>CANSZD010003684.1:25000-139798 GCA_947648045.1 Beta corolliflora
GCCCAACATTTAATATTGGGCGGCAGCACGAGAAGATATTTGTCAGCCTATCGGCGAGAAATCATGGAAACGAATGGAGAGGCTCCCTCTCGGGAGTCCTCCAACAACAATCATAATCAGAACAATCACCCTCGGTATAGGGCCTCGGGCCTCGGGTCATGGAAACAACGCTCAGCTTAACAAGATCCAAAGAGAAATCTGCCTCAGCCTCAAAGGCACACTATCAAAAGCCATACATATCAAAAGTGGATACCTGAAGACTCGGATCAACATGGGCAAGCAAAAGGAAACTCAAGGGAATGATAACCTCCTCGGGAAACACGGGGCTCATTAACCTCCCGAGTCAAGAACTACTCCAATGGTACCTCATCGGTCATGAGGAGTGCCCCAACGAACTTAATCAAAAAATGGCTAAGTATTGCTTATTGGTACCTGCTCGACATTCGAGTGGCGTCATTCGGAGAAGAGACCTCCTCGGGAAGCATGGGACTCATTAGCCTCCCGAGTCGAGAACATCTCCAAAGGCACCTCCTTAGGAAGCACCGGGCTCATTAGTCTCCCCGAGTCGAGAACATCTCCGGAAAATAGTGACCTTCTCGGTCTCACTAGAGGGATCAGCACTTAGCAAATATAGCTAAGTACATCCTACATATCCAACTCGGGATTACCATGGAGGGCTCATTAGCCCCCGAGTTGGTGCATCACCCTTCTCGGCCTTGCCAGGGGCTCAACACTTAAGCCTAAATTTGGTTAAGTATCTCAACACCCAACTCGGGACTACCATGGAGGGCTCATTAGCACCCGAGTTGGTGCATCACCCTTATCGGCCTTGCCAGGGGGCTCAACACTTAAGCCTAAATTTGGCTAAGTATCTCAACACCCAACTCGGGACTACCATGGAGGGCTCATCAGTACCTGAGTTGGTGCATCACCCTTCTCGGCCTTGCCAGGGGGCTCAACACTTAAGCCTAAATTTGGTTGAGTATCTCAACACCCAACTCGGGACTACCATGGAGGGCTCATTAGCAACCGAGTTGGTGTATCACCCTTATCGGTCTTGCCAGGGGCTCAAAACTTAAGCCTAAATTTGGCTAAGTATCTCAACACCCAACTCGGAATTACCATGGAGGGCTCATTAGCACCCGAGTTGGTGCATCCCCCTTCTCGGCCTTGCTAGAGGGCTCAACATTTATCCTAAATTTGGCTAAGTACCTCAACACCCAACTCGGGATGTGAGGTGATCATCTCGGGGAGATACGGGAAGATACTTCGGCACGGGATTATAAGTGGCTCATTAGCCCCCCGAGTTGGTGCATGATCCTCTCAGCCTTGCCTGGGAGCTTGTCACTTAGCAAAAAAATAGCTAAGTATTCTACATACACACAACTCGGGATTATAGGTGGCTCATTAGCTCTCCGAGCCCCCACTTTCATCACTCTTGGCCGCTCGGGATCTCACTCTTCCTTGCTCGAGAAAGCAAGAAGACCGACTTGGGACTCCCCAATCCTAGCTGGGCCCAGTAGCCACACATGTATACCCCTCCAGAAATATGGGGCTCCCTCTCCCCCAACTCGGGAGACTTGAGGGCCAACTTGGAGAATCGAGTCGGTCTAATTCAGTCACCAAGCAAGAGCAAATGGTCAGTGTTGTGTCCATCACTCGGGAAATTTGGGGCTTCCCCTAACTCGGGGATTGAGTATCTCCGATCCCCAACTCGGGAATTTCATCTCGGTTCCCCATGAGGCTCACCCAGCTCGGTCTCGGAAAACATAACATTTGGGGCTCCCGCACATCAGGGAACCTAGAAGCAAAGCGCAATCTCGAACCCGCCCCCCTCCCGAGATGGACATGGTACTCCAGACCAGGAGCCTCTCTCAGGTTCCGCTGGACGACCGCTTCAGGAAGGAACGAGGCTGCCCTATCCGTTCATCCAACGTGGGGCTAATTACTTGAACCCATCAGCTGGTCCAATAAATACACTCGACGAAGGCATGATGGAGTTCGTCAGACCCCTGAGTCAAAAACGTCTCCACTGACATCCCCTAGGTCATGGAGGAGTGCCCCGACGGACTTACCGAAAAAATGGCTAAGTATCATTTGCGATCACTCGGCATCCGAGCGCCGTTGTCTCAATAAATGAATCCTCCACGGGAAGAATAAGGATCATTAGCCTCCCGAGTCGAGCACATCTCTCGCAGTACCTCCTCGGCCATGCCAGGAGTACTCTCAGCGAAAATAGCTAAGTGCAAACAAATGAACCTCCTCGGCCTAGCATGGGGCTCATTAGCCTCCCGAGTCGAGCACATCTCTTGCAGTACCTCCTCGGCCATGCCAGGAGTACTCTCACTTAGCGAAAATAGCTAAGTGCAAACAAATGAACCACCTCGGCCTAGCATGGGGCTCATTAGCCTCCCGAGTCGAGCACATCTCTCGCAGTACCTCCTCGGCCATGTCAGGAGTACTCTCACTTAGCAAAAATAGCTAAGTGCAAACAAATAAACCTCCTCGGCCTAGCATGGGGCTCATTAGCCTCCCGAGTCGAGCACATCTCTTGCAGTACCTCCTCGGCCATGCCAGGAGTACTCTCACTTAGCGAAAATAGCTAAGTGCAAACAAATGAACCTCCTCGGCCTAGCATGGGGCTCATTAGCCTCCCGAGTCGAGCACATCTCTCACAGTACCTCCTCGGCCATGTCAGGAGTACTCTCACTTAGCGAAAATAGCTAAGTGCAAACAAATGAACCTCCTCGGCCTAGCATGGGGCTCATTAGCCTCCCGAGTCGATCGAGCACACCTCGCAGTACCTCCTTGGCCACGTCAGGAGTACTCTCACTTAGCGAAAATAGCTAAGTGCAAACAAATCAACCTCCTCGGCCTAGCATGGGGCTCATTAGCCTCCCAAGTCGAGCACATCTCTCGTAGTACCTCATCGGCCATGCCAGGAGTACTCTCACTTAGCAAAAATAGCTAAGTGCAAACAAATGAACCTCCTCGATCTAGCATGGGGCTCATTAGCACCCCCCCGAGTAGAGAAACTCGTTCATTGGCACCTCCTCGGTCATAAGAGGAGCGTCCTACTAACTTAGCCGAAAAACGGCTAAGTATCAACAATTGAACCTACTCGGGATCCGAGTATCGTCGTGAGACCTCCTCGGGAAGCATGGGGCTTATTAGCCCCCCGAGTCGAGAAACTCGTTCATTAGCACCTTCTCGGTCATAACAGGAGCGTCCTACTAACTTAGCCGAAAAACGGCTAAGTATTAACAATTGGACCTACTCGGGATCCAAGTAGCGTCGTGAGACCTCCTCGGGAAGCATGGGGGTCGTTATCCCCCCCGAGTCGAGAAACTCGTTCATTGGCACCTCCTCGGTCATAAGAGGAGCGTCCTACTAACTTAGTCGAAAAACGGCTAAGTATCAACAATTGGACCTACTCGGGATCCGAGTATCGTCGTGAGACCTCCTCGAGAAACATGGGGCTCACTAGCCCCCCCGAGTCGAGAAACTCGTTCAATTGCACCTCCTCGGTCATAAGAAGGGCGTCCTACTAACTTAGCCGAAAAACGGCAAAGTATAGTTTATTGGCACCTAGCTGGACTCGGGAAATGAGTGCCTCGGTCTAGGAACCAAATCGAGCAAAAGGCTCATCGGCATGACTCCCTCGGTCAGTAAAGGAAAAATATGTCATGTGCATATCGGACGTCGACCCACAATTCGGTCAAGGAGGCCTCTCGGGTGTGATCAACTCGGTCAATGAAGCCCTAGGGTGCAACCCTCTCGGTCAAGGACCCCCTTGGTGCTGACCCTCTCGGTCTATGAGCTCATCGCCACCTCATGGACTCGGGAATCAACCTTTGCTCAGGAATCAACCCTTGGTCGGGAAGTTTTAGTCTTGGCTCGGGAATCATCACTCGGTCAGTCGCACCGAGCACACAAGGAGTGTGCCAGACGCACTCGGGCAGTATATGCTGGACGCACTCGGGAGCCCCTGATGCTAGCCCCCTCGTCCCGCACGCTCTGTTGTCGGGATTTCTTAGCCTCCACTCGGGACGTTAAGTCGCCAAACTGTCCCTCGACCTAATCACTCCATGGCTCGGACAAAGTCCATCACATTGCATGGAAAACGTCATCGGCCCGCATGTGCCTCTCCATCAGCACTCCTCTCGGGTATAACACCCCCTCGACCCGGTTGGGCCTCGATCAACAACCATCTAGGTCACGACCTCTCTCGGGTATGAAACCTTCTCGGCTCGGGTAAAGGGGCCTTTGGGGATGAACCCCTATCGGTGTAGGAGTCCCTCGGGTGAAAAAGAGAAGACCTAAAACAACCCCGAGTGCAAGCATATGTGTCGGGAAACTTCCTGGTGCCCCACGCGTTCCTCTCGACTCGGGATTGGACTCTCGGCCAAGCTGCTCCGAGCGCATGATGTCCATCGGACGCGTTTCCCTACTGGTCGCGCTGCACCCGCGTATGGTGCACAAGTCGGGATGCAACCCTCTCTGCTCGGGAATCAACATGGTGCACAGTAATGTCGGGGTGAAACCCTCTCGGCTCGGGCGTTTCTCAAGTCAGCATAGAAAGAACCGACTCGGCATGTAGAAAATGTACCACGTTGGGTAAAATACGCATAAGGACCTGCAGGAGATGTACCATCTCGGGAAGGTTGGAAGGTTAGTAGCAGTTGGCTCGGGAGCATCCAATTCAGGGCTCTCTCTTGGCCCCAAGTCACTCTGGGGATTTTGCAAGCCAAATTTATGAGGCCCTCCAATCCACCCCGACTTGGCTCACAAGAATCCCCTCGGCAGTTCACAAGAGCCCCCTCTTTGGACTCGGGATCTACCCCGACTCAGCTGCTCTTATCACGAGAGCTCAACTCGACTCCGGAATTCTAAAGAAGCTTCCTCATCGGGGCTCGGGAATTCATGAGATCTCCCCTCCTCGGGCCCGCATACCTTGAAAAAGTTCGGGCGTTACCCCTAGCCCCCACCCGGGCGTTCACCCACCTGGACCCCGACTCGCTGACCGGGCTTGGTTAATCCTAGCGCCAGACAGCTAACTCAAGGCATCATTCAACCTCGGTAAAAACATTAATATTCCGCCAATCAACCGCACTAAAAATGGTGGATTTTCACTCCGATTACTTGGCGTGGGGCTAATTGTTTGGGCACATTTCCTGGATTGGCCCATCTATGGTGAAATTACTAAAATACCCCTACATCAAGGGAAGACAATCCTCCACCAGCTGGAGCTGACTAAAAATAGGGGTTGTCTCATCAGATAAAGGGATTCAATTCTGAACTAACCAAAACAGAGCATCTCTCTCTACAAGTACTCACTTTCTTTCTCTACCTCATTCACATCTGACTTGAGCGTCGGAGGGGCTTTCCCGGGAACACCCCCGGCCAGTTTTTTATTGTATTTTTGCAGGATTGTCGGAGACCTCTTCCTCGGCTCTTCAGACCTTCTCGGGATTTCAAGACTCTCAACACTACACTCACCTTTGACAGTTTCTAGGCAGAAACACTTAGCTACAGTTCAATGTTTTCAATTTTACATTATTAAGGGTTACATGTATTTCTACTTAATCTTGACAAAGATTATTTGAAAAAACATTTTCTACCAAATAAGAAAGGGAATTCCATTAATTCCACAAACTATGCACTCCACAACGATTTTGTTAGCTTAAAGTTCTTGCTATATTAAGGTAAACGTGGGTCCAAATAAAAAAAGTCCCACTTTTATAAGAAGGAACTTCATTGATTGAATAATTAGTTTCAAACTCCCAAACACAAGAAAAAATAAAATCCGACTCACAAAATCTATTAACTAGACATAGAGATAGCGACATCAAAATTCTTGAGATTAACACCGCAAGACTACTTTAAAGAATGAAAAGCGGTAAATACAATAAAATTATTTAACAAACACAAGAACACCTTACATGATACTTTCTCTGTTTCAAAATATAAGACACGCACGATATTCAAGGTCGAACTATGACCGTTAATTACTCTCAATTCATGTTGATAAAATATATATAAAAGAAATATATATAAAAGAAAGATAGTTATATATAGTATTTTTCAAGAAAAATTCAATGGTATAATTTTTATAATTTTTATTTATCATATTATAAAAGATAATTATGATAAAAATAAATTTTTGTAAAGCATATATGTCTTATATTTTAAAACACAAGGAGTAATTCAAAGATTTTTCTCCTCAACAAACGCATATTATGTGCTAGTAAATGAACAAATTCCCTTAATCTCCTTTCAACCAAGATTACACCGTTCTCGCTTGATTTTATTTTCCAACAATAATTTTCAAGAAAAAGTGACCTCGTTTCCTATCGTATTCTTGAATAAGATTTTAAACATTTTCCACTTTTCTGCCAATTTTTTTGTTAAAGCATTATATCTTGCGTCTCCACGTGTAGATATCAAAAAACTAAAGATGACTATGAACTCCTTTTCTCCTCAATAATTTACGTTAAAATCTAGAGTGAACCTTTTGTTGTAGCACTCAACTTTTTTAGTACTCAACTTGGTAACTTAAACAATTAAAATTTGTTAGTTACTCGAAGGGTATCCAATGGCATAATTAAGATGTCTCCGATGTAAGACCAGCATTTTACTATTGAGGTAACTTTGAGAACCTGACAACAAGTAACATGTTAATACTATCTTACACGGTTACACCCATATGTGAGTGACTAAACTCCACATTTAATTCTGAACATACCAGGATCAAGGATGACACATATGTTAATTTTTATAGCATGATTTAGACTGTAGTATTTAATACTCGTTATTTGTTCTAAATCTCATATAAAGGTTGAGGTGGTGGAGTAGTGACTTCACTTCCGACCTCATATTCCTGAAGTCTATAGATCGGACCTCATAGGTATCATTTGAGGAATTATCCACTTATCCACCCCTCCAAACAAATTTCATCATATATTATGAACGTATGTTAATTAGCTGATAAATTGAAACTAGAATTAAAGGGTAAAAGAATCTTATCTTATATATGTTCTCTTCACCTGGATTCTCTCAATCTTATTAGATATATTAGAAAAAAAATTCATCATATGTTAATTTTCAGAAAATACTATTATATATCTTCCTCATGTTTCTAATATCTCTAGGAATTTCCATTCTTATTTGTTTTCCTAATTTTTGTACTTTTTATTTTTTTTGTTAAAGTAAACTTAATTTATTAATTATAATCATACGATATTTATTATCGAAGTTAAACTGGAAAATACTTATCAAAATAGGTCAAGTATAGAGCGTATTCAGCAATAGCTTTTGAAGTAGTTTTTAGCTTTTATTTGGATTAAGTCAAAATTTAAAAAATGGTGAAAAGTAGTATTTGAAGTATGTTTGAAAAAGTGTTTTGGAAAAAGTATAAATATTAGCTTTTGGTATTGCTTTTGAAGATTGAATATAGTTTATTTTGTTATATTTTTAAACTAACAACTAATTTTACCGAACACTAATCATAAAAGCAATTTTTACAGTCAAATTCTAATAGCTAATATTTAACAGCTAATACAATAGTTACTTTTACCCGAGCAGATCTATAATTTTACTCCTTTTCTAGCATCAAGATGATCTTATATGTGAATTTATATGATCTGTGACATATCTGAATCTTTCTAGTATGATCTGGTCTATTTGGTCTAACTGCAATATGACCATATATACTTAAATGCTAATTTATAAATAAAAAAAATATTCATATCCAATTTTATTTAGATACCATCTCGACGTGTGTTTTCCACAAGTTACTGAACTAAAAAACAAATATGGTCTAATCTTATTTTTTTCTTTATTTGTATTCTTGACATAAGGTGAAAAGAAAGTAATCTTATTAAGGTCAACTTATGCATTTTACCTTTTAACAAATCCAAGAAATACCTTTGTACAAGAGCTTCTCCCTAAAAGTAGGCACCCAGCCACACACACGTGAAAAGAAAACACTAATTGGCTAATTAATTAATAGTTAGATAATGTTGTCTCTTTCAGTAATCTTCTGAAAGAGCTTTTTTTCTTCTTCTTTTCTTTTTTTTCAAAACACACGAAGCTGTATAGGTTTTACATCCCTATCTTAGTCACTTTATTACTGGTTAGACCAATACCAATCCAACCTTTTTTTCTTTACCAAAATCAGCTATACAAAAATAAGATTAGACCAATTCAACAAAAACTTATTAAGAAAATGGAATATTTAACGATAACCTAATATCTCTAACATTATTTATAGCTTTTCAAAATAAGCAGTCTTTGTTAAAACTAGTATACAAATAACTATAAGAAAAAAAGAGCTATATATAATCTTCAGAATCTACTCCAATATCTAAATATAACCCCAAAGTAATTCTTTTAGACTTTGCAAAACAATTCTTTATCCACTAAAAACTGCTTTAAAATAATTCACCAAACACCTCTTTTTAAAATTAGTGGAGATTGAATTGGCCAAACACCATAAAATCACAGCTTTTGTCATACACCCGGCCACCCGGGTGTACCGTGAGCATGGTACACCCAAGACATTTTTTTTACTCATTGCTCATTTTACAAACTACAAATGAGCAACAATTCACAATTGTAGTAGAATGGTAAAAACTCTTAATGAGCAAGTGAGCAAATGAGAAAAAGATAGTATTGGATGTACCATGCACATAGTACACCTAGGTGTATGGTGAATACACTCCCATGCTTTAACAATCATTATTTAACACCCTGTATATGGAAAAACAAATTAAAATTCTGCGCACCAAACTTAATCCATAACTAAAAAGGCACACCTACATACAAAAACTTGGGTTTTTTTTCTTCATAATAAAATATTCTCTTGGATTGATAAGTCTCACAGATCATCTACGCCAAAATTAGTAAGTCGGATTCTCTAAGAGTAATGGATACTAAGGGAATCCTTACTCCCAACAAGCAACTAGTAAAGTTTGGTTCCATGATTGAAACATCGTGAATAGCATCTCATATCATCTATAGGTTCAGTACTATTTGGTACAAAATCGGTTTACGTACATTAAGTTGGATTTTTTGTCATATAAAGTTTTCATTATAAAGTTAATTGTACCTGCAATATAATTCTACAAATTTTAGATGTTCTCTAACACATTTTTTGCTCATTACATAGATTATTGTCATATGAACAACAAAAATATGAGAAATTGTTTATTGGAGCACCTAGCTTATGACTAAGATGGATGTTTCACTATACTTAAGGTCATATATTCTACACATTTTGCATATTGGAGATTTCTAATGACCAAATTATAAAGAATAATGCTGATATATTTAAGGTACACTAGATAATATAATAGATGTGCTTCCTCTATTAAGTACACATCCATGCAATTTTGGATAACAATTTTCTGGTTGTTATTCTCATAGGGGCTATTATAGATGCAGTAGCTCAAAAGGATGTTCAGCAAGGAAGCAAGTAGAAAGGAGTCGAACAGACCCAAACATGTTGGTCATTACTTACACTTCTGAGCACAATCATCCTTGGCCAACCCAAAGAAATGCCCTAGCAGGCTCAACCAGGTCATCTCAACCCTCAAAAACCTCTTCCAAGCCATCACCAACTTCACAGAAACATAACAATAACAATTACCAAAATGTACTAGTCAACGATGAGAATCAGCGAGCTACAACCCCAACATTTTCCATCAACGAAGAAGAAGATAACAAGGATGAGGATATAATCAACAAAAGTAAAATTGACAACGATAACGAGCTGTTTAACAACAGTTATCGACCACTTATTATGGCAGAACCAATTATTAATGGCGGCCAACAACAAGTTGATCAAGATTTCTTCGCAGATCTAGTCGAGTTTGAGGGTGATGACACTCTAGGATTGAATCCATTTACTGGTCTTTTTGATTGGGCAACAAACAACACCAACACTACACCAATTACAAATGTAGAAGATAATGATCAGACAACAGTATAGCTGTATAGGTGATGTTTGATATATATAATTATTGCTTACACTGATCATACACTATTTTGTTTTATTTGAACTATATATTATGCGTATGAAAAGTTCAATACATATGATTTGTATATCAACTCATGATCGTTGTAAGGTAGAGTAAGAAATGGTGTTACAGGATTTTGATTTGGATGATAAATTGTGCTTCATACAAGTTGGCGCCTCGATAACTGACTGCTTATATAAGCGGTTAATGTGGTCTCGAACAATTTATACCACATTTGGATAATTTTGTATATAGAATAAAAATTAATAATTACTCCATTTGCTTTGATAAATGGTGATACAGGATTTTGATTTGGATGATTTATTGTGCTTCATACAATTTGTTCCATTTGCTTTGATTTTTGTATAAATTTTATATTAAGTTGAACCATCAACCATTTGTTACTAATATGTATATAGAAATAAATGTAAATACATAAAATATTATTTAATTTGTCTACTTGTATATCCTAAAATAATTTTCAAATCAAATAGTTATATTACAATGGTATAATTATGTTATTGTAAGAGTTTCGAAGTAGATAGTACTTATTAATTGCCATTATCTGATTTAAAATTTAAATAGAAGTTATCTTAAAGTGGGGACTTTAATTTGCAAATCACCCCTAGCTATGATTCCTAAGAATATATAAACAACCACTTGGAACTATTGGAAACCCTATTTTGCCTACTCAAGCCATCTTTCATGCCTTAACCATATTAGTTTATTCGAATGATGAACTAACCTAACGTTGCAAGCTTTAATTTATCATAATCTGACTTAAATATTAATAAGATTTTTGTTACAAACTTCTAATAATAACTTTGAGAAAAAAATATATTGGAACATATGTACTACCTCTCTATTTTTTTAGTTGCACCATTTGCTTTTTCACATTTGCCGAGACGTTTCTTTGAACGTTAATATCTCTTTTTGGGTGTAAGTAAAAATTATAAAAATATGATATTTAGAATCCTCGCATTGAGACGAATCTAATAAGGCTCCACTTGACTATGTTTTTTCTTATAATGATGCGATATAACTTAATAAAGTTGGTTGATGAATAGTACTAAAAAGGCAAATGGTGCAACTAAAAAAATACGGAGGTAGTATTATATGTGTACAGGTTTCTTTTGGGAAAAAAAAAGTAGCATCAAGGAAATGAGATTGATTATTTCATCAATACAGAACTACTAGTTACCAAACAATCATTAAATTTGGATTACTTTTAATGAAATATGTAATTTAAGCAACTAGAACTTGTTAATATTTTTTATGAGAAAGAAACGGTAAAAATTAATTAAAATTATTAATTACTAAAACACAACTACTGACTTCTGAAAGAAAAACAAAACCTAAGAATATATGGAGTTGACTTGATTATATCATAAAGAACTCCAACAGAATGACAAGCTAACATGGAAGATTATGTTAAAAATGATCCGCATTGATTAGATTAAGTAAATTAATTAAACAACTACCACCATCATCCTCCACCACTCCTTAGGCCCAAGAGATTCCTTTTGGAATTCATTGAAAGACGGGACAGAAAACTGAGAAACAGAAGGCTTCTACAGTTAAAACAAGTACTTGTTGTCAGACGTGACTTAAAATGCTCAGAGTGTACAGTTTGATGAGACACCATCAGTCATCACAGGACGGCACTGTTGATATGGTAGATACACCATGATTCATACTCATATAGAGTAAAGCTATTTCTCGAACGGTTCGCTGGCAAACAACCCATCCAGATTTTTTTTAGAAATTTCTAATGGTATGCTCTTATTTTTTAGAATTTTTAATAGTAAATTCAACTTTTTTTTTTTCCCTTTTCATTGCTAGGCCTCAATTTTTCTAATTTATTCAAATGTAGCATTAATTAGGCTTAAACAATAATTTCATGTTTAGTTTTAATACTTCTGTTATGTTTTGCCTAGCTTAGGCCCTACTAAACAATTATTTATTTAGGTCTAGATTATTAACTGATTAACAAAAAAATTTCCCTCCAATTCTAATTTCACTTTACCTCCAACCTAACCTCCCCTTCCCATTATAGAATGTGTTGCCTTGTGACTGTCACTCACCTTCCTTGTTCTTTTATTTTTTAACTTCTATCGCAAATTCATCGTTGTGTAATTTTTTCCCATTGGGTATGCATTATTGTAGACACATAATCGTGTCTCCCCATTTAAGGACCCGATAATGAAACATACCGTGGTCTTAATTGGTCCGACCCAAGGGCAGAGCAGTCTGAAAAGCCATTCAAACCCATTTCCGAAAGTATTAAAGTCCTATTTTAAAGTCCAATTAATTATTCATGATAATTAATTGTATTTTGAGCCCAATTCTTTGAAAAGCCCAATTAATTATTTAACAATAATTAATTGATTTATTTTAATAGATAAATATTTTCAAAAGATATTTTTTATAAGTTAAAATCAGATTCTATCCCGTAAAATCAGATATCCGTAATTAAAGGATAAAAGAAATCTTTTAAGACGCGTTTTAAATAAAGCTGGCAAAGGCACATCAGGAGCCAGGCTGGTGCGCTATCCTGCTCCTGGCGCAGAGCATTGCGCCTGGCGCACATGTGCGTCAGGCGCAGCTCTGTCCACCTGTGTCAGTTGCATTAATGTGCACTTGACACGTGGATTTCTGACTCATTCAGAGTCCTGCGTCAAGCGCAGTTCTCTGCGTGAGACGCGGTGTTTCTTTCTTATCTTTTTCAAAAGCGCGTACCACGTGTACGCTTTTTACTGGTCATGCCGCGTCATGCGCTTGACACGTCAGCTTACGCCAGGCGCAGCTGGCTCGTGAGGCGTAGTGTCGTTTTCCCTATAAATAGGCCTGATTTTCGTACAGATTTAAGAACGGATTTTTCACATTAACACACTTCGAACTCGACGAATATATTACGAACCTCTCTACGAATTACAAAATTTCCCTACAAAACTCATACCTTTCAAACACAAACGTATTCAAATCTACATACTTTCATACATTCAGATTTTCAGGCTTCAAGATTGCTCATCCCGAAGGTTGTCAATCTCGCAGACCCAAGCCACGGTATAATCCTGAGGGTCCTTCAATAAATTCTATATTTTTATATTGAAGTTACTAACCATTTATTTCATGATGTAGATCTTTGATATAAAATCGTCCTACTGTATATTCTAAACATTTTTCTTTTTTTTTATTATTTATTTTTATATATTATTATATGCTTGCCTGATTATTCTATGCATATTATATGATTGTCCTATTTTATTGCTTTTATCACCCACATGTTATTTTTTGCTAAACAAGACCTAAAGAATTGCTTTAATATTAATCAGATTAATTTAGACAACCTGTTAGGTTCCCTGTAATATTGATTGCCTAATAACATGTCACTAAAAATTAGTCTTTTTATGTGTTTCCTGAACCAATTTAGACTAAATATTTTTAGGGAATATAAAACATTATTTGATTTTTTTTTTTGCATAAAATCTGTAATGAATCGATATTTAGTAGAGGCCAGCAATGGGCAATATGGTTCCTGACTGTATTGTACCCTCACCCCCAAACTCAATCTTTGGTTCATTTTGACCATCTATGGAGTCAGGACGGGGAAATCTACATTGGATAATTTGTCCCTACGGTTTTCCCATATCCAATTAGGTTTATGATTCTTCCTAAAAAGAATTGTTGGCGACTTCTTTCAAAATAATTTTCAATAAAACTTTTACAATGGAGTAGTCAAATCTAATACGCGTTCATCCCACGTAGGCAAAATAAAAACACGCCTACAATTATATATATCAGAAGTCAAAGAATAGTGAATTTTTCACTTTATTAGAAAAGCACATAAAGAGTATGCGTACTACTAACAATATACAATATACCAAGATTGTCAGGATTCATCATTAAGATTAATATTGACCTAAACAAATCATGGTTAATAGGGTTTAGGTAAAATATAACAGAAGTATTAAAATTAAACATGAAATTAATGTTTAAGCCTCATTAAAGCTACATTTGGGGTAAACTAGGAAAATTGGGGCTTAGCAATGGGAAGAAAAATAAGTTGAATCTACCATTGGAAATTCTCAAGAATAAGAGCCTACCACTGGGAATTTCCTTTTTTTTTATTTCACCTAACAATTGTACATAGCAATTTTTGCACATCCAAAACTTATATTTGTACATTCAAAAATTATGTTTCCACAACCAAAACATAAATTTGCACATCCAAACTATATATATGTGCACATCCGAAAACAATATTTGCATATCCAAAAAAGATGTTTGCACATTGAGTAAGTATTCTTGCACATTCAAGAAATATGTTTGCACATCCAAAAGGTAGGTTTGCACATGCAAAGACTATATTTGCACATCCAAATTGCATATTTGCCCATCCAAAGACTACATTTGCACATCCAAAAATTATGCTTGCATATCCAATAAATATATTTGCACATCCAAAAGGTATGTTTGCACATCCAAAAACTATATTTGCACATCTAAAGACTATATGATTTGTGAATTAATGAATTCCTGGATGTGCAAACATTGTGTGTGGGTAGATGTGCATAGCTAAGGAGTTGAATGTGCATCACATGTGTGCAGTTGTTCAAGATAGGAGAAATGGTTGTTTTTTTTAGTCTAACCAGACTTAAGCGCATAATGGTCTTTTCGTCCATCCTGTTCACCACCGAACAGTTTGGTATTTAGCCTTTTTCATATAGTCCTTTGGTGGCTTTCTTTTTGTTGAATTTTTTTAGTTTTGAATAATTTAATTTACCTACTATGTGGAAATTTAGAAGTGTGTAAGTATATTTGATCCGGTCTATAAAAAGTAAGAGAAGAAAACTCTCTTTTTGATCCCAAGTTTTTCGGTTAACATATTCCTTCTAAACGGAAAGTGATTGTCTGACTTTAGGTAAAATAATTAATGAATATTTCAAAAACTACATTACGAAGGCTATTAGGTAAAATGTGAGTTAGGAGCATTTTTGGTTTAGGCGGTACTTACTAAAAATCCTACTAGTAGTAGTGGAAAAAACCACAAATGACACAACTAAACTAATTCGGTTTTCCCAAAACCGAATTTGATAATTCACAATTTTTGGGCGCAAAATATTGGTTCAATTAACTGATTCGGGTTACAAAAAACCAGATCAGTTAATAAAAACTGATACGGTCCTTTGACAAATCGGATTAGTTAGGTGGCCCAAACATTTGGCCCAAAACGCTCATTTTATTTAAGGCGCATAACTTCACCCATTTCACCCATTTTCCCTCTCACGCCATCCCTAGGGTTTCTCTCACCCTCCCTCTCTAATTCATTCTCGTCTTCCTCTATCACCGCCGTTTCATCCTCCTCCATCTCTCCTCCTAGCCTTTCCTCCTTCTTTCCTCTCGCGTCTTCAACACCGTCATCTATCGCTCACATCTTCAACACTGTCATCTCTCGCTCGCATCTTAAACACCAAACACCACGTTCTCCGTCGCCATCTCTTCAGGGTATTGTGTGGCTGGGCATCAGCGCTCGCATCTTCAACATCAAACACCACGTTCTCCGCCGCCATCTCTTTAGGGTATTGTGGGGCTGGGCATCCGCGCTCGCATCTTCAACATCAAACACCACGATCTACGATGTCGTCATCTTCGCTCACGTCTCTTCGCCACCAGCAGATGTTGTTGCTGAACACCAGATCTCGTCTTCTCGCTGAACACTAGTCTCCGTCGCGCAGTCAAATCACCCCTCCTCTCGTCACTGTCGCTCACACCAGATCTCATGATGAACAATTATTTGGGTTTGTTCCAGATTTACTTTATTTCGTTTTTTTGTAATTTTATTTTTACTTGTGATTTTTAGGTTTAGTTGCACTTATTTTTTTAGGGTTGTTCAATTAATTTTTTTTTTTTCGTATTTTAGGTTTATTTAATTTTATTTAATTTCGCCAATAGACTGTAAATGTAGTTAAATTTATATTTCCTTTCAGGTAATTTAAATTTTATTTCCGTTATGTGCATGTCATTTATGTAAAACTATAAGCCATTAAATTTTGTTCATATTAATTTTCTCTTTCTTTTCGTTTTTGGATATTAGTTTTTAATTTTTTTTTTAATTTTCTTTGATGATGTTAATCTGAGATAAGTTTTACTTTCGTTTCTAAAGTTGTGAATTTTTTTTTCGTTTTTCATTTTTGGTGAATTTGTAACTTTGAATATGTATTTGTTTGGATGCTTTCGTTCGTTTTGTAACTTAGTCATTTGGAGGCTTCAATTCGTTTGTGGCTTCGTTCGTTTTGTAATCTTTAAAGAGGAGTGTTGGTTCCTTTTCTTTTGTTACACATCACCCTCGACTGATCCGATTAGAGGAGTGAAAACCAGATCAGTTTAGTATATAACTGTCCGATTTTTTTGAAAATCGAATTAGTTAATGAGTAACTTATCCGGTTTTCAATCGGAGCAATTAACTTTTGTCAATCGCTCCGACCCTAATTGATCCGACGCAAAACCGGATCAGTAACCCTTATTTTGACCGGATTCGATGAGGTTTTTTCCCACTAGTGTAGATATATTTATAAGCCCATAAGCTAGTGATTGATGATTTTATTAATTTTTGACCCTTAAAGTACCTTATCAACTACTACCTCTATTTTCTTTTAATTGTTATACTTTGACATTTTACACGATTCAAAATTTTCACTTTGACTATCGTTTGTGATTTATATGTGAATAAAAATCTAGTCATATGGGATCTTGTTTGATTCGTCTTAATAAGTATTTTATTAATATGTACTTTTTATAATTTTTACAAATACAAAAATAGAGATATATGTCTTCAAAGTTTTGCATTGGCATGCGTGAAAAGTGTAAGTGTAACAATTAAAAAGAAACGGAGGAAGTATTATGTTAATGTAAATGATATTTAAATACACATATAACTTGTCCTGATCAAATGCACAAAACCAAGGAAACACATACCTTGACCTAAAATAATCGTATAAGTGACAAAATAACGAATATAAGGTCGTAGGGACTAGTTTTGTCTTATAATCTTACTTTAACCTTCACTTGGCCACCAGAATATTCAAAATAATTTTTTTTCCTAATTATCACATTATCCCCTCGTCAAAAGAAGTTTCATCCTCTAAACTTAAAGTTACCTTAAAATATGGGTACTTGTCTTGCAAATCCTGCTCGACTTCCTATGTAGCTTCTGTATCGACGGAGGTCGTCGTTGTTCAATGATTGTGATGATTGAGTCAAAAATTCCGATGGATGTTGTCGATAAATGCTTGTCTTTGGTGGCAATAAATAAGATGACATTGTACCTAGTTAGAGAAAAGCAACCTGCATTAAGAGGGTATATCATACCTGATGGAATTGGTGGGAGAAGCGAATCTCATTCACGATCCAGACAACTATCAACCAATGGCGAGCTTCGCATCTTGCCGCATGAGCAATCAAAATGACCTTCTGTCGCTTTGAATTCTGGGCTCATGATGTTTTGAAGATTCACATTCCTGGGTGACTCATTACTCTCTTGAGAGAGTATTTCAAGTTTCTCCTTTAGGTAGGAGAAACACATTTGAGTTGGCGTGCTGAAAACCACCAGATGCAATTGTGGTGCCGCCTTCCGGTTAAAATTTTTCAAGACAAAGATAATTAAGATCAATGCCAAAAGAGAGCTAAACATTTTCAGCTCTCGAACACAACTCCGATTTGTGAAATCGGAAAACACACATCCCAACCATGAAAACCTTTCATCTCCTCGTCCACGCTCACACTCTTCATCCTCTTGAGTCACATTTTCCTTCATCAAAGATTCAAAAAACCTACATATTATACTGTTACAACATTGAACCACCATCCCTTATCAAACTGACAAACACTTTTCGATTGCCACATCCAACCACGAACAATATCTTTAAGAACTCGAAAGAAACAACTTACTCCAACTATTTGGAGATTTACCACGCATACTAAGATAAAAACCAGCATACTTATATCAAACATAACTAGGAAGGGGAAGCCCAACAACCAAGGGGGAGGGGGAGGGGAAGCCCGAAAACTAGGAGGGAGGGGGAGGGAAGCCCGAAGACGGGGGAAGGGAAGGAAAGCCCGAAAACCGGGGAAGGGAAAGGGGAGCTCGACAAACGGGGGGATGGGGAGGGTAAAGGGGAACCGACAACCGGGGAGGGGGAAGGGGAGGCCCGACACACCTATGGGGGAGGGAAAGGGAAAACGACTAACACCGGGGAAGGGGAAGGGAGACCGACGCGACTATGGGGGGAGGGAGGGGGGGAGGGGAGGGGAGGGGAGGGGAGGTGGAAGCCGATGCAACCATTAGGGAGGGGGCAACCGATCGAAATTGGGGAAGGGGATGACGTGACACGAGAGAACGAAAGACTAAGAAAAAGGCCAGATGCAGGCTCGCCAGCGACCCTGCGGCCACCAGCGAGCCTGCGGGGCAGTGGGTTTTGTGTTAGGGTCAGCTAGGGTTTTTTTAGGAGTAGAGAGAATTTCCATTTTATTTTTTTTGTAGGGAATAGAAGGAATAATGCTTTAGGAAACTCATAATCCCAAATATTCAGTTATCATTATTATTAAATTCTTTAGAAGTTTGAGTTCGTAAGATTCTTGACAGAGTATCACTCTAAAGATATTGTCAATTTTTGTTTTATTGCCTATAATAATTTTAGATTTTTTTTATCTTATCTTTTTGGTTTTGTTTTTGCATGACTCTTCCTCTAGATCCCTTTTTTTCCTCGGTTTTCCCCCTTTATTTAGGCACAAACAAATAAAAGAATGAGATGTTATATTTGTAATTTATTATCAACATTTGGACAAAGAAAAGAAGATATACGTTGTTAATTTTGGGTATTATCCTTCCATTTCCTGCTATATTATAGAAAAATAAAAGAAGAGGTAGATGATGAGGCTTCTGTCCTTAGTTGGCCAAATTATTATGCCCTATGTATCACCTTATCCCGTGATTATATGCTGATCGTCCTCAAATGCTTTGTTGATACAACTTTCTGAAACCATACAGAAGAATATCAAATATAGGTGGCCTAAACTAAAGGTTGCCTACGTATCTCCATATGTAGATTTGAGATTATGAAAAGACGTTCTTGAAATGGAGAATCAGGCCCAACGTAGTTCCAAGATATTTTTTTTTACAGCTGCACTCAAAATGAGTTCCCTACGTGCCCCTTTTAGTATATTTGTTGCATAGTCATTACAATACAAGAAAATAGTTAGAACAAATGCATACAATAACGATTACTGTAGGCGTGTTTTTATTTCGCCTTCACGGTGTGAGCGCGTATTAGATTTGACTACTCCATTGTTAAGGTTTTATTGAAAATTGTTTTGTATTGAAAGAAGTCGCCAACAATTCTTTTTAGGAAGAATCATAAACCTAATTGGATATAGAAAAATCATAGGGACAAATTATCCAATGTAGATTTCCCCGCATGACTCCATAGATGGTCAAAATGAACCAAAGATTGAGTTTGGGGGTGAGGGTACAAATATGGTCAGGAACCATATTGCCCATTGCTGGTCTTTACTAAATATCGATTCATTTGCAGATTTTATGCCAAAGAATAATCAAATAATGTTTTATACAACCTAAAAATATTTAGTCTAAATATGATATGAATGCGGAAGCTTAATGTACAAATTTGTTTTTGGTGTTTTATAATTATGAACGAAAATAAAAACTTGATATGATTCCGTGAACGGAACCTAGCTTAGCTTTGAATAACCTTCACTCAGTTAATCTCCACTAAGGGTTCTAACTCTAATTCAATGGCTTCACTCACCAAAGGTTCAAGTTAGGAAGGGTTTTAGATGATTTGATTTAGCTTCACTCACTAAACAATTCACCTAAGCTTAATCTAAACTCGTTTAAATCAAGGATCTTGTGTTTAGGTTCACTCCCTAAAAACAATTAAGTCTTGGAAAATCCGTCCAATACTCACAAAGACAATAAGTCCGAAATTTCAATAATCAATTCTTACTTAGCCTCATAGGACTAGGCATGTATTTATAGAAGAAGAAGCAAGCAAACCTTGCCCTCCAAGGTTATTACAACTCACGACCAGCCCTAAGGAAATAAGGAAACTCTCTCCTACTATTAAGCCTAGAATCTAGCACAAAAATAAGGAAACTAGTGATTTAGGAAAGCTTTGCAAAGACTTTCCATAAACCTTACAATTTCACATGGCACTCCCCTTTCTCTTTCTTTCCTTATTACAACTCATGACAACTCATCTACTTGGAGCCTAAGCAAATGAATTACAAGTCGATTTTCGAAACTTTATTAATTTTTAGCTAACTAACTTAACTAACAATAACAATAAAACATATTTTTGATTACATGAAAAACCTCTACTTTAAGAGTAAAGTAAAACCATGCAACAACCCTAAGAAAGCAAATTAAACCTAGCTTGATTTCGTATCAAAATAGGTTCAGGAAACACATAAAAAGACTAATAGTGACATGTTATTAAGCAATCAATATTACAGGGAACCTAACAGGTTGTCCAAATTAATCTGATTAATGTTAGAACAGTTCTTTAGGTCTTTGATTAGCAAAAATAACATGTGGGTGATAAAAGCATTAAAACAGGACAATCATATAATATGCATATAATGATCAGGCAAGCATATAATATACAAAGGCAAGAATAATATGAAAATCAAATAAAAGAAAGTATAGAAAAAGGGTTAGAATATACAGTATAGCGATTTTACATTTAAGATCTACATCAGGAAAGAAAACTATTAGTAACTTCAATATAAAAATAATTTATTTAAGGACCCACAGGCTTAAGCTATTGCTGACGATTAAGGTTATGTATTTTCGGGGCGTTACATTGGGTCTGCGAGATTGACAACCTTCGGGACGAGCAATCGTGAAGCCTGAAAATCTGAATGTCTGGAAGTATGTAGATTGAATGTTTTTGTATTTGAAAGGTATGAGTTTTGTAGGGAAGTTTTGTAGTTTGTCGAAAGGTTCGTAAAGTATTCGTTGAGTGTTATGTGAAAAATCCGTCCTAAAATCTGTTCGAAAATCAGGCCTATTTATAGGGAAAACGACAATGCGCCTCACGCGCTGGCTACGTCGGCGCGCGGTGACATGGCAAACGCATGGCGCGGCATGACCAGTAAAAAGCGTACACGTGGTACACGCTTTTAGAAAAGATAAGAAAAAAATTTCGCGTCTCAAGCAGAGAATTGCGCTTGACGCAGGACTCTACATGAAACAGAAGTCTACGTGGCAGTTCTGGTGCGCTTAGCACAGCCTGTGCGCTTGGCGCAGCCTACGTGGAAGTCCACGTGGCAGGACACGTGCGCTCAACACAGTCAGACTGCTCTTCAGACTTAAAAAATATATCTTTTGAAAATATTTATTTATTAAAATAAATCAATTAATTATCAATTAATTGGGCTTTTCAAAGAATTGGGCTCAAACACAATTAATTATCATGAATAATTAATTGGGCTTTAAAATAGGCCTTTAACACTTTTCGAAATGGTTTTGAATGGCTCTTTAGACTGCTCTGCCCTTGGATCGGACCAATTAAGACCACGATATGTTTCATCATCGGATCCTTAAATGGGGAGACACGATTATGTGTCTACAATTACATATATAAATCATTATCTTGGGATTCATCCTTCTAGACGCCATGTCATATACTCCCCTGTTTGAAGATGTCTCTTCCACATATCCTCAATCTTCTTAAGATATAATGGATTATTTTTGCGGTGTAAAAGCCATGCATGATGTCCACGCTTTAGAGACTAATATGTAGGATGCCTTTGTTTCATAATCAATTTCATTGAGCAAAATGTACGTTTCCATGATTAGTTGAAGTGATGCAACTTTATACCACTACAAGAAAAACACCTCATCTACGACGAGTTTTCCGGTCGTAAATGAGTCATTTCTCGTCGCAAAAGATCTTTTACGACGAGAAATCCGTATGGTCATCAGTCGTCGTAAAAAACTTTACAACCAGTTTTAGTAGCGCGTCGTAGTTATATTTTTACGACAAGGTTCATTTCTTGTCGCAATTGTTTGATATCTACAACCAGGATTCTCGTTGTAATTACTATTTTGGAGATTTGGAAAATCAGGAGTTACTTCTATGTTTCTCGTCATAATTCTAAAATTTGAGCTTCAACATATTCAAATTTACGACCAGTTTCTAGTTGCAATTCTCAAATTAAGAATTTTGTTTCGCCAAATTATATTACAATTGCAACCATATTTCTTGATGCTTTTTCTTTATTACCTGTTGTACACGTGTATTACGAACCACAATATACTACCAACTTTGAACATATATATAACTTTGCACCTTTCGTACACCGTAAAAATCACTCCCATATAAATTTTATGAAGTATATAAATGTATAGATGTCAACTACAAGTACTAATAACAAATCAATATATATAAATAAAGGAGGAACTTTTCGGGAGCATAGGGAGCTTCTCAAGATTTCGAGGCCATAGAGCGCGCCACGTAGGATTACCATGTCACCAATTTTTATTTTTATTTTTTACAAAAATAGAGTTCTACATAGATTTAAATACATCTAAGGAGTTTTGGATAAGCGAAAATTAGAGTTTGGTTTTGAGTGAACAACCTAAATTATTATATTATGTAATTTGTGTATAACTTTTGCTACATAATTCGAAATATTATAATTTTTGTACCATTGGATAGTACTTGAAATATGCTCCGAAATAAGATCCATATAAAATATAGTTCTACAACTTATGAAATAGAGAGCGTCACGTAGAATTGCCATGTCATTAATTTTTATTTTCAATATTTTTAAAAATAGAGTTCTATACATATTTAAATTCATAAAAGGAGTTTTCAATAGGGAGAAATTAGAGTTTGGTTTTGAATAAAAAAACCTAAATTATTATATTATGTAAATTGAATTTAACTTTTGCTACCTAATTGAAAACATTATAATTTTTTACCATTGGAGAGTGCTTGAAGTATGCTTCATAATGAGAACCATTTACAATATAGTTTTACAACTCATGAAAACATATTTAATTAGATGAATGGTAAGACATTTTTTAGTCTTTCTTTTAGATAAATATAATAATAAGTAAGCTATAAGTATAGTGTACGATATGTGATTATAGTATTTTATAATAGGTCCAATTTACATATTAAATATATTATCTTTCAAAACTCCAAGCCTTACTCAACCGAACCAAAACAATTTAGTATTGCAACAAAATATGCTGAGGAAACTTTGTTATTACAACAAAAACTAAATTTTATAGTGATAAAGTTACATATATATTAGAGTTTTGGATGATGAAAAAATTAGAGTTTGATTTTAAAAGACAACCTTAGAATATTTTAAAGAGCTCCACCTAAGCATGCCATGACATTATTTTTAATTTTTTATTTTTTTAAAAAATTCTGATCAAAATAGATATAAATACATATGAGGTGTTTTGGATAGGTGAAGATTATTACAAGTATGATTTTAAATAAACCACCTAAATTATCATACTATGTATTGAATATAGCTTTTGCTACAATTTCGCAATATTATAAATTTATTTACCATTAGATATTGCTCGAAATAAGCTTTGAAATAAGTTCCATATACAATATAGTTTTACAACTAATGAAATTTACTTATTTAGATGAATAATAACCTATTATATACTTCCTCCGTTTCACAATACATGCACCATTTGCCTTTTCACGCACTCCAACACTCTTCTTTGAACATTAATATCTTTAATTGTGTATAAGTAAAAATTAAAAAAGTTGATATTTGGAATCCTCGCATTGAGACGAATTTAACAAGATCTCACTTGACTATATTTTTTCTTACGTAATGGTGAGAGAAAAATTGTCAAAATTGGTTAATGAATAGTGTTTAAATGAGAAATGGTGCATGTATTGTGAAACGGAGGTAGTGTGTGTGTATATATATATATATATATATATATATATATATATATATATATATATATATATAGAGTCGGGATCTGGTGAGAATGAAGAGTTATGTGAGAATAGATTAATATGTGATAATTAACTACAACCGTTAGATAAAAAAAGAACCAAGGGCCGCGATTTGCCATAGCAATAATAACAAAATCACTCTTTGAGCGGCAATATTAAGCGTGAACAGTACTTTTCACTGGGGAAAAGATCGAACATTCATCCTCTCATCATCGACCGATTGATTACAACCAAAAATCTGAACTTTTCTGTCCTAATCGAAATTCATCCATCAAGTAATCATTATCAGGTACGAAGTATAGACCTAATTCATGGAATTTTTGTTCATATTCTACTTTTTCTCTATCTATTTTGAGTAATTTGCTTAATTTTAGGTTTGATTTTGCATCTTTTGTTCTGTTCCTAATGGATTGAATGTGTGGATTGTGTTTTTGGAGGATTAAATCCGCTTGAATCGAATGTAAACTTAGCAAACAACATTCAGTTCAAACGCCATTTTCAATGGCAGCCAAGGTATTAAAGAAAACTCGCATTTTTCTCATTTATCTTCAATTTATCATATGACAATTTTATTATAAAGTGTTTAATTTTGATTTCATCGTCATTCATCAAGTATAAAGTTGTTTCATTTTTCAATTTTTTGTTTGCTCGACCTTCGACCCAAGTTCGATTCTTCCTCTAGTGAAGTGTCAGTTTTTTTTTACTGTTTCTTATGCTTTCTTGATCAATTTCTTGTCTTTGTGTTAATTTAATTATATCAGTTACTCCTATTAATCATAGACTAATTTTGTTGTTATTTGTTGAGTGTAGCAGTAATAAAGTAAGATTGCCGTTGTTGGGTGTCCTTGTCCTAGATTGTTGTGTTGTTATTTCATGTCTTTGTGTTAATTTAATCAAATAAGTTATTCCCATAAATCATAGACTTATTATGCTGATTGTGAGATTAGTTTAGGAAGTGATAGAACTTTGCCCAATAGGGGAATTACGAGAGAGGGAATTATGTAGGGAAGATTGGATGTTAGTTATTAGTTGATATATTTGGCTTGTTTTCACACTCTGGGCATCTAATCAAGCTTTGACTATATACATTGGTGCATCATTGGTCAAGTGTGTTGCTTTTGAAGAATTTGATCATCTTTGTGTTTTGTTTGGCTATGGGTAATGGGTACAATCGATGACTTTGGACATGTTCATCATATGTTTACTACATGTACATCGAGTGCTACACTAAAAGTACATTAAATCTCAAGGACATTATTAAGTACAAGTTGGGAATTTATATTGGAGAAAAGGAAACAAGTTGATTAAGAAAAGCATATAAAAGAAAGATAATCTTATAGAAGTGTAGGGAGAGAAGTGCAATGGGTAGTTTAGAAGAGTTAGTAGTTTAGAGGAGTAGTAGAACAAATGAGGTAATAATCATGAGGGTCTCTTTAAAATAGAAGAAAATTGTAGTTTCGAGAAGGGTAGCCTATAGCTAGCTTAATATGCTTTGGCCTCTAGTCTAACACCTTTTGGTGTATGATGCATAGCTAGTGTTTGCTTGCTAGCCTTTGGTGTACCAATACAACTCATGTACATCAGATCTTTGCCATATATACATCATCGGAAACCTACAAGTACATTAAATCTCTTATAAATATAGAAGTTGGGTTTCGGACAATACCATACACAAACATGAAATGTGGTTTATGCATATCTAATTTATTCTTGTGATTCTTTCAATTAAGTTGTTTATTGTGTCTTTCAATTAAAATTATTGTGTTTCTTTTCCAGATTAATTTCAAGATTTTATGGAAACTCAACCTATGATTATGGAAGACCCTAATCAACATAATCCAACAACACAAGTAGCAGGTGAATTATTGGCTTTCTCCTATGTGAGAATAAGAATTTGATGGTACTAGTATTCATATTTTCATGATGAATTAGTTGGCTAGATACTATTTCACTTGGTTAAATTTTTTTTTTGCTATTTTTGTGTCTACATAATGTGTAAGATGAAACTACTATATGCATTGTCTAGTGTGCGCGTAAGATGAAGCAACTATATGCATTCTTGTCTACTGTTTTGCATAATTAAGCTTAATTCATATATGATATATGCTTTCCTTTTCAGCTCCAACTGAGAGTACTCCAGTACCTAGTTCTTCCAATACAACTACATGGGTTACTCCTAATTTACGCCATTTTGTTACCCACGGAGGAACAAGGAAGTGGATGACTTTGTGCTCTAATGAGTTAACACCTATGTTAGGGATGAAGTTTGATACTTTGGAAGAATGGATTAAATTCTATGATGCTTATGCTCTATATTGTGGCTTCAACACTCGAAAGTCGACGACCAACAAGAACAAAAGTGGTGTTGTTGCAATAAAATATTGCCTATGCAATAAGGCGGGTTTTAAAGAGAAGCATAAGACAAATGAGGAGGATAAGCCCAAACAAAAGGAGGGTGAAAAAGTAGCTACTAGAAAAAGGTTGGTGACAAGAGTGGGGTGTAAAGCTCAGTTAGTTCTTAAGATTCGGGAAGAAGGGGGATATTTTGTGAAAAACTTCTATGAAGGACACACTTACCCTCTTTACACACCGAGTTATAGGAAATTCCAAAAGCAGGGTAGGAAAATGACAATTTTGCATAAGAAGTTCATAGTTGACAATTGAGCAACATTAAAAAAAAAAAAAAGAAAGGTTATGCAGCGCATGTGGAGAGCTTGGATACCATGACCTTCGAAATTGCCCGTCAAAGTAACCTTCATGATCTAAGGTAACTAGAAACTCATTTCTATTTTGATTTATCGATGTCTATTATGTTTACCGGTCTTTGAATGTTACTTTTTTCTTTTTCTATACTGATGTCCATCTACTTTATTGAATATACATAAGTTCTTTACTACACATACATCACTAATACACTATATGTACATTGCCACTCTTCTATGAGTACATCAGTTTTCTGTGGTATTCATGTCTGGCAGACTTTCAGCTCAATTTATATCTGCTCAATGTTGTTTGTTACTTCCTTGCTTCAGGATTGCTGTCTCAGCTACTGAGATTTTGTTCATCACTCTACTTCTGAATGATCCTTTCACTTTGCACGCTCAAGATCTGACTATTATTTGTTTGGCCAGTGAGGCTTGCATTGGCATGAACACAGACATACTAGTAATTTAATTATGTTCTCAACTATCTAGAAAGCCTATTTTAAAAATATTCCCTTGAAATGGGATTTTTTGTCAAATTACCCTTTGTGGTGAATCAATCATGGCTTTTCAAGAACATAAGATTTTGTATTTGTTCACGTGGCAATGTCTATGATTTTTCTTTTTAAATGCATATCAGTGGTTGTTAGGGATCATTATGTATGAGCTTTCTGAGCAAGATCTCTATCATTTCAAAATATCAGTGTTTGGCATTAGTTGAGAGGGATCAGATTCAGTATTCTCATTGCAATGTGCATTACACTTTTAAGTTTTATTACTGGAGAAACTTTGATTTTAACTATTTGTGTACATATTTCGTGTTTGATTGATTTTAACTATTACTCCTTTGGCATTGTAGTCTTTACTGACTGAATTTTTGGATGGCGATCCTGGGTTTATGTTCAATCAAGAAAATGTTGTAAATAGAACCAGTTATAAACATCTCCAAGGATATAAAGCATATTCTAGATTCTACTTATGCAGTGGCATGGCCACTGAAGCTAACACACAAGGGAGACTATTTTTTTCCTCATATGCCATATTATATGCCACTAAAACCGGAGAAATGAGTATGTAACAACATACTCATATTAGAAAAGGAAAAAAAAAGGAATATGAGATCAAGATTGACACTGGTCCCAATTTCCAGAGGAAATCATATAAATAAGTGTCTTACTATCGTACACAAGTAGGACGAACTAAACTAGATAAATGAGTATGTAGCAAGCACTAGTCATTACATTCATATTATATGGCTTGAATGTACATCACCGATGGCTTGAAAGTACATCACTGATTGCTTGAAATTACATCACTGATGCCTAATCTATGGGGTTTGTAAAATGTTGTGACTTTTACTGAATTGTAATGGTTTATCAAAGAATTTTTATAAGAGTTAAATGGGGTGATTTCATCACTTAAAGAAAGAGCTTGCATCAAGCGTTGTTACACTTGAACTCTTTATCTGTAGTGGATTTTATTCCTCTGAAACTTCTGTTTTTGCAGTGGAAGGAAATGGACAAACTTTTTTTTTAACTCAATGTTTATAATTTATGTCATATAGTTAAGGTATCCACTTTTCCTTTGAACTTCCTATAATCTTAGGTGGGAGTTTCATAATTAGGATTCAGGAGCTTATGTTGCTGAACTTTCTTGAAATTACTTTTATACATCATGTTTAGAATCACAATGAAATTTGGAATGTGCTTATTATGTTTCTAATTAGTGAAGAATCGTCATTATGTTGTTTCAATTCTCAAAAAAGGTTTTGATTAGTGCCACAAATATCATGAAAAAAGAGAGAATGGTGCGAATGAGCAGCGGAAGGCCAAAATGTTTGATATGCCACAAATAATAGTATATGATTATGTACTATGTGTTATTGGTACTCATAGTTGTCCATGGTAGCCAATAAGCAGCGGAAGGCCAAATTCGTCGATGCGTATTGATTTTCTTCTTTTCTTTGGTTTCACAGTTGCTCGAAATGGATGACGTGCAGCAATGGAAGGCCAAGCTCTTTTCTTGATGCGTATTGGTTTTACAGTTGCTATGCAGCATGCAACTGCAACCATAACAAATTTTGCTTTTATTAAAATGCAACTGCATTTCATATATAGGCTACAAAGAGAGTGTAATTCAAATTTTGTCACTTGTCTCTATTACCGACTTACCGTGTTGTAGTTGAAATTTTGGTGTACAAACATAGTGCTTTTATTGGGAGTTGTAAACACATGGTCTGGCAAGCTATAAGAGATTCTTCTGCATCACCATATTATTTAGATGATTTTTCAGATGGTAAATTAGTATGCTGTTGATTTCCTTCCTTCATATACTGGTTATTTTTTTCTTCAATTCTCTTGATTTCCTTTCCGCAGGTCAGCTATACAAGGGCATTCCAAAGCCTTTTTAGCTTTTGCATCAATAGACTGAAAAGAACAAATATAATTCATTTCTCTTTCAAAAAAAAAAACAAATATAATTCATTTAGAAAGAAATTATAGAAGTATACAGGATATTATTTCCCGAGAATGTAACAAAGAAGATACTTCAATTCGAAGCTTTATGACCTCGTTCTCGCTCATCACCATATTTGCCTCTCCGCAAAGGCAAAATAAACATATTAAGGTCCAAAAACAAATCACATTCTCATTGGAAAAGCAGAGACAATCATCAAGACTAATCAATTTGACATTAAAAGAAATAAGAAGAATCTTGATATATTATTAAAAGATGCAAAGACATATGCTAAGTCATGGATGGACAAAAGGACCATTCTAGCAAATTCCTTTCAAATCCTTGTAAGGTTGGAAAATTTTGGTTTACTCTAAGAGGAAAGTAGATACAATATATCACTTCTCCCTACCCCCAAATTCTCTCCTTCAAACACACTCGTACAGAATACGGGATGGCTACCTCAATGGCCCTCCCTACGCAATGTGGTTCCTGATTCGCATATGCATCTACATAACTAAATTAACATTAGTTCTAAAATTTCCTTAATTGTTGACCATGGTAGCCAATAAACATATCATACCAAGTCTGCTAACTGGGAAAAAAAAAAGAAAAACACTCTGATAGAATGTGGGAAGAAGGCCAAAGGAAGCCCCCATTGGTCTGCTGTTAGAAGAGAGAATTCGAGATCTTGGACCAACAGCTACAACAGATATCTGATCATTTGATCTAAAACTCTGTAATTCAGTTAATGATACTTCTCTTGAACCAAAGTCCTTGGCTATCTTGTTCAGCAGACATTCAACATGCATGATGAATTGAGAGAGTTTACAAGATATTCTCAAGTAAGATTGTCTACTGTAACAGGACTTTGAATCATTCATGCGTAACAACTCGAGAATGCCACTAGTTAAGTGGTTATTCGAGAGGATAAGAACCTCCGCATTCTTCATTTCCGAAATGGATCGCACCACTTAATCTATTTCCTAGCAGATTTAAGTACTTCAATTCTTGCAAACTTCCTAGCAGAATCATACCTGAGATACTATTGTTAGCCAAGTTTCTAAAATTTCTAATGAATGCAGACACTTGTTGCTGAAGACAAGTTACTAAGACTTTTATCAGGATCAATGAAACTGGATTTGATCCTTAAGAGCCAATCAGAATCACCAGAATTCTGAGCAGTAGTGTAACAAAGAAAAACATTGAAGATAACATAGAAAAAAGCATCAAATGAGACATCTTAAAAATGTCCATCTTGAGACATCTGAAAGTACATCACCGATGGCTTGAAAGTACATCACTACTAGGACACAAGGAAATTTTAGTCCGGAATCATATTTAATACTATAAGCATGAAAAGCAAAATATATCTTACATCGACCAATTGTGTGATGAAATTCTCAATATGTCATATAATCGACCGGTTCTAAACTTGTAAAAGTCTACATCTCTTTCTTTCTTTACAAAATATATGACAAATTTCCCTGAAATACATTTCTTCCAAGTCGCTTGCTCATTTCATCGCCTTAGCATTTTTTAGCATAACTTGTTTGACCACGTTGGAGTCATCCTTCAAGATCTCACGACAATATTATCGCGTAGCCATACAAACAAAACAACAACAACAACGAAGCCTTATTCCCAAAGTGATTTGGGGTCGGCTAACATGAATCGTCAACTGAAACCGTTACCAGAGGAGATGGCATCGACAAGAGTGATAAAAAGGTTTTTTTTTAGAATTTTTAAAGAAGTTTTTTTTTTTTTTTTTTTTTTTTTTGAAAACAAGGTTTACACCAACAAGTTTTAAAAGAGGTTTTCAACAAAAGGTTTTAATACCAACACAATTGAGATAAGTTATTATCGCGTAGCCATGCATATGGTAATTTATGGGCAGTAAGTTTCTACGCCATGCTTGCTTCATAAACTTAGAAGACATTATACTTTTGTTTTTCTCCCTGATATCTAGTATAAATGGCCTACAGATAAGTTAGCATTCCATATTCATACTCTGAACATTTTATAGGCTTGCTAGTCAAAAGCAAATATGCATCTTGCTTCTAGAGAACCTTATGTAAAGGAAAAGCAGTTCATGTGTTCTAGAACTAATATTCTCGTCGAGGATATGTCCTAGTTTAGCTAATTATTTCCCATCCGATTTTCCTGGAGACCAGAAATGTGAACAGATTGCTGGAACACATCCAGCTTTGGCTCTTGTTGTGAAGAAGGGTCTGAAACTCTGTCTTACAGGTGCCAGAAGAAGGCAGCAAATTTGACCCAGGAGTTCACTGCTTCTGCAAATGAAGTAATGTCCACAACCTGCCTAATTTTTTCTGGTTAATTTTGTTTATATAGTGTTTTTTTTTGGAACACAGGTTTCTCAAGAGACATTGTCGTTGATGCGAACTGTTAGAGTTTATGGCACAGAAGCTCAAGAGTTAGGAAGGTGAGATCATTGTGTGAAGAATTCAAGAATTTAGACAATCTGTTTGTAAGTTAAGCAAGTGCAGTACATTTAATGGTCGATATGTATGAGGTTTGACTGGAAAGATTAGCTGGTATCAGCTTACGACAAAGTGCTGCATATGGACTTTGGAATGTCAGCTTCAATACTCTGTATCACTCAACTCAGGTTTGGCATATAATATTCTTTGTTTAGAGATAATCTTTGTTTTACCATTTACCACTTTTAGATCTCTTTAATGTAGAAGCTTATCCTAGAAAACTATATACATATATAAATACCTACCGAAAAAAACAGTCTTAATTCAAGAAAATTCCAACCCAACAAAAGATAATTTAAGAACTGTTCCATATAATAGGAACAAATCATATTCATACCGGGATAGCTTAGATATACGAATTCAAGCAAGGTATCTATCTATATTTTTCCTGTTCTCAAGTAGTTAGTCAAATGTTTTAGCACAAAGCCTTGGACACCGATTCATCTCATTATCAACTCATATAACACAAGTGGCTTAAATATACATCATGAATTGCCTAAAAGCACATCACAAGTTGCCTACAAGTACATCTCCAATTATACATGTTTAAAAGAGACAATGTCATCATACTTACAATTCTCAATTTCCAAAGTCTTACCAATTCATAAAAATTCTCCCACTAATTCCAGCTCGGCAACAACTGTATTTCACACCCAAAACACAAGAATTTCAAAATATATAGAGAGAAAAGATGCAGAAAGAAAAAACAGAAGATGAAAATCCAATGTTACCCTTAGAAGTAGAGCATCAAAAATAGAGCATTAAAAGTTCGAAAAATACCACGATAAATTCCATGATTTTACCTTAAAAAGTTGTAAATCCAAAATGAATCAACTAAAACAAATAGGCAAAATGAGAATCACATCTTCCATCGCTCAATTTCATAGTAACAACATCAAAATTATGAAAACTAAAACCCTAAAATATGAGAAATAACTGAAAAATAGAGGAGTTCGAAAAAATACCACTTTGAATCTTCGAATTTCAATGGAGGACTTTCAATCTTGTCCGAGGTTTAATTAAGGACGAAATTGCTAGTTTGTTGTAGTAGATCGAGCTACTCTACATCTTCGAGCTTCCATGGAGGACGAAATTTGCTAATTTGCTACAGTAGGTAGACAACGGTGTGTCGAGGAAGGATGACAGTTTTTTTTTTTGGAATTAATGAAATGAGAAAAATCTCAGCCGTAAGATTAGAGTGATCCAAGGCATTCTCATATAACTAGGCATTCTCACATAACCATGTTGTTCTCACCGGAGTCCAAATCTATATATATATATATATATATATATATATATATATATATATATATATATATATATATATATATATATATATATATATATATATATATATATTAAAATACATATAACAAAAACTATAAAAATAGCAAATTATATGTGACAATAGCAATTATATCTTTCAAAATCATACTTTTAAAAATTGAGTTATATAAAGATAAAAAATACATATCTATGATTTTGAACCTATAGCATACCACGGGGCATTACATGAAAAATCAAATGAAAGTTTGTCAACAACATTGCAAAGGTATTATGCAATTGACTAATTATTTTATTCTTAGAATATTTATTGTATACATAATTATTTATGTTTGTCTTTTCCATATATATACATATATATGTCTGATCTTATTCTTTTCTCCATGAACTTAATTCTACTAAAACCTAATTGGAAAAACAAGGTTCGGGTTTTTAGACTATTTGAGGTCACAGATCATAAAAAAAGGGGAAGTTTGATAAGTCCTGATATGGTCATGATTGATGAAGAGGTATTTTTTTCTCTTAAATAGTATTTTCGATTATTAGTAGAGTTTAGTTTTATTTTTAATTAATTTTATTCATGATACCATCATTATGATCTTTTTTTGGCTTTCCCTTCTTCCATTAATTCTATATGCATTAGTGTTTATGTGCTATATTAAAAGTTGAAGTTGTGGCTAGCACTCAAATTTTACTCTATTCTTTCTGTCCTGCATCTATTAAATTATTACCCTCTATTTTCTTAAAGTATCATTCGGCATTCTTCATGTTAAAAACTATGTTAGCTATTGTTAGTCATACCAATTATTGGGATACCGTTTAATAATAGACTTAGCTACAATATTCAATTGAATATTAAAAAATATAAAATTTATATATCGTAATAACAAATCTATAAATTAGAGTATAATGACAAATATTTTCTCCGTTTTTTTTCTATAGCAACAATGGTTTTGGACATGATTTTTAAGAAAATTAAAAAAATGGGTAGTTTAACATAGAGATACCCTTTTAATTAACTAGAGGAGGGGATAAATAATTCCTTAATAAAGTAAATGCAACTTTATGAGACAATTTGAGTAATTAATGATAGTTTTATTAACATTAAATAAAGACAATATTGTCAACTATAGTTGCTTTTTTTTATACAAAAAGTGGAGTAGTCTCAATAGATGAAACTACCCAAAGTGCTAATTGTTGCAATAGAATTAGAATGGAGGACATATATAAATACAATAGTGTTGAAAAATCTCATTTCACAACAACACAAAGTCAACAATGTTAACCAAAAATTTGCAAAAAAATAAAATAAAAAATAACCCGTGCGCTTCAAAACTAGTGAATATATAAAATCTTATCTAAGTGTCCAAAATGACAAAAAGAAAAAACTTAACATCGTCCCCCTATATACTGGTTTCCTCTTTGTCATTCGACTCATCATCATCCGCTGTAGTCTCTTTACTTTAACCTCCTTGGTTGCCCAAAGATTAATGAGGAAATTAATGAAATGAGAGTCTCTTAACCAAATCCTGTGCATCAAAATAACCATACAATACAAATTAAGACAAACATAAAATTAAACAAACCCCACCAAAAAAGACGATATTCATTGATAAAATACAAGTTTGGATAGTTAGCAAAGCAGTAATTATATTGGCTGAAACAAAAAGAGTGGGCAGAATCTCCAAAAAGAGAAACAAGGACAACAAAGAAAAATCAATATCATGCCTTGAAGAAAAAGGGGGGAAAAAGTAAAATATGTGAAGGCTGAAACAGCTTAAGGCATTGGAAATATGGCCGAGAATCGAGAATGGTCGTAAGACGAGATCCATGATGACAGAAAGCCAGGCAAGGGCTTAAAAATCTACTTGGCAAACTTTAAAAGAAAGCTTCAACAGGAAAAATGCTTACTATTATAAGTACAAAAAAAATTGAGAACGCTAAAAATAGTGACAACAATAGCATATAATCGGATACTTACCTTAATCAGAAAAACCAGGATTATTACTATAAATGTCTTCCTTGAATATAGAATTAGATATAAAGCAACATCATGGCCTACGGTGTGGAAACACTATAATGTTTATATCGAAGCCATAGTTTCAATTTGACTTATAAAACGAAGGTGTAAATGGCAATGAAAATTAAATAGGAAACACACTTTCAATTTGGCCTCTTTTAGGTAGTCTCCAGCTTCCTCTCGGAGATGCAATCTTATCTAAGTACTATGACCTAGAGGTTCATTCCATGTGTCCTCAGAAATTGCAAGTTGCCTATCAGCCTTTGATTCCCAAACATGTCTGTACAATACAGGTATTAGCAAGTGTAAGAGTTATATATGGAGTATTATGGAAATCCAAAGAAGTGCGGACTAAAATGTAAGCCACAATAGCTGAAGCGAACTGTTTGTTATTTTTGTATTGGCTCTATGTTCGTTCCGAGTCAAGTAGTCATCGATAGAAAAAATACTACTTGTAGATAACTCCACAAATTCTGAACTAGAATGTAGAGCAGAAATTTAGATACCTGTGCCAATCTGCAACTGATAACCAAAAAAGAAAAAACAGAACACCGACTGACTTAGCTAGGATGGCTTAGTCTTAAATTTAATCTGCTTAGATAATCTAGAACTACAAAGTACAGGAGTACGGTTGAAAAAACGATATTCTCTCCTAAACCCTAGCCTCCTGTCCCTCTCTTCCTCTCCTCTCTCCTAAACCCTAGCCTTCATTGTCAATTTTGAAGGGGCTTCCATCGGATCTTACCGGTGGAAAGCCCCAAATCTTTGTTTCTTTTAAGTTTTTTTTTTTTGTTTCTTAGGTTATAATAATGTCTCCCTCGAAAGAAAGGGTTATTCTCCTTCGAAAGATAAGGCTTTTTCGATCTCCTTCGAAAGACAGGGTTCGAACTCCTTCGAAAGACAATGTTTTATTTGCGTTTAATAGGGTCTCCAGTTATGCGGGGCTACGATTGATGTTTATTGATCGGATTCGGATTACGAAATCAACACAAGAATTTTATTCCCCACAAAATTATGAAGCGTCGAAGGATCCACTCAAAAAGTTGTATGAGACAACAAAATGAGAATATGCCGAATTGTTATATCTATGTATTTGGATTCTCAACCCTTCACCAGTTAATTCTTGTTTTATTTTGTTCAATCTGTTTTCAATATCGTTAATTGTCAATTGTAGATGCCGTATGACTTTAATTAATGAAATATAGTGTCCGTTGGGACTTTTTTCAAAAAAAAAAAAGAACTACAAAGTACAGAGAAGTTCTCAAATATCCTTAGTATAATCAGTATAGTAATTACTATCAACTCAAATCATGAATAAAAAGAAATTACATGTGATTAATGCCAATCAAGTGTTACGCACTTGACATCTTCCTAGTCTAGCTTAAATAGTGTCATATGAAACTTGAAATCAGTTCCAACTAAGTTTATTGAATCGATTTTTAACTAGCTAAATTAAGTACTCCAACATATCCAGTGGCGGATCTATGCTTAATCATAGGTGGTCACGTGACCAACTATTAATTTGGGAAAAAAAATTCAAAACTTACAGCAAAGCATTTTCTCTCTCCTGACAAAGACGCTCCACTTTCTCTCTCACGTCTCTTCTCTTCCTCTCTCCTTTAACCTCAAGCTCCTCAACTAAAATTCTTGATTTCTTTTACATGAATCTCGTTTTTGTTTCAAATCTTCAACTAAAATTATCATCTAGCCTTGATCTACCAATTGATATCCGTTTTACCTTTTTCAGAGATAAAAATTTTTCATTCAAAACCCTAGAATTTGGGGGAAAACTCGTGTGTTGGTGAATGGTGATTCAAAATTGAAATGGTGTGTGTTTCTCTTAGACTCCATGTTGGTGAATGCTTTTTTTTTTTGTTTAATTTTGAGCTTTTTGTTATGAATTTTGATTTTCGTGGTTGAAGTTTTTGTCGAATATTGAGTTTCAGATTTGCTTCGTTTATTGTTTTTTTTTAAATAAAAATTTCGTTGTGATTTTACTGCAAATTTTGTTTTTCGATTTTGTTATTGAATATCTGATGAGAATACTGAGGTTGAGATAACAAGGTCTTTCGACTTTGAATTTTTTTTTCCACTGATGTTTCGCTCTCTAGATCTGAGATCTTCTTGTCAATTTGTCTACTCTTTTGTTTATTTGTTGGATTGTAGCAATTATTTCCTAGTTGCTCGATTTTTTGGTTGTAGCAATTGTTTTATGAGTTGTTCGACTTTTTGATTATATCAATTGTTTTCGAGATGTTCGAATATTTTTACCTATTATTGTAGCAATTGTTTTCAAGTTGTTAATTCTTGATCGTAGCAATTGATATTTATGATCTGCTTTTTCTTGTGCATTTGATAATTGCATTTTGATATATTGTAATGTTTTATCAGTTTGGCATGTGATATTTCGGTGTCCTGTTCTGTTGGATAATTCGATGGTTGTGAATAATTAGGTTGGGAAAGCTGGTGGTGAGAAGTGGAAATCTTTGACTGATGTTGTAAGTTCGATAACAGTTTTGTATAGTTAATTTAAGTTTGTCTGTGTATTGGATCAAACTGAATGTTGAATTGTTATTGATTTCAGGAGAATGCTCCTTACATCCAGAAAACCGAAAAGAAGAAGGTTGATTATGAGAAGAGCATGAACACCTACAACAAGAAATTGGTATAATTCTGTCATTTAGAACTTAATACTGAAATCATTGTTGTTGTTTTTAATGGTGTAGTGATTGTATTGTGATTTAGGAATTAGTAATTATGTGATTTAGCTATTTAGGATTTCATTGAATTAATGATGATGTATGATGTACATATTGGATGGCCTTTTCAATTGACTTGTTTAATCTAATTCAAATTATTAATTTAATTAATTTTCAGAATAAAATGAGAGGGATATTTCAATTTTTTTTGCTAAAAAGAATGAATATTTATAGTTGTTGGAAACTTTATGAATTTTTTAAATACATTGGTCATTGGTTGTACTGAGGTGTGACCAACTATTGTCAAATTCCTAGATCCGCCACTGAACATATCTACTTCCAAGTGAAGCTCAAATATGGTTGTTTCACCTTGAAATCTTCAAGTAGCTCCCAAGAGTTGCAAATAGCAGTATCATAAAAGCAAGATACAAGAGGTCCTCGTGGGAGCCCAATGGTTGGTGCTCCCACCTCCCAACCACGAGGTCGGGTGTTCGACTCTCATCACTCCCCAATTTGGGGAGTTTGTATATAAATGTTTGCTTGTGGGTATAAATCCCCTCTACCCAGCCAATGAGCTGGTGTGCCCTGCAGGCTAGTAGCCTAGCAAGGGTTGGTCTTAGACCAATTATCTTTCCTGAACAAAAAAAAACAAAAAAAACAAAATAAAAGCAAGATACAAGACATTTAGTCCACCAAATCAAGCTTAATAACCTCAAATTCAATATTCAGGGAAAGTGACTACCAAAGTCAATTTAACAGGTATTCCTAATAGATCACTCAAAAAGAGTTGACCTAATTACCTCTTTGGTATCCAGTTTCTCAAAACAAACATCGAAACCTAACATAATTAGGATAAAGACAAAGCTTTAATACACCAAAGTGATATCTTGCACAATTCACACTATAAATATCCTGAATTCTTCAATAAAATCAGAATTCATCTCTTTGTGGTGGAGTCATTGTAGACACTAAAAATTTATTAGTGTTCTACATTAAAATAAATTGATTATTATTGAGCTAAAATAAATATAATTAGCTCACTTTAATTAATTTAGCCCACCTAAATAATATATCCAAATTAAATCAAATAAATATAATTTGGGTTGTCAAGTATTTGGGCCAGTCAATATTATAGTCCAATTAAGATGGTCAAATGGCAAAGGTAAAAAAGACTTCCAAGTCATAAACGGGCCCAAACCCATAAACTACCAAGTCCATGAAGGGACGTACATTCTCTATAAATAGACCTCACCTCATTCAGTTGAGGGGACAAGAAAATCATTATTCTCAAGAGCTCATAAAACTCTCTTGGAATTCTAATGAGTTTAAAAAGTAATACCGCAAATGCACGGTGTCTGTTGTTAGCAGAGACTTAGCAAATACGGGTCGATTCCACAGGGAGTGCATTTCTATCGATTTTTGCTTAATTATAATAAACTATCTCAGACAAACTAATGTTTGATTTGAATAATAACTAAACTAGAAGCAAGTAATATCAAAAAGTTGGTTTAATCAATAAATTAAAAGTCTAGGGCATACGTTCGGTCCACCATGCTTATACCAATCTAAGAATACGAATCAATTCAATAACAAATAAATTAGAGGGTGAGTAATTAAAGGAATGGTTAATCCTTCGGTCGGGTACTAACACTCTCAATTCAACCTATGCAGTACGCTCGCTAACATATTCAGAATTGCCAGTTGTAATGAAGCCTCTAAGAAAATGATCTTTCAATTCTAATTCCTATTAGCAAATTAATTAACTCTTGATATTGGCCAATTACATGAATGAAACTATTAAAACTTATCAATTGGAATTACTCACAACTCTAGTTCATAAATCAATCAACTTCAAAGTATAAACATCATGGTATAAACATGGCTTCCCTCACCTTGCCCTAGAAAAGAGACTACTCACTCATAATTGAAATAACTAGAGCAAAATCAATAATTAACCTAGAATTCATGAATGAGATATAATGAAAACAATAATAACAAACAACAATAATAATGAGGAAGAAAATAGCAATTATTAATGAAGAAGAAAACAATGAAAAATACCTCTAGAACTTGTATTAATGGAAGAGAAGCAAAAACTAGGGTTCCAAGGAAAGAGATGAAGAATCAACGTAATACTAGAGTTTTTAGGAATAAAAGCATGTGTGAGAAATCAAATAAATTTACCCTCTTATATTTTCCTCTAATCTCCTCTCTAAAAGAATCCAAGGAAAGAAAATAAGAAAGTAAACTAATAAAAGAAGTTTGATGATTGGACGATAGTAGCGACGACGACCACGAGCTCGCGTCTACCACTTGACGAGTCGAAGCCCGACCATTGGGCACCGGGCCGGCGCGGGCTAGGCAAGCAATGCAATCGCAATAGAAGAAGCAACCCGTTGGGCGCTGGTTCACGGGCAGATTCGCAATATCAACTTTTGATGGCTGTATCTCGAGTTCTAGGCATCATCTATGGGCGTGTGACCTATCTTTGCGAAGATCTTCAAGTCTAGTTTTTTCAACGCAACTTGAATCACTTCAATCCGATTTGTACAACTCGAGTTATGGTCAAAAGAGTGAACATGTGTCGGTTTTTATCACTTCGGAACTAGCGCATTTCTTCGTTTTCAACTCAAATTCACTCTCGAAAGATATGCCGCGATCCTCATGGAAGCTACTTCACTTAATATGATTACAAGGAACAAGAGAAGAATCGACGAACATAAATTCATCGATCAAAAGTCGCCATTCATCAACTCCCATTACAAGAATTATCCAATTCGTCCAAAATTGCTTCGAAAGCGTCCAAATAGCTATGAAACTACCTGAAACATTAAGAAAACCAAAAACGAAGCGTAATAGAATTAAAATAGATAATCTATACTAATGACACCTAAAATGAAACTATATGAACTAATATGCTCTAATAATGCAACCTAAATATGCCTAAAAACTCAATAGAAAAATGATTTATCAAATTCCCCCAAGCTAAACCATTGCTTGTCCCCAAGCAATAAGATATAGACATTGGAAAAGAAAGATGACCTACAAAATGGGACTACTATAGGGCCAAACACTCAATTGAAAGCACGAGAGATATAATCACTACACAAGACAAGCATCGAAACAAACGCGAACAATACCGCATAGCATGTCATGTAACACAATCGACTCTCCAATCATACCACAAACCATCTCCCCCAAGTTCGACTTAACCAAACTTTGACAGAGCTCACTATAGTTATGTGCACTCATACTCTCATGTGTTTAAGGGGCAAATAATGACACTCAACCTAAATCAAATCAACTCAGATGAAGCACATACTCTTTAACTTTGACTTTTTGACTCACTTAATACTAAAAAATGCAATACATAGTGATCAAGAGGAGTTTTAAGGGTTGTAATGAGGCTAGGTTCAAGGGTATGGAAAATAATTTGGGATTTGTGGTGGAAGATTCAAGAAGGGGGAGCATCAAATAACTGAAGACGTAACCAAGAAAGGTCACAACTCCACGCAACAACCAACAATTCTCCAAAAATAACCAAACTTTTTCGATTCAAGAAATTCAATAGTAACCCTTTTTCACTTTTATTCTCAACTCTTTTTTTTCACTTATTTTTCATTTCATTTTTATCTTTTTTTTTTTTTGTATTTTCTTTTCCGATCTTTCAATTCAATTTCCAAGCTCACTAAACATACTTTTCCATTCATTTAAACTAGGAATAGAGCACTTCAATTCAATACAAACCGAACCAAAATTAATACTCGCTCCCCTAAGCTGGGCTTAGGACATGAATCAAATGAGATCAAAGGTTTGTAATGTAAGTATCAATCAAGTATAGTCAGAAAGGCTCAGCAGGCTAGAGAAAGGATAATATGAACATAAGAATAACTTTGGAGCTAAGATCATGAAATAAAATGCCTCAATCATCTCAAAATGTACGCACTATCAAATATCAAGGAGTGCCAAGTCAAAATCAAGATCAATGCCACAACTGAGGAACTAATCACACATGAAATAACAGGACTGACACAGATACATCAGTTCATCAGGCACAAAAGCTCACTTAGGTTAGGTGTCTGCACAATAAAGTTAAATCGAGCCAGAGAGAGATCAATCAATCTCACCACAAATAATCAATTGCAAAATAATCATGCTATGAAGAATCATGAACAAGATGAATTATGCTTTGGAATTGTAGTAAAATATCAGCAAGGTTCTCAATAAGTGCTAGCAATAGTCCCCTAGATGCAACTAAAATGAGATGAAATCTAATATGAGATAATATGCAACTAAGAAAGCAGTATATTTTTTCGTTGTACGTAAACTCCCACCCCTAATGAGTAGTACAAACCGTACAACATCCTATGAAAGCTAGAAAAACTACACTAGAAGGCAGTAAAAGAGAGAGAAAATACATACAGAAATCCTCCCCCAAGCTGAACTTGGCAATGTCCTCAGTGCCGCAAGATGAACTATAGGACAATGCTCAAAGGATAAATTAACGTTAGTACTCTCCCGCTCTCTCACTCTCAAAAAGGGGAGAAAAATGAAAAAATAAAAAATAAAATAAAAGAGATAAGAAAATAAAATAAAAAAATATACTTCCTCCGTTCCAAAATAAGTGAAACACTTGTCTCAAAAAGCTCTCACATAAATGAGAGAAGTGTTTCACTTATTTTGGAACTGAGGAAGTATAAAAAAAGAAGAAAAACTATGGGTTACCTCCCGCACAGCACTGGTTTATAAAGGTCTCGCACGACCATATTACCTCCTCAATCTCAGATCGGAGGGGCTTGGCAATGAGTTCCCCCCTCATCAAACATTTTCCTCCTTATAAGACTGCCACTCTGGCATGTTACCTCAGGTGCATAGGCAGAATGCACATTTTCCATAACCACCGATCCTTTTCCATTTTCAACCTGAGGTCCCTCCAAATCGATAATGCAGGCATCGACTTCAGCATCGATGCCTGGGGAAACATCCATAGTAAGTGCAACCTCTAGAGGGTCATCATAAAGCATCTGCGGGAGTGCAGATAGAACAGTCTCCTCAAGAATATCCATCCTGCAGCAAGTTTGCTCAAGCATAGGAGACTTGACAGCATTGTTTAGTTTAAAACTGACATTATCATCACCAACACTCAAACTCAAAGACCCAGACTTGACATCTATTACAGCACCAGCAGTACACAAAAACGGCCTACCAAGAATAATAGGAATTTGGGCATCCTCCTCCATATCAAGCACAACAAAATCAACAGGAATATAAAACTTTCCCACCCTAACAGGGACGTCTTCCAAAACACCTACAGGGTATTTTATAGAACGGTCGGCCATTTACAAAGTAATTTAAGTGCACTTAAGTGCTCCCATATTCAGTTTCTTATAGACAAACAAAGGCATGACAGACGCAGATGCACCTAAATCACACAATGCCTTATCTATAAATAATGCACCTACGTGGCAAGGGATGGAAAAACTACCAGGATCCTTCAACTTAGGTGGGGTTCTATTTTGTAAAACAACACTACACTCTTCAGTTAGAGCGACTCGATCTACCCCACCAAAGTCTTTCTTTTTAGTAATCATGTCCTTCAAAAACTTAGCATAAACAGGCACTTGAGAAATAAGTTCAGTAAAAGGAATTGTTACCTCAAGGTTCTTGACCATAGCCAAGAACGTACCAAGTTGCTAATCGACCTTCGACTTCTGCATTCTATGGGGAAAAGGTAGCCTTGGTGAAATAGGCGTTTCAGAAACATTGTCCTTCTGCTTTCCTGTCTGATCTTCCTTAGCTAATTCGACCTCAGACATCGAACTCTTCTCTGCTTCTTCCTCTACACCTCCTTCTCCTTGCTAGGAGTAGCATCATCAATGGGCATGGGAGGAGCATCATAAGCAGTGCCGCTACGAAGTGTAACGGCATTGACAGTCTCCTTAGGGATGGGTTGCCCCGGTAAATGACTTGGTTGCCTCTGTGCATTATTTCCGGACACCTGAGCAAGTTGAGTCTCCAAATGTTTGGTAGTGTTCTTCAACTCTTTGATGCTCTCTTCATGACTCTTCTGCATGGAAATCATCATCTCCATCAGATCAGACACAGTGGGCTCTTGTGAGCCTGTATTCTGAGGAGGCTGCTGCTGATAGCCTTGGTGTGAAGGCCTATTAAAACCAGGAGGGGAATTCTGAGGAGCCCCTTGGTAATATTGTTGTCTGGCAGCATGCTGTGGTGGGTTTTGATGAGGTGGTTGGTAGGATGTTTGTGGTATTGGTTGAGGGTTCTGAACATTATTGTTTTTGTAGGAAAAATTAGGATGATCCCTCCAACCAGGGTTGAATGTGTTGGAATATGGATTGTGTGGGGGTCTCTGCTGAAAAGCATTCGCATGCTCCATCTGATTCAAGTCCGGTTGATTATAGGAACAATCATATCCAAAGTGGCCTTGAACACCGCACACCTCACAGAAAGAAGAGGTAATAGGAGCCATAGAAGACATAGCATTAATACTCATAGGGGGAGTATTAAACTGTGAAGATTTAAATGTATCCATCTTCATGCTCAACTGGGCAACTTGTGCAGACAACAGGGCATATGCATCAGCATCCAGCTTTTTCTTTGTAATAGTCCTGGAAGAACTATGATCATTTGCTGCTAAGTTGGCCAGAAAACTGTACCCTTCATCCACTTCCTTGTCTAGGAAAACACCCCCTGCATATGAATCAATTGTACTCTTGATATGGGGTTGTAGACCATTGTAGAATGCTTGGGTGATGAACCACTTGTCAAGATTGTGGTGTGGGCATTCTCTCTGCAGATCCTTGAACCTATTCTATGCTTCCTTCAATGTCTCATCAGGTTCTTGTTGGAAGGTAGCAAGCTTGTGTCTGATTTCTGCAGTTTTGGTAGGAGGGTAGTATTCTCTCAGGAATGCTTCAGAAATAGCACTCCACTCAGTTTCTTCATCATCATTCAACCATTTTTTAGCTTTATCTTTCAAAGAAAACTCAAATACCATGACCTTCAACTGATCAGGAGTGACCCCTTGATGCTTAACGGTACGACATAATTGTTGAAACCGTTGTAAATGATTTGCAGGGTCTTCAGATGGATGCCCTCCAAACTGGTTCTGTTGGATCATATTAATGAGGGCAGACTTGATCTCAAAATTGGCCGCTTAAATGTCAGGCATAGTAGGACCTTTGGAAATGCCACCAGGAGAAGGTACCCCATAAGATTTCAATGACTTAGGAGGCATGATTGGCTCTGAAGGACCTTCTGTGGATTTTTCCTGGATAGCAGACTGCTTCTTCTTCTTTTGTTGCTTTTTGTGTTGCCGGATGGTTTTCTCAAGATCAGGATCAGTTGGAACTAGAGTACCTGTCCTTTTAGACCTGGGCATAAAAGAAACAAAGAGAAATGTGCAGTGAGATTGCCTCAATTGGAACTTACAGTTCCAATGAGACAGCAGAAATAGTTCAAATAATTAATCAAAAAGCTATAGAAACTAGCCGTCTCCCCGGCAACGGCGTCAAAAACTTGATGAGTTTAAAAAGTAATACCGCAAGTGCACGGTGTCTGTTGTTAGCAGAGACTTAGCAAATACGGGTCGATTCCACAGGGAGAGGATTTCTATATTTCCGCTTAATTATAATAAACTATCTCAGAAAAACTAATGTTTGATTTGAATAATAACTAAACTAGAAGCAAGTACTATCAAAAAGTTGGTTTAATCAATAAATTAAAAGTCTAGGGCATACGTTCGGTCCACCATGTTTATACCAATCTAAGAATACGAATCAATTCAATAACAAATAAACTAGAGGGTGAGTAATTAAAGGAATGGTTAATCCTTCGGTCGGGTACTAACACTTTCAATTCAACCTATGCAGTACGATCGCTAACATATTCAGAATTGCCAATTGTAATGAAGCCTCTAAGAAAATGATCTTTCAATTCTAATTCCTATTAGCAAATTAATTAACTTTTGATATTGGCCAATTACAAGAATGAAACTATTAAAACTTATCAATTGGAATTACTCACAACTCTAGTTAATAAATCAATCAACTTCAAAGTATAAACATCATGGTATGAACATGACTTCCCTCACTTTGCCCTAGAAAAGAGACTACCACTAGAGGAAAAAAGACCAAGGGCTGCGGTTCAAGGGCTGCGGTTATCTAAAAAACGCAGCCCTTAATTACAAAGGGCTGCGGTTAGTCTAAAAACCGCAGCCCTTTATTTCAAAGGGCTGCGGTTTTTGAAAGACCGCAGCCCTTCATTACAAAGGGCTGCGGTTTTAAAAGAACGCAGCCCTTAAGGTTATATTTTTCGTTTTCAATTTCCCCATAAAAGTTCCCTCGCTTTGGCAATTCCCGCACTCACCCACCATACCCTATCTGAATCCCCGCCTCTCTCTCTCTTACTCCCCTGCCTCCTCTCTCACACTCGCGCCCCAGCATCTCTCTCCGACGTCGATCGCGGTCCGGGTTTGCTCGCCGCTTCGTCGCCGCCGTTTCTCCTCCTTCCCTCGCCTTTCTCTCTCGCGCCTCCTTCCCTCACTCTTTTCCTTTTTTTCATTTTCGTCGCGCAACCACCGTGCTTGCAAGAATTGTAGGGCGGCTTGAAAGCGCTTCTCACGAATGTCCTCTCCGGCGCCGTTCACGAATGTCCTCTCTCGGCGCCGTTCACGAATGTCCTCCAACTCAGGTATTTCTCTCTTTCTCCCTTATTCTTCTTTAATTTGTCTCGATTTTTAGGGATTTCGTTTTTTTTTTTGCGAATTTCTTCATTTGATTGTGTGATTTGTTTTGCAATGTGATGGATTTAGCATCTGAATTAGGTTTTCTTTAGTATTGGGTTCATCTAGGAAGTATTTCAATAGAAATTAGGCTCAATACATTTTCTGAAGCATCTATCACAAATAATACGAGCACCTATAAGCTTCAGTAGTCCTTTTCATGTGCGTCTATTTAGAGGGGAAGTGTACACTAGCAAGTACAATACGATTCAGTTCTCAAGAAGCTTGTGAAGGAAGATAGATAGTGGATATTCATACATAGTATCTTTCCAACAAAGATATGACATTTTCGATTTGATTTATATCTCGGATGTTCTCTCGAAGTATCGTAATATGTGTGTTTCGATCATCATATTTCTTTTAACTATTTCGTATATCAGTGTACCCTCGCATCTTTCTATCTTCATTCTAATTTCCTTCCTCAATCTCTTACTAGATGCTACAACAATCCAACATTAACACCTTTCAATAAATAAACACAAAATAAAGTAGATTAGAGTTGTGGATATTCATCCATCTTCCGCTTTTATATTGTATCTCCCGCACTAGTAGTATTGGGAACTTATCCTTAATTAGCCAAATTTATTGTGTTTGTTTACTAAATTATTGTGCGTGAATTGAAGTTGTATTCAAAGTGGTATTGTCTTTCGGATTCCGAACTATTCAAAGGTATTGTTTTTAGAGTGCGTACTTGGCTACTTGATCTTCTCAAGTTTTCTTATGTTTATATTTGAATGGTCAAGCTTGGAGAATCTTGGTTTGGACCCCAATGTTGAAATTGTCGTTTATTTATAGAGTTGATTATTATATCCTTTCCTTTTATCAAAGAAACAATACATAATTAAAATTCCGGATATGCCTTATAATTTCGGATTTTATATTGTTATAATGTTCAAATGGTCAAGCATTGTCATATTGTTAACTAGTATATGCCTTATAATTTGGGATTCGGAAACTAAAAATTGACAGTGATATTGAATATGTTCTTTCGGTTGAACAAAACATTATTGATTGAATATTGGGGTTGTTTTCGATGCAGGCGTTGCAGGGGTTAACTTCATTAGAGTAAGGCATTTTATATTGATTTGTATTAATCTCTGGAGTATGAAAAAAGGTATGTGTTATTCTTTCTCTTTTTTTGTGCTGCCTTTGATCGAGTTATGTTTTAGAAATTAGAACCCTTTTATCCGAAGTTGATTGTTCGAGGATGAACCTTATTTTTTCCCCTTTCCCCCTTAGTTGAAGATGATTGTTCGAGGAATTAGTATGGGCATTGTTGCCCCCTTTGGGATCATGCTGGTTTTGTTTAATTGTTTTTTACCATCATTGCTTACTTCATGCATAAAGTTGGTGAGTTTAGTTAGTTATTGATATTTGTGGGATTTCTTGGCCTAATATCTGAACTTACTGAACTTATTTGAACTTATTGAAACTTATATAAGGTGTTATAAGTTAGAACTTATCTAAGCTTAACTAAACTAATTATATAAACTTATTAAACGTGAAATTATTTTTCTAATGCGAAGAGAGAACTCATAGTTAATACAACTTAAAAGTAAAAAAAAAAAAAAGAGCAAAAGCATATTTATTTTTCAAGGCTAGCTTTTCAAGAGTATTTTACGAGAATCAAACTTACCAAATTGATGATTGAAGCTAAGGTTCCAGTTATATTTCAAGGCTAGATTCTCATGATTTAACCTTCTAAAGTTTGATATTTGATCATTTCCATTTTGTGAATGCAAAGAATTGATGAAAGATGATTGAACATTCCACATATTAGCCAATTCATGTTAATATTAACCAATAGCTATAGTGATTGAATGGAATAAGGTTAAAAGTCCCCGGTCCTCCCCCCTTTGCTGCACTCCCCCCCCTTGCACACCCCTAGCCGCCCCCGCCGCACACCCCCATCCCCTCCACCCGCACTTTCCACTCTCCCCCCCGCTACACTCTCCACTCTCCCCCCTGCTGCAGATATGTCCTAAGCAACAAATCTAGAGAATGAAGATGCTAGAAGTCTATGACCTAAGAATACTTGATACGTCATTTACCTTTTTTGATGATCTTGATGATGTAAACCAATGAGATGGTCTCGTTGGCTGGAGCATGGACAAGAAAAGTTAGCCAAAAATGTATAAGAGAAACATTTTATACTGTTTTAAGGAAATAATATAAGAAATCTACCATTACCTGAATCTGATTTAAGTTTGCTCTTCTTTTTTTGTGTAAAAAAAAAGGTTACCTAGAACTTGCAGACACAATTGGGACAAGCACAAAAGGCACACTCTTTATGATGGTAAAATATTACTTACAGTGATTTTTTCATTAAGACCCTGCATGGAAGGATGCTTTAATTATATATATAGTTATTTGGTTCTGCATTGGCTCATCTCGTGGTAAGAACCTATTAATGAGCTGAAACAAAACTTAAACTCATAAGTTAGAGGAAACCTAAAACCCAGAAGTAGAATGTAAGTGGGGTGATGTTGGTCTTGATGAAATGAATGTTTAATATGTTGGGTCATGCCGTTTTTTTTGTTCTCTGAGATTTTTTTTTTTAAATTGGCGATAGTTTGATTCTTTCATTTGTGAGATTGTGTGTTAGCACCTTTAAGAGACAGGGAATCAGAATGTGAATGTTTAATTTGATTTTAGTGAATTAGATCTTTGTTTAATTTGATTACTTTTGGTGGTTTGATTTTAGTGAGAGAGAGTATCAGAGAGGAGATGATATTTCGTGGTATCCAGATGGTGATAAGACGGTTCCCCCCCCGCGCCCCTCCCTACCGACTTGAACTATCTCCTCCCCCCGTCCCCGCCCCTGCCCGGCCCCCTCCTCTGCTGCCCCCCCGACCGCCCCCGTGCCCCTCCCCGCTGCACTCCCCCGCCTCTCCCCCCCCCTGCTGCACTCCCCCGACCGGCCCCCTCGCAGCCCTCCCCCCTGCTGCACTCCCCCGCCGCACTCCCCCTCCCCGCTGCACTCCCCCTGCTGCACTCCCACCCCGCACTCCCCCCTCCCCGTTGCACTCCCCCCCGCACCTGCCCCCTCACCGACCCCCCGCAGCCCCCACCCCCTCACCGACCCCCCTGCAATCCCCCCTCCCCGACCCCCGCAAGCCCCCCCCTCACCCCCGCAATCCCCCCTCACCGACCCCCCCCGCAATCCCCCCTCACCGACCCCCCTGCACCCACCCCTCACCGACCCCCGCAAGCCCCCTCCCCGACCCCCCGCAATCCCCCCTCACCGACCCCCGCACAACCCCCCCCTCACCGACCCCCTGCACAACCCCCCTCACCGACCCCCGCAGCCCACCCCCTCACCGACCTCCCCGCAGCCCCCACCCCTCTCACCGACCCCCTGCAGCCCCACCCCCTCCCCGACCCCCTGCAATCTCCCCCTCACCGACCCCCGCACAACCCCCTCACCGACCCCCCTGCAGCCCCACCCTCCTCACCGACCCCCCTGCAGCCCCACCCCCTCATCGACCCCCCGCAAGCCCCCCTCCCCGATAGTGCAATTTGAACTAGTACTCAAACGAGGGAGTATATAGTCGTACTTGATACTCCCTTGTACTTTGTCGCCTTCATAATACCCGTGTGTTTAAAGGTGTTGGGGCAATTGGATGAAGATATTTTTTGTTTCGTTCTTTGAACAATGTTTGTCAATGCATACAAGTTCTTTTTTCTTTTTCTTTTTCTTTGTGATCTTAGTTCTATGTTCCTTGAATCACTTAAATTTTTTGTTTATTATAGTTCCAGTTTTGGTCGCTTATTGGTTGATTTTCCCGTTATTTACTTCGAGTTATTGGTGGCCAACGCGAACATAGACCGATTGCGATGGCAAGCGTAAATTTTATTTATTTTAGCTTTGAAACCGTATACTCGTGATGCATTGGCAAAATCTATCTATTCTTGCTTGTTTAATTAGCTTGTAGAACAAATATGGTTTTGAATCATTTGATGTATGTTTTTATTCATTTATTTATTCATTCGAAGTTTACATTGTTATATTTTGTATTCCATTTCACCTCTTTAACTATCTTCAATATTCATCTTGTACACCCTTGTTTTCGGAAAAATAGCTTTGAGCGAGTTCCGCATCAATTATGCGAATGAGAGATTGCAAGAACACTTCAATCGTCATTTATTCAAATTAGAGCAGGAGGTAAGTTTGTTAGGAAAGTTTGAAATTTAAATTTACGAGACTATAGCGCATCCTTATAGAATTCAAGATGTATAACATGGCCATGTGTCTTCGCTAAACTGCCGATTGTTTTGGAAAGTTTTCCAACTATAATACTTGCTTAAAGTTTTGTACGTGGGTACTTAATTTTTTGTCGTTTACTTGTGATATGTTTCAATAATTTTTATGGTGGGACACGCTACTTGTTTCAGAGTTATGTATGACACAACAAGGTTTTAGGAGAAGAACAGAGACCCGATGCATTTTGACTCTGTTCAACTTTTGTCTTCTTGTGAGACTTTCCTTCCTCGTAAATTTGCTTCAAGTATCTTGGTACAGCCAAAAAAACTCGTTGTTGGTCCCTTTATTCAAGTCTAGGGAGCCGATTCACAAAAGTTGAGTGTTGCCACAAAATTTAAGGTATATGTGATGCCGTTTGCTTTATATTTAATATATGGATGTGAAGGTTGGTAATCCGGTTGCGATATCAAAGCTACCAAGCACTAAGTGGTTGTTGGTTGTTTATTGGTTTAGTTAAGCTCTTGTGCGGTTGCACCTCAAACAATTTGAAAATTTTGCATCTAAGAATTTGTGAAGAAGAAAAAGATATGGATGGGCTGTACAAGAGGATGCTGCTCCTCAAGAAGAGAAAATATGAAGCTGTCAAATTGAATTTAGCTGGAGTACCATATTTTTGTAACTTCCTATATATTTGTAATGAAAAATGATACTTTTCTATATATATAATTGTTTGGGGGGTCATTTTGGGCTAAAAAATATGAAGCTGTCAAATTGAATTTAGCTGGAGTACCATATTTTTGTAACTTCCTATATATTTGTAATGAAAAATGATACTTTTCTATATATATAATTGTTTGGGGGGTCATTTTGGGCTAAAAAATGCAAAAAAAAAAAAAATTTTTTATTTTTTTTTTTTGGGTCACAAGGGCGCGGTTCGGGCAAAAACCGTGGCCCTTGGTTGGTTAAGGGGTGCGGTTAAGGGCAAAAACCGCGACCCTTAGTGAGTTAAGGGCTGCGGTTTTTGCCCTTAACCGCAGCCCTTAACCAACCAAGGGCTGCGGTTTTTGCCCTGACCGCAGCCCTTAACGCGCTAAGGGCTGCGGTTAGAAACCGCAGCCCTTCCTAATTGCCAAGGGCTGCTAGTCTAATGGCTGCGGTCAAAAAACGCAGCCCTTGGGCCCCTTTTGACCGCAGCCCTTGGGCTTTTTTCCTTTAGTGTACTCACTCATAATTGAAATAACTAGAGCAAAATCAATAATTAACCTAGAATTCATGAATGAGATATAATGAAAACAATAATAACAAACAACAATAGTAAAGAGGAAGAAAATAGCAATTATTAATGAAGAAGAAAACAATGAAAAATACCTCTAGAACTTGTATTAATGGAAGAGAAGCAAAAACTAGGGTTCCAAGGAAAGAGATGAAGAATCAACGTAATACTAGAGTTTTTAGGAGTAAAAGCATGTGTGAGAAATAAAATAAATCTCCCCTCTTATATTTTCCTCTAATCTCCTCTCTAAAAGAATCCAAGGAAAGAAAATAAGAAAGTAAACTAATAAAAGAAGTTTGATTATTGGACAATAGTAGCGACGACGACCACGAGCTCGCGTCTACCACTTAGACGAGTCGAAGCCCAACCATTGGGCGTGGGCCGGCGGGCCAGGGCAAAGAATGCAGTCGCAATAGAAGAAGCAACCCGTTGGGCGCTGGTTCATGGGAAGATTCGCAATGTCAACTTTCAAAGGCTGTATCTCGAGTTCTAGTTTCCAACATAACTTGAATCACTTCAATCTGATTTGTACAACTCGAGTTATGGTTAAAAGAGTGAACATGTGTCGGTTTTTATCACTTCGGAACTAGCGCATGCATTTCTTTATTTTCAACTCAAATTCCCTCTCGAAAGATATGCCGCGATCCTCATGGAAGCTGCTTCACTTAATATGATTAAAAGGAACAAGAGAAGCATCCACGAACATAAATTCATCGATCAAAAGTCGCCATTTATCAACTCCCATTACAAGAATTATCCAATTCGTCCAAAATTGCTTCGAAAGCGTCCAAATAGCTATGAAACTACCTGAAACATCAAGAAAACCACAAACGAAGCGTAATAGGGTATAAAATAGATAATCTATGCTAATGACACCTAAAATGCAACTATATAAACTAATATGCTCTAATAATGCAACCTAAATATGCGTAAAAACTCTATAGAAAAATGATTTATCAAATTCTCTTTGCAAATAGTCAACAAGCACATCAAATCCGTGCCGACTGTTCAGATACACTCAAACACATTCGATTGAGATTCAAGCTTTTGACAGCCCTCATTCGAATACACTCAAACAAAACTCAATCTCAGGTTGACGTTGACAAAATGTCATCCCACATTCAAACTCAGGTTGACGTTGACAAAACGTCACTCTACACTGAACTCCGCGTCGACATCAACACGTGTCACTCTCAAGCTACGGAACAGAATTAGAGGACTTAGTTTATTTTTATTATAAACTATTTACAATGATTGTACTCAATACATTTATTGAAATAATATTTCTTTGTTACTTTGTTTCTTGTCTTATATATTTTGACTCGAAATTTGTGTATACAAATTTTGGCATGCTCGGTGGGACTATCTCTGCCTCTCATCTCTGTTTCGTCATCATCAACAAACCTGAGAAATGGCCTCAAGCAAGAACATCTCTCAATCTTCTAAAAACTCTGCCGACACCCTACGAAAACCTGTAACGTTGGGTGACTTTATGCATGACATGACTCTTGGTTTTCGCACTAGAGGAATGAAAAAGGCTGTTGTTGCTGCCGCTGCTGCTAAGCTTCGAACTGCAAATGTTCCTACCAGGCAGAGAAAACTCTTTAAGCCTGCTGCTGCTGAATCATCCATCATGCCTGATCCACACAAGGAGCGTGAAACCCCCGTGTTTGGCTCAACTGCTTTGGCTGAACACGATTGCTTCTCAAATATGGAAGCAACTCTCATCTGATAAGTCAGACAGACTGACCGTTCACACTAGCCGGCCTCTCTTTGATCCACTCAATGTAGAGAGTGACAATGAAACAAGTGATGATATTCTTGTCTCATCACCTCTAACGATTTTCGACTTAGAGGAACCCTTGTTGTCTTCACAATCGAACACTGCTGCTGTTATGGTGACCTCAGCTGAGATAGTTGAGGAACAACATGCTGAAATGAATAGCCTACTCCAAAAATTAATGAAGGATGGAGAAGAAAAAGATGCTCAAATTCGACTCCAAAATGAGCAAATCACTGCCCTCAACAAGAAACTTGAGGAAGGCGATGCAGCATCAAGATAGGGTGATGAAAGCGAAGGGGATAGTGGTGAAGACGCTCGTCGCCCACCTACAGCTCGACAACTTGAGTTATTGATAGCTCACGCTATCAAAAATCAACTTGGAGAAAGTTCTCAAGGCAGTCATGGCTATGTGAAGCCTTATACCAAAAGGATCGATAAGCTGCAGATGCCTTTTGGCTATCAACCCCCCAAGTTTCAGCAATTCGATGGGAAAGGAAATCCTAAGCAACACATTGCTCATTTTGTGGAAACATGTAACAATGCTGGTACCACAAATGATTTCCTTGTCAAACAATTTGTTCGTTCTCTGAAAGGCATGGCCTTTGACTGGTACACAGATTTACCCTCACAATCCATCGACAGTTGGGATCAAATGGAGGAGGAATTCCTGAACAGGTTCTATAGCACTCAACGTATTGTAAGTATGACTGAACTGACTAAGACTCACCAGTGGAAGGATGAACCAGTCATCGATTACATTAATCGTTGGCGCGTATCGAGTCTAGAGTGTAAAGATCGCCTAACTGAAGTCTCTGCTGTTGAGATGTGCATTCAAGGAATGGATTGGGACTTGCTTTATATCCTGCAAGGTATAAAGCCTAAGACTTTTCAAGAATTGACCACGCGAGCTCATGACATGGAGCTTACCATTGCCAACAATAGAGGCAAAAGCAACACTTCTTCTGAATACAAGAAAGAGAAGAAGGATTTTAAGAAGAGTGATAAGACTGCCAAAAGTTCGACTAAGGAGTCAATGTCAATCACGACCTCCTCGCCTTTCAAGATCTCTAGCAAGGCTGACACTGAAAAGAATAAGGGTTCAACCTCTCAAGAACCGAGGAAAAATAGGCCAACCTTGAAAGAACTCCAAGCAAAAAAATATCCATTTCCATACTCTGATTTATCAAGGATGTTAGATGATTTACTTGAAAACAAGGTCATTGAGTTTCCCGAAGCTAAGCGTCCTGCAGAGGTCCGTAACACTTCCGATCCTAACTACTGTCGGTATCACATGTTGATTAGTCATCCCATAGAAAAGTGTATAACACTTAAGGAATGAATTATGCAACTTGCAAAGGATGGGAAGATTGTACTGGATTTTGATGAAGTTGCTGAAGCTAATCACGCCTCCGCAATGTTAGATTTTTATTGGGAGGCTCAAACTCTGCAGTTTGGGAGTTTGGAGCCAGTAATCGTACATGTGCTGCGACCGGTTCTCCAAGTTGATGATGTGCCATCTGTTGAGCATAGTGACCCAACTGGCAACCAACATGGAGAGGATGACGAAGGGTGGATGTTGGTCACTAGAAGGAGGCCTAAACGACAGTTAAAGCCTCAACCAAAGTCTGTTTGTCGTAAGAAGATGCATTAAAAAAGAAAGGGCTCAAAACGCTCGAAAGGAAAGAAAAAATCAAAAAAGCATACCAAACAGCAGGTACTGCCAATTGACTTGCTCGAACAAGATCCACTTTCCCCTGTAACCTTAGAAGAATTCTTTTGTGAAGATTACTTCACTACGGTTACTGTTAATGCTACCTCATTTGTTGAGGATGAAGAAGAAAAAGAAGAAGAGGAGGATCAAGAGCCTGTTAAAGAAAATGAAATCTCTGTTAAAGTGACTGTTCAGCATTTAGGGACAGTGATAGATCCAAAGATTTTGGCTATCTTGGAGGCTCTTCCTACACGCTTGGGATGGAGGCAGATCTTTCATTTGCCTCGAGAAATGTGTCGACAGTGGCTCTTGCACTTCAAGACCTTAACTATACCTTGACAAAGTGAAGGATGCTGGAGAGCCAATAGAAAGTTCGGCTAAATGCGCTTCATGTAATTTTGCCTTAGCCTTCACTGATGAAGACTTATTGTTGGGCTCAAAACCTCACAACCGACCCTTGGTCGTTTCTGGTTATATTTTCGGCCAGAGAGTGAATCGTATCTTAGTGGATGGAGGTTCAGCTGTCAACATCATGCCAAATTCCACCATGACTGATTTAGGGATCACTATGGAAGATCTTTCTGATAGTCGTCTAATGATCCAAGGATTTAACTTGAACAGTCAGCGTGTCATAGGCATAATACGTCTTAACCTTGTAATGGGAGAGTTAACATCATCTACTCTCTTCCATGTCATAGATACAAAGACGTCGTATAAAATGTTGCTTGGACGACCTTGGTTGCATGAAAATGGGGTAGTCGCTTCGACCCTCCATAAATGCTTGAAATTTTATCGTGGAGGCAAGAAGAAAATAAATGGGGATGTCAAACCCTTTAGCACGGCAGATTCGTACTTTGTCGATGCTAAGTTCTCTGAAGATGGGGAACCCTCAAGTGAAATGTTGCCATCTAAAATTCCTTCAACAGGGAAAAGGGGTACTAATAAAAATGGTGATTTTCCCTCATCTTCAAGCTCTAGCGAATCAGCCACCACTGAGATGCAACAACAAAAATGCAAGGAAAAGGTAAAAGAAGAAGTTGTTGCTCAACCCACTAAAGCAAGGAAGAAGGCAGTAACGACTCCGGTCTTGCGATACATCCCTAAATCACGTCGTAAGGAAGGGGAGTCACCTTTTGCAGGGTGTCAGGTTATGAAAGTAGAGCCAAAGAAAGAAAAAGGAGTAGATGAGACTACTCTTCAATGTTTAAAGCAAGAAGTGGTTGTTCCTTTACCTAGAGCCAATCACAATCAAATTGCTAAGCCTCCAACCTCACAATTTGTTGATCAATCTAGGACAAAATGGCTTAACAAGGGAGGTTTGACCCAAATGCTTATAAACTCTTGGCGAAGTCTGGTTATGACTTCGAGAATCCAGCGCTCATGGGCAATGTCATTGAGGTTGATCCTCATGGAATTAATGACACACAAAAGAAATTGCAAGAGTATGGCGTTGAGCTACGTCCGACTAAAGTAGGCTTGGGATTTGAAACCCCAACACCCATCAAAATTTTTGCACGGCGTAGAGGGACAACCTTTTCTTCGCAGTATATTACTGAGGAGGAAGTTGAAGAAAATGAAGATGAAAATAATGTGCCTCAGCCAAAAATATCGGTCTTTGATCGACTGCAATCTCCCGTCATAAAGGACCATACATCGGTTTTTGACAGACTTGGTGGACACGAGCTAAATGAAGGTGCGAAGTCAAAAACACAAACACCTTTGTAAAATCTTCGATTTTCTAAGAAGAAAGCATCTGTCTTTAAACGTCTTGGTGCATCGACCTCAATTAATAAACAACAAAGACAGTCAGTACTAAGTCGCATCACAAGAGAGAAAAATGAAGTCAAAGGCGAGGACGCACCTCAAAGTGTTATCCCATCTCGCATGAGGCGTACGCAGGTGGTAGACATCATTGGACATGCACCCTTGAAAGCCAAAGGTCGTGTCATAGTGTTAACAAACCAAAGGAGTTCGTCTAGTCAAGAAAAAGAAAAAGATGTTGAATTTGTTTCTTCAAACCATATCATAGGGCATGAGGCTCCTGAAAGTGACGAGGAGATGGAAACAGATGAGGCTCCTAAAACTCTTGAAGATGGGGGGCAAGCCACCGTCGATGAGTTAAAAGAGTTAAACCTTGGAACTCAAGAAGAGCCACGCCCTGTCTACGTTAGCGCTTTTCTTACCCAACAGGAAGAACAAAAATACTCCAAGTTACTCTCTGACTACAAAGACGTATTTGCATGGAGTTATAAGGAGATGCCAGGACTCGACCCAAAAGTCGTTGTCCATCGCTTAGCCATCAAAAAAGGTGTCAGTCCAAAGAAGTAATCCCAAAGACGCTTCAGACCAGAATTAATTCCTGAAATTGAGGCAGAAGTAAACAAGCTCATTGATGCAGGATTTATTCGCGAAGTCAAGTATCCTACTTGGATAGCAAACATTGTGCCAGTAAGAAAGAAAAATGGACAGTTACGAGTTTGTGTGGACTTCCGTGACTTGAGCGAGGCGTGTCCAAAGGATGACTTTCCACTCCCAGTAACGGAAATCATGATTGATGCCACCACTGGTCATGAGGCTTTGTCACTCATGGATTGTACCGCTGGATACAACCAAATTCACATGGCTCTTGAAGATCAAGAAGCAACTGCATTTCGTACCCCTAAAGGGATATTTTGTTACAAAGTCATGCCTTTCGGCTTGAAAAATATCGGAGCTACGTATCAGCGTGCAATGCAGAAATTTTTTGAAGATATGATGCATCAAATTGTGGAGTGCTATGTAGATGAGTTTGTGGTAAAGTCTATGAAGAAGGAGAATCATCTGCATGACCTCCATAAAGTCTTTGAAAGACTACGAAAATGTCAATTAAAGATGAACCCCCTCAAGTGCGCATAGGCTTCATTGTCAGACACAGGGGTATTGAAATTGACCAAGCAAAGATCAAGGCCATCCAAGAGATGCCTGAACCTAAGAACCTCAAGGAGTTGCGTGGCCTCCAAGGGCGTCTCGCTTACATTCGAAGGTTTATTTCTAATCTAGCAGGAAGATGTCATCCCTTCAGCCATCTCATGAAAAAGGATGCCCCGTTCAAATGGGATGACTCATGTTAAAAAGCCTTCGAAAGTATAAAGAAGTACTTGTATTCTCCCCCTATCTTGGGGGCACCAGTAAAAGGGAAACCACTCATCTTTTATATCGCAGCACAGGAGCGATCTCTGGGGGCAATGTGCGCTCAAGAGCAAGAAGATCGTAAGGAGACATCTCTTTACTACTTGAGCCGAACTTTGGTGGGTGCTGAATTGAATTACTCACCTATTGAAAAAATTTGCCTTGCTTTGATTTTTGCTATTAAAAAATTAAAGCATTACATGCAGGCTAATACAGTTCATGTCATCTCAAGGTCTGACCTGATAAAATACATTCTCTCAAGGCCCGTGTTGTCTGGCAGACTTGCAAAGTGGGTATGCTTTTAAAACAATATTACATTGTGTATGTCCCGCAAAAGACTGTCAAGGGGCAAGCAATAACAGACTTTTTCGCAGACCACCCAGTCCCTGCAAACTGGGAGCTTTCCGACGATCTGCCAGGTGAAGATGTGTTTTTCATTGAAATACTCCCACCTTGGAAAATGTACTTTGATGGAGCCGCTCGTCATGATGGTGCAGGAGCTGGAGTTGTCTTCATTTCTCCAGAACAATATGTACTGACATACTCTTTCGTGCTAACTCAACTTTGTTCCAATAATATGGCTGAGTACCAAGCACTCATAATAGGCCTCCAAATGGCAATTGAAATGGGACTTAGAGATTTAGACATTCACGGGGACTCCCAATTGGTCATAAAACAACTATCGAGTCAATACGAAGTCAAAAAGAATGACCTAATCCCCTATCAAAGACAAGCGTCACAATTGCTTGATAAACTTGGTACCATCAAGTTAGAACATGTTTCAAGGAGTGCCAACAAGATGGCTGACAGCCACTTTGGCAGTGGGGGCAGAAGAAACAATGTCTGTACCCGTTTGCAAACGATGGGTTGTCGCTCCTGATGACGATGTTGTTGACGAATATGCTGAAGAAGTCGACATAATCTCTGTCTATCAAATCGACAAAGAAGATTGGCGCCAACCAATTATTGATTATTTGGAACATAAAAAATTGCCAAGTGATCCAAAACATAAGACAGAGATTCGTCGTCGAGCCTCACGGTTCATATATTATAAGGGGACTCTCTATCGACGATCCTTCCATGGTCTTTGGTTTAGATGTCTCGGAGATGAAAAAGTAAAGCAAACCATGGAGGAAGCTCATTCTGGAGTTTGTGGTGCTCATCAGTCAGGTCCAAAACTGCATGACCGTATTAAAAGAATGGGTTATTATTGGCCAACCATGATACAAGATAGCATGGACTATGCAAAGAAATGTGAAGCTTGCCAATTTCTTGCTAACTTCATTCATCAACCTCCAGAGCCATTACACCCCACAGCCGCATCTTGGCCAATTGAAGCATGGGGACTTGACGTAGTTGGCCCAATTACACCAAAGTCATCTGCTGGACAAGCATATATTTTGGCAGCGACTGATTATTTTTCTAAACAGGCAGAAGCCATCCCCCTACGTGAAGTGAAAAAAGAAAATGTTTTTGACTTCATTCGTACTCACATCATCTACAGATATGGTGTACCCCGACGAATTGTCACTGATAATAGAACACCATTTTACAATAAGTTGATGAAAAGGTTATGTGAGAAGTTTAAATTCACACAACATAGATCATCAATGTACAATGCACCAGCGAACGGCCTAGCTGAAGCGTTCAACAAGACACTTTGTAGTTTGTTGAGCAAAGTGGTTACCAAGTCCAAACGTGATTGGCATGAAAGAATAGGGGAAGCTCTTTGGGCATACAGGACGACATATAAATCAGCAACACAATCAACTCCATACTCGTTGGTGTATGGCGTTGAGGTCGTTCTCCCCTTGGAACTTCAAATTCCATCATTGCGAATTGCCATACAAGAAGGCTTGACTTATGAAAATGATAAACTTCGACTTGCTGAGTTGGAGGCGCTTGACGGAAAAAGACTCCAAGCACAACAAAAATCTGAGTGCTACCAAGCTCGTCTGTCACGTGCTTTCAATAAGAAAGTTCGACCTCGCTCCTTTCAAGTTAGAGACATGGTCCTAGCCATTAAAAGACCCATCATTATTTCTCGCAAGACATGAATTCAGTTCTAAATGGGATGGTCCATACGTTGTCAAAGAGGTATACACTAATGGGGCATATGAAATTGTTGATGCCGAAGGATTACGTGTGGGGCCTATCAACGGCAAGTTTCTGAAGCACTACTACTCATGAAAAGTGAGAGCGTTGTTAAACTCCTAAGCAAGAGGATAAACTGCATATGTTGAAAGAAAATATATGTGAATTTGAACTACGTTGCCTTTATCTTGTAAAAGCAATTTGTTGATGTTTTGCAAGTACGTAGGCAGCTAGGGTAACATAAAAATTACTCTAGTGCAGCCACACCAAAAAAAAAATTGCACATTGTAATACTCCTGGCCCGCAAGAGTATAAACTGTGAACGGCGAAACAAAAAAAAAATCTATCATTGTAATACTCCTGGCCCGCAAGAGTATAAACTGTGAACGGCGAAACACAAAAAAAAAATGCAATTGTTATAGTACTCGTTGCCCGCAAGAGTATAAATTATGAATAGACCTGGCAAAGTTGGTCCTGATCCGAAAATCCGGTCCGAATATCCGATCCGTAGTCCGATATGGGTCCGATCCATATGGTCCGAACCTTGATCCGAATCCGAAACGATCCGGTCCGGTCCGAAATAATCTTGATCCGAAACTCATCCGAAATCCGATGATCCGATATGGTCTTACCAGAAGGTAAACCAATCCGACCCGAAGGTAAACCGATCCGAAATTATTGGTTTCGATTAGGCTTTGATCCGAAGTACCCGAAACTTACCCGTTTTTTTATATAAAAAAATTATCATTGGCCACTGGTGCAAAAATTTGGAAGAATTTAATGTAAGTATATGTAACGAATACTCAAATAGTTAGACGGAACAATTTTAAAAAATGTAGGGTGTACTAACTACTAAACAATTAATATCCAATAAAAGGACTACTAATAGAGTAATTAATAACTCAAAAGATTAGTATAGAATAAAATTTATTTATATAGGACAACCCTTACCCTACTAAAAAAGCTCAAAATCTTTCTTGTCCAATCCGAAATTCGATCCAATCCGATGATCTGAAACCATTATCCGAAATCCGATCCAATTCGATCCGAAACCCGATCCGATCCGAAATAATAGTCCGAACGATGACCCAATCCGAAACGGTCCGGTCCGGTCCCGGTCCGAATGTAACTTGATCCGAAAACGATCCGATCTGAATTGGTCCGGTCCGAATCTGATCCGATTGGTCCGATTTCCAGGTCTAATTATGAATGGCTAAATAATAATGATAAAAAAGGATGTGTTCATCTTATCAAAAAAAAAAAAGGAAAGGGACAAAGTCTCAATCCATCCACTCAAAGGGTTTGATTGCAGACTGAAGCTCGAGAAGGTTCACCCTATGTTGTTCAAGTTGGGCAATCTCAGCAGTACTCAAATATGGAGTTGTTTCCAACTCATCCAAAGTCCGTTTGGCAGCCTTTATCTGTTCTTCATAGGATGTTAAAGAGGTCTTGTTAGCTGTCAATTCATTAGATAGATGGATTTTCTCCTCACGAGTTTTTTGTAATTCAGCTTCGAGATCACTTAACCTTTTCGTGATTGCCGCATCATGCTCCTCTAATAGTTTTTGCCTCTCTTGCTCTTTAACAAAGTTGGACTCAGCTTGTTTCAGTAACTCAGACTGAGCACGCATGTCATGCTCCACCTGCTCTGACTGTTGGCGCCTTGCAACTTCTGCTTCTAAAGCAAGATAAGACTTGACAGACCAAAAATAGGAATCGACCTGACGCTTCAGCGGACGTGGGTCACCTTTAAGGTTTTGTATGCCTTTATACACCATGCGAGCTTCTGGATATTTTTCCTCAACCTCAGAAAATGATGATTGTTGCAGCATGGTCAGATAGCCTGCTCCAATGCTTCTGATAGCATTGGTAAAGATGGTGGAAGAATTAGGCCCTGGACGAAAAGTGTTAGAAGATGCAGTAGGAACTAGGAACATGAACACCCTTTATAATGTCATCGGAGGCGTTCACAACGTTAGGATGAATATCCAAAGCCCTAGAGGCAACTTCAAGAGAATTGGGACCCTGAATTGATCGTTCACTGTGAGTTGAGGAAGATAGGCAAATTGGATGAGTTTGCTTCGATTGGTCCCCACTAGTCGAACCCTTTATGATCCTCAATTCCTTTCCTTTTCTGGTCGGAGGATGGGTATTGCCCTCTACAAACATATTACCATTTACAATGTCTTGAATGCTCGCATGCAAGTCAACGTCACCGTCCTAAAAGGAAATAAATAAATAAATAAATAAAAGGAACCAATTAAATAAATAAATTAAAAAAAGAAGAAAAAGAAAGAAACCGGACTTACCAAATGAAGATTGGTAGGAAGAAAAGGAGAACTCGGTATGTTGTCAAAAAACTCCCCAAAGCTCGGTGTTTCAACTTCTTGAGCCTAGGAGGTTGACTTCCTCTTCCCATTACGTTTGTGTTTAAAATTAATATCCGACTCTGTGTCACTGGTGTCTGCGCCATCAATAGAACCGTGATGATTTACTATTTGTTTATTACTGCGGTTGTCAGGGGTACCTCTAAGACGTGAACCATCATCTTTTGGTTGACTCAAACGTTTTTTCTATCATCATGCCGTGGATCTTGCTTGGACTTTAATGCATCAGTTAAGACGCTCGAACAAAGAATCTGAACATTCTTCCTTAAATCTCCAACAATCACTTTAGGCCACCAGCTAGCAAATTCAGATGTCACCAAGTTTTTCCAGTCCAGTGATTGGCATGGTGTAAAAACACGAGACTGACTTCCTGTAAATAAAAGCAACGTCCAATAACGCAAAGCCTCATAGTAAGACACCTTCCGTTCTTGTACATCACGGTGCAGTAGACCAGTGTAATCTTGGCAGTAACCAAATTGCCTCCCAAATCGATGGGGGGAGTAGGGTTCAGCATGAAAAATGTCACGGGAACGCAAGATGAGGTAGCCTGATTGAAGAGAAACCAAATAACTGAATTTGACAAGGTCCAACTGACCGTCATCATGCAAAACGTTATGTTTGTTCTTATTCAACATGGTGCAGCCCACGTTAATTGACGCCCCTGCATGTATAAGACTGTGAGCATCCTCTCCATTAAAGAATTTTGACCCTTGTGCACCTGAATATATAACCATCAAAGGTCCAGGTGGAACAGGGTCGGCGTCATGGTGAGTGTTGAAATAATATGCTAGCCAACCATAAAGATAATGAGCTGGGAAGAGGGTTTTCGAGAAAGCTGGTTTTGGAGCTCTTGCAATAGCATTCAAACCGCGATATATACTGGAAAGCACAGGAACTTTAAGACTAAAGGTTTGTCCACATGCCATCAAGGAAGCAATCTCAAAAATGCTCGGTCTAATCAACCTATCTTCAGAGTCGGGGAGCACAAAAGTGCATAACCAGCAAGATATAAAGGCAGTAACATAAGTATTTATCCTTCTATTCATAGCTTTGATCCCGAGAAGGTCAAACATATCTGATTCTGCCTTCTCCCAAACAACTGGTTGAGCTTCAATGTTTACACTAGGATTAGCGGTAAATTTGGGGAGAGACTCAGAGTACCTTCGCCTCTTGTTAGGTTCCTTGTGAACTCTCTTCTGTTTACACCAAAAATCAATCCAGCTTTGAGCACTCACACCTCTCTTAGAGTTGGCGTCTTTTGCTAGAGTATGATAAACAACAAACAGTATCTCACAAGCTTGAGATAATAATCGTTTCCCCTCTGTGTCTCGAGCACACATGATGTTGTAGCTAGGGACTGTCTCATGATAAATCTTCCCAACAATAGGTAACCCTCCAAATTTGTACATGTCCCACAATGAAATAGACCACTCGCCAGTCATGGTATGAAGTGTATTGCTAGTAGGGCACCAGCTCTCACAGAATGAGCGAATGATGTCAGGGTTCTTGTCATACAAATAAAGAGAAGCCTGAACTGTAGAGTAAATAGAACAAGAGTCAAGAATTGCTCCAAAGCGAGATAGAACGTCTTCGTTCCACTCCCAATAGCCAGACAAATAAACTGCCTCGCCCAACATTCTCAAATTTTTCGAACCCCGCCGCACCGAACCTGAAATGATACTGCGGCCAAGCATTGATGAAGACGTAGGAAGCTCAAAGTTGTCTCGAAGAGTGCTCTTAAGGACATACATCGGAATTGCGTCGCGGGACCCCATCTTCACCTTTACTGACATTTCACTCAGTAATGATCCTTTGTCAATGTGCGTCTGCATGCCGTCGGGACGAAGTAGTGATTTGTGAATAACGAAATTAGTGCCAGTCCGTAGATCAACTTCTTCATTGTCAATTAAAGAGAGATGAATGTCTTCGCCTCTCTTAAATTCTTTGAAGTACATCATCCTGAAAAAAAAAAAAAAAAAGGTGTGTGTCAGAAAAAATAAAATATATAAATAAACAAAGAGGGGAAGGGTTGGACGTCGCGTCTTCGTCTTCAAGGGACTGTCTGGAGGTGACATTGTCGCAGTGCTAAAGTCATACGAATGACACCCCTGACAGGCTCATAGTCGCACATATGGCGCATCGCGACGAAATCCCCGTCTTCGTCTTCAAGGGACTGTCTGGAGGTGACATTGTCGCAATGCTAAAGACATATGAGTAACACCCCTGACAGGCTCATAGTCGCACATATGGCCCATCGCGACGAAGTCCCCATCTTCAAGTGAACCTGTCATATAGTACAAAAAAAATATACGGGCACACATGCAAAAAAAAAAAAAGAAAGAGATATGCAGATAAAATATTTTAAACTAAAAGGTGTAAATAAAAAAATCATCACCTCACTAGTCTTGAGTTTCTGGCGATATCTCCAAAGACAAACTAGAAGTTCAATATCTCACAAATTTTGATGTACTGTAAGTCAAATAAAGTATGTCAAAATACAATTTGATACTTAAAAGAAAAGGGGTACCGAAATTTAACTTGTTAAATTTTAGAGTTTTTTGTCATAAACAACCTTTTAAAAGTGCCATTTTGTGAGAAACAACCTTATAAATTTTTTTTTTTGTGAGAAACAACCATTAAATGTCATTTTCTTGTCAGATCAGACCTCTCGACCATTTTCCGGCATTGACCTGATTTTTCCGGCGAAGACTTTTTTTTTTACCCCCTTCCCTCTCTTTTCCCCTCCAATTTCTTCCTCCCAACCCCACCCCAACCTCTAGCCTCACCCCCCATTCTCCATCCTCCACCCTCACCCTCTCGCCTTCTCCTTCGCACAAGAAGCCACCGCATCCTGGCTGGAAGCCTAGATATTTCGTCTCCTTTCTCTCATCTCACCATGGTTGCACAAAAACTTCAGCTTGTTGCCATTAACCAGTAAGAAAAACCATGGCCCTCCAATGTTGTTAACCTAAGAAAACTTCCCCCCAGCTTGTTGCCATTAACAGTAAGAATGGAGACAAAAAACAGAGGCGACAGATTTGGGAGAGAAGGAAAAAGGATGAGCAGGAGTAAGGCTAGGAAAGACGGCGGCAAGGATGGCTTTGCCCTCGGCTTTCGGCCAGGTGCAGATGCGGTGGCTTCTTGTGCGAAGGAGAAGGCGAGATAGAGATGTTGTGTGAGAGAATGAGGGGTCAGACTGGGAAGAAAGTGAAAGAGAGGAGAGAGAATGGTTTGAAGTAAGAAATTGGAGGGAAAAAGATAGGGAAGGGGGTAAAAAAAAAGTCGCCGCCGGAAAAATCAAGTCAATGCTGGAAAATGGTCGAGGGGTCTGATCTGACAAGAAAATGGCATTTAAAGGTTGTTTCTCACAAAAAAAAATTATAAGGTTGTTTCTCACAAAATGGCACTTTTAAAAAGTTGTTTTGACAAAAAAAACTCTAAATTTTAAGTGTCGTTGATGCATAGTTGTTACATATTAAGAATACACAAAGGAGATTTTTATTTCTACTTCCAATAAGGTATCACACGATACTAAAAAGAAAAAAAAATCGAGAGTATCATGTTGAACTGTAATTGTTGACTCGACAATTATAGAAAACAAACAAAGAGCTTACTGTAATTAAAAAAAAAAAAGGGAAGCACTATCATGATATCATATGAGATTGAGTAACTTTGTCCCGGAATCATTCATCAAAGATGGCATTATGCGTGTAAGAGGAGCAAGAAAAAAAAATTAAAGCGTCACTCTTGTTTCTTTATTAAAGTATTTAAAAAAAAAAAGGAAGCAATGAACTTTGTCAGTTGTTGTATATATGCACTACACTAAGCAAATTGGGGCAGTGGGACTGTCATTCAACCGAAAATCAAAGAAGTTAAAAAAAAGAGATGAAAAGCACTTACCTGGTTCTTTCACAGAACACAAATTCACAATGCCACAGGCCTCCACTTGGGGGATTTTGTTGCTAGTGAATGTAAGTTATTGTGTCGAATAAAAAAAAATCAACTCTTAATTCCGTAAAATAGTGCAGCAATAAAAAAGAAGAGTCAAATTGCTTACTTTGATTGTCAACGACGATGTCAAGCCAGATTCGTTTTGTATGGAGTATATACGAGAGATTGTCAACCATTGACTCGCTTAAATAGGTGTTCAATGATCGTACTCTCTCAAAAGATAAAATTCTTGGGGAACAAGTATATCAAATCCTAAAAGGATTAGATTTTACAAGTAGTAGATCTATAAAACATTTACCCAATTTCTTGTTTGGGTAGGATATTATTTGGATCTGCATTTAAAAAAAAAGAACGGGACTTTCAAGTCAAAACTTAAATTTATCGAGACCTTATCATACCAAAACACAACAAGTCGTTTTCATAACATGGTCTTGAGGGAGCAATTTGTAGACACTAAAAATTTATTAGTGTTCTACATTAAAATAAATTGATTATTATTGAACTAAAATAAATATAATTAGCTCACTTTAATTAATTTAGCCCACCTAAATAAAATATCTAAATTAAATCAAATAAATATAATTTGGGTTGTCAAGTATTTGGGCCAGTCAATATTATAGTCCAAATAAGATGGTGAAATGGCAAAGGTAAAAAAGACTTTCAAGTCATAAACGGACCCAAACCCATAAACTACCAAGTCCATGAAGGGATGTACATTCTCTATATATAGACCTCACCTCCTTCAGTTGAGGGGACAAGAAAATCATTATTCTCAAGAGCTCATAAAACTCTCTTGGGATTCTCTCGGCAAATAGTCAACAAGCACATCAAATTTGTGCCGACTGTTCAGATACACTTAAACACATTCGATTGAGATTCAAGCTTTTGACAGCCCTCATTCGAATACACTCAAACAAAACTCAAACTCAGGTTGACGTTGACAAAACGTCATCCCACATTCAAACTCAGGTTGACGTTGACATAACGTCACTCTACACTCAACTCCACGTCGACATCAACACGTGTCACTCTCAAGCTACGGAACAGAATCAGAGGACTTAGTTTATTTTTATTATAAAATGTTTACAGAGATTGTACTCAATACATTTATTGAAAGAATATTTCCTCGTTACTTTGTTTCATGTCTTATATATTTTGACTGGAAATTTGTGTATACAGTCATGATAGCCTATTAGTGAGTAAAAAAGAAAGAAAGAAAATCTAAAGTCAGAGTGTAATCTACAAAGACAAAATATAGGTAATACAAACCAAAGTAAATATATTCAGTAATTTTGAAATTACAGAGAAAGCAAATGAAAAATTTAATGAAAATAAAATATGTAGCAAAATTATTATAACATTACAGGATAAGCTCAGAGAAAGAAAGCTCTATGCATTTAGATCGTACCTGGTAACTCGAGTTCCTTCTCTATCCTTTTATATCATCTATCAAAAAAACTAAATCACATTTGAAGCTGAAATTCGCTACTAAAATTCTATATCTAGAGATGACAAACAACACACCATAAAGCGATAAATCAGAATTCAGATATCAAATGAAAAACAGTGAATAAATAGCCCTAGATTTTGAAGAAATTAGGGTTAAAGAACAAGAGAAGTACGAAAACATAGAAGAAATTCAAAGAAATTCGGGTTAAAGAATAAGAGAAGTACGAAAACATAGAAGAAAATCAAGGAACGGTGACCGAAGAAAGGAAATCGAGCAACCCGAGTGGTAAGAGAGAAAGGTATACATGCGAGTAAAAGCACTTATGTCCTTCAACTCTTCCTCTGCTTCGGAGTTCGGCGGATGCTACTCGTCGTTCCTCCTGCCATATCGACTACTCAACTAGGGGTGTAAATGATGCGAGTCGAGCTCGAGTTTGGCTAAACTCGACTCGAACTCGAAAACTCGAAATCAAGCTCGACTCGACGCGAAAACTCGCGAGCTAGAAAAAATCATACTCGACTCGAACTCGAAATCCTAAACTCGAGCTCGAACTCGAATCAAGCTCGAACTCGAAACTCAAACTCGAATCAAGCTCGAACCCGAAGCTCGAACTCAAATCATGGCTCAACTCAAACTTGAGTCAATCCATGTACCTTGAGTTAGGTACTTGGAGTAGCCTTTTATAAAGAAAAAAAAGTTGGGTGTTTCATTGTCCAACCATTGTGGGACTTTATGAAACAAACTTTCATAGAAAAAAATGGATCCCAACCCAAAAAGTTTTTGTTCCATTTATAAAGAACACAAACTTAAAATTTTGTTTCCCAACCAATGTGGGACAACTTTAATTCAAACAATAAGTATAGCTAGAGTAGTAACATTTTATAGAGAAAAAAAGGCTATTGTTTATACTATAAACCAATGTGGGACATTTAATATTTTACATAAAAGATCATTTTTAATAATTTTCTACTTTGTGCATGAGATTTTGAGCCGAGCCAAGGCTAAGGCTCGTTAAAATCTCGTGCTCGACTTGTTAACCATAACCTAAAGACAAACTATAATTTAATGTCCACTATGAAAATATTTTCTATGAAAGTGTTTATTACATTTCATGGATAAAGTTCTTTGAAAAAGTTTGAGAATTATTTATCGAAATTGCAAGTATTATATATAATTTTGTTTCGAGTTTCTCGCGAGCTTTTCGAGTCGAGTAGTTAGTAGCTCAAGCTCGACTCGTTAGTCATCGAGTTGAGCTCGAGTACGAGTCGAGCCTACTCGAGTCGAGCCTTAACCGAGTTCTGACCGAGTCGATCTCGAGTAGCTCACGAGTTGTCTCGTCTCATTTACACCCCTATACTCAACAGAAGAGAAAGTAAAATATGGATAGAGAGAGAAAATGTGTGAGAAATTCATTTGAAAGAAAATGTTATGTTTAATGAAATTGGTTCTTGTTTCTGTCAAGAAATTAAGGGTGGTTGAATGTTGAAAAACTTGATGTGGCCCCCAAGAAGATACGCCTGAGCTTCGGTCTCCGTACGCCGGGATCCTGTAAAACAAGGTTAAACTACCCGGGGTGGTTCCGGGATTGCCCCTACGACGCTCAAGTCAGTAAATGATTGACGTAGAGAGAGATGCTCTGGGTTTTCTAGGCCAGAATTGAATGCCTGTAACTGATGAGACAACCCCTATTTATAGAGGATGGGACCTCCAATAAATGAGGGCATTTTAGTCAGCTCCAACTGGTGGTGGAGGATTATGTTCCCTAGAGGTAGGGGTACTTTAGTAATTTCATCGTAGATGGGGCGGTCCATGAAATGAGCCCAAACAGTTCTCACCATAAGTTGGACAAAGGAGGAAATGAAGCAGAGAAGATTGAAGGAAATAGCATTCGATCTAGAACCACCTCGTATCGATCTTTCTCTCTCATTTTGTATAAATCAGTGTTTTAGGTTGTGGGTGAAAAAGAGAAATTAGGGTTTGGATTAGAGTTTGGGAGCTTTCCAATATTTGAAAGCCCTCCCAATTTCATTTTAGTCCCGCGAGAACAACCCGCCTTGGTGTTAGAAAATTTTCAACTTCTTGCGACCAGATTCTGTACATTTACAGCGAAAAATAAGACTGGTCGTAAAAGTATGTTGTTATTTGTGATCAGGGACAAAACTCATTGTAATATATTCTTATTTACGACCAGAAATCTGTATGGTTGTTATTTTTTGTTGTAAATGAAAGCTTTTCTTGTAGTATACGCTGGAGTTTCACTTCAATCACACGAGACTGTCAGGTTTCCTTATAGAGCCAATGGAATTTTCTCTCAATTCTTTCAACTTCTCTCAGACCCGGCTACCAGTCTAATTGTTCATGTTCATTCTCAGGAATTGGCTAGTAGATATACTCTTTAACCAACTTAGAGACTGGTATTGCTGATATCTTCACCGTGTTTTTATTTCCGTCATTTTCATAACTCAAATAGTTAACCTGAGAAATCCCATTTCTACATTATCTGGGATCGTGATTATCCCATTCAGAGTTGCCATCACTTTTTGACTTAATTGATAAGTCATATTTATATTTAGTTTTAAGGTGCATTTAGGTTGCATTTTAGAGCATTTAGATTCATTTTAGGTTCATTATTGCATCATATTCTTAAGTTATGTTATTCAACTCCTATTCGGTATTTTTTCTTGTTTTTGATGAATTTCAGGGAAATGAGAACGTATTTAGAGTATATTTAGCTGAGCTTGAGGATTAGGAGCACTTGGAAATAAGCTACGATGCATAAGGATAGTATGGATATGTCTTAGTACAAGTTTGAGCGAAAACGAAGCGGAAAATCATTAGAAGAAATGTGAAAAGGGAGTCATGTATACTCATATGATCATAACTTTTGATATGCTTCTTAGAATCAAGAAATTCCAGTTGGATTGGAAACTATACTTGAAGGGATTTCCAACGATAGGTCACACGCCCCAAATGGACTTCTGGTTTAAGAGATACAACCTTCGCAAGTTGACGTAAAAATCGTAGTTTTCCCGCCCGGTCGACCGGGCGAGACGAAAATTTCTTCAGAGTACAAGGCATGTTTGCCCGGTCAACCGGGCGAAAGTGGTTCCAAAAGTGCTTGCGCGCCCGACCGGGCGGCTCTGCCCGGTTGACCGGGCGGAATTTCATTTTTGTCGTAGTTTCAGAACAACGTCGCCCGACCGGGCTGTTTTTCCGGAAGGTTAATTTTTGCCTTTTTTAGCCGGTTTTGTAAAAACTATAAATAGGTTTCACTTCTCTCCTCTCTCTTTCTCCCTTCTCACGTTATTTTTCATTCTTAGGTTTTATTTTAGTTTCCTTCTTCCTTTTCTCTCTAATTTTTCATGGCAAACCCTAGTTTCTCTTTTCTTCATTAATTCATGAGTTTATAATTTTCATCTCTTTTTCTTTGATCATGCTTTTCTTTGTAGATTTTAATTTCATTATTTATTTCATGATAGAGTAGTTTTTATTTCTAGGGTTTGGGAATCCATGTTTATATGCTATGAATCTTGATGGATATTTATTGATAGTTTGATTTCTCTTGATATTTCTAATTGATTAGTGTTTATTTTATTAACCTTGCAATCTGATCAATTGTCTGATTAAATATTGCTAATATCGAGTCATAGATCGAGAGATAGTACTCTTTAGAGGCTTACCTACAATTAGCAAATCTGATTATGTTGAGCGACCGTACTAGCATATGTTGATTTGAGAGCGTTAAGGTCTGACCGTAGGATTAACATGTGCTCTAAATATCTGATTCATTGAACCATTGATGATATTTTGATAGATTATAGTTATAAACATGGTAAACCATTGCCCTAGATCCTTTTTAGTTTGATTTTCGTAGTTTGATTAGTTTAGAACCTTAATTCTCATAATTCTTGTTTTGTTTAGTTTCTCCATACTTTAGAAGCTAGATTAAAATAACCATCTCTCTGTGGATTCGACCCTACTTACCCTACTACATTGTTAGAAGGTTTTGCAGGAATTATTTTTGACAGGTGTACGACAGCCTATCAGTAATGTGGAAAAAATGCCTTATTCTCGTGGAGCCATGGGCGTCCTAATAGCAACATATAAGGGGCTTTGCAATCCAATACTATGAATTTGACCTCTTGTGTGACTGATCTGATTTGTAGAGGGATTATCACATATCCAATAACTTTCCGTATTGTTCCTTCATAAGTTGATATTGCTTCGGTGAGAGTCTTCTCTTTTGAGCATGAATAACCAAGTATTAAGAGGACAAGCATTGATAGAGTCCCTATTATCAATCAATACTCCTTTTATATGGTTGAAATTGTCGTCAATATCAATATAGAGGGAATTGTTGTGCATCCGGTAGTCAAAGAGATCCTCATCGGTGAATGTTATAGCATGAACAGGTTCATCATTTTCTAGGGTTAAGTGGCCCAATCGGTATGTTTTGAGCACAACAACAATCAGCGTAGGCAATTAATTGGGCTAACATCATTGGAATGTTGTACAACCTCTCCGTGTTTTACCCTTGGGGGCATGAAGTTGAACATTAAAATAGAAGGTTCAGGAGTAAGCTCTTTTGCTTTCACGACATCCCCATGAACTGTCACTATGCCATATGTTGTTGAGCATTTGACCTTTTGGTGCAACATAGAAGTAGGGTTGTTCACCGGTCCAAGACCGGACCGGACCTGCTTGGACCGGTGGACCGGATTTGTGGGATTCGGTGGACGGGGACCCGGACCGATTTTCGGTCGGTCAGCGGAAAATCGGGTCCGGTCCGTGACTGTTGGCTTTTTTTTTTTTTTTTTTGGATTTTAAATATTCTATTTGGACTGTTTTGCGAATTTTGGACTGTTGGACTGTTTGGACTGTTGGACTGTAAAAATGACTTGGGCTGAAAAAAAAAATACTAAAATTGGTACTTGGACTTGATTTTCCGGGTTTGGGCCGGGACCGGACCGGAAACCCGGAATCGTCATTTTCCACGGACCGGGGACCAAACTGGAATCTCCGGTCCGGTCCAAAATCCGGTCTGGTCCGGTCCAAATTCCGGTCCCCACCCATGTGAACAGCCCTACATAGAAGCAATGGCTCGGTTTACATGAAGCCATAGTCTTCCTAATAGCAGAACAAAAGATGTTAATGCTTCGATGACTACAAATTCTACACGGCATACCATGTCTTTATATTCCAGTTGGACGCTAATTGGTCCGGTTGCGTTCCTTAATGTATTATCATAGGCATTATCATAGGCACTTAGTTGTTGGGTGGTAGAGCTTAGTGATATATAGTACATTGTTGTATCCTAACTTCGCAAAGTGTTCCCTTTGGGCATACGACCCGTGATCCACTACAATATTTGACACCACACACCCGTTACATCCTAGGGTATAAAGCTCGGCTACGATTAACAATCTCTTGTAAGATCGGCCTCGGTGAAAGCAAATATTGGGGGCATCCATGCTGGAGGAATAAGAATTGACCACCTTTTATTAGCTGGTGAATAGCATGAAGAAGATCGATGCATTTGTCTATGAGGTGAATATATTGATTTCAGAAATTGCAATAGTGACTCACATCAACCCCAAGAGATGGCAAAGCACATGAATAGTGCTTTTGTTCTAGTAGACCTTGCCTCTTCAAGTGGCCATACATGGTGCCCAAATATTCTTCCGTGTCAGAATAAATTTGGCCAATAGATCTCTAACGACCTTTACTCTTAACGAAACCTTTATCTTGAGGTTTTGTCCTCCAATCAGACATCAGCAAACAATAGATACTTCAATTCAAACTTGGGATCAGACTACTAGTAAAGTAACTGAAACACATAAGCAAACAGTGTTAATAATTTAATTTTGACATAATTGTTTTACCTTTCATATATATTATTTAGTAGGAAATGGAAGAATTTATTTACTTTTTATTTTTTTTCGTTAGATTACACTTCTTGTGCTTTAGATTTGTACCTTTTTCTTTACAGTTCGGTTTATGAGACAACATGTTTTAGAGAGAAATTTTATTAAACTCATGATTAAGACTCTTTATGTTTTCAATTTTTTTTCTTTTATTATTCCCTCCGTCCCAAAAAGACCTGAACACTTGTTGAGGCACGTAATTTAAAGCGATAAGTTGTAGTGTGCTTATTTTATAAGTTGATGTGATATAAGTTGGCGAGGTATTTTTTTATTGATGAAGGTAGAGTGTGGGTCAAAGGAGTATAAAAGAAATAATATAGTAACAGTGGGACGATACCAAAAATAGAAGTGTTCAAACTAATTTGGGAAAAACATAAAAGGAAAGTGTCTGATACTATTGTGAGACGGAAGGAGTATTGTTTTCTAAAATTACACTTTCATAAATTGATTTTAGGAAAATAAAATCATTTAAAAAAATTTGAACAAAAGGGTTATTGACAAAAACATGATATTTTTTTTGTAAATTTGTGTCAACATATTTTATATTTTTAGTATGACACCAATGATAAAAGAAATTGTTAAGAAGTATCTTATTATTTTAATAATCATTTTGGCAGCAATTTAGGTGCGGTGAATAATTACTAAAATATCTTTGCAAATGAAAGCAAGCTGAAAATTTAAAGAGTTAATTTTGAAAATACTTCCACATTATACATTAACTGATATTGCAAATAATAAAGGATATTATCTTTATGTCCCAGGACCCAGGGTAAACTAAAAGGAGGTTCATTTAAGGAGATGTTTGATTAAAGTGGCCCCGAGTCACTTCTATTGTGGCTATCAAGGTTAGACGCTCCTGACAGAGCCGTTCGCAATAGCTTGTCGATGCAGGTTGTATGCCCTTAATTCATTTATTTGTCGTTCTAAATTTTCGACCCTTACAAACAGACAGATGTGTCAGATAGAATAAGAAAATGGGTAAAAATTGGTGCACATGAATGGATCGATAAACACATATACACTACCAAGCACACATTATTTAATTTTCACATAAACATGCTATATACAAAATAAATTATGAATGGCCATGATTAACTTTTTATTATATCAACATTGAAAAGAACGCATTTTTCAGATTCAAAACTCTTATAGATACACTCGAATGACAGTAAGTCTCCAGCAAAATTATCAGCCTGTTGTACCCGATTTTTTTGATATCTTAATTAACAATCTAAATCCCACATAAGTCTTTTATTAGACTATATTTTTGCAGAAAAATTAAAGTCGTCACCCTATTAATATCTGAACAGGAACAAATTTATTTAACAAATCATTTTACACTAGTGGAAAAAACCTTAAATGACATAAAAGAACTGATATGTTAGGTTACTGAACCAGATCAGGTGAGTGAAATTTTTTACGAGCAAAGAAAATGATCTGGTGGAGAGTCAAAACCAGATTAGTTAACAAAACTGATTAAGTTCTTGGTCCACGCCAACTTCTTTTAAGGAGCCCATTCCCTCCTTCCCTCCTAAACCCTAAGCTCTCCTCTCTTTCACCCTCTTTCCCTCCTAAACCAACAACCCCCATACTCCCCTATCATCTTAGCGTCTCAGCCTTCCTTTTACCTCTCTCATCCTCTCACCGTCCTTCCTCTCTCATTCCTCTTTCCTCCCCCCTCCTCTTTTCCTCTCTCCTCATCTTTTCCTCTCTCACCCTAAATCACCACCACCGTCGTTGCTTTGTAAACCACCACCAACCAAGTTCCCTTCGCCAACCAACAAGCATTGCTTCGTATACCAACACCATCTTTGCTTCGCCAACCAACCACTCACCAACTAGTAACCATCGTCGCTTTGTCTTCATTTGTTGGATTCACCAACCAACCACCTTAACAACAACAAACCATCATCGCTTCATCTTCATCTGCTGGGTTTTCTTCAACCCCGACCAACCACTAACCATAGCCACGAATTGGAATGTTGAATCAAGCCCAGATTTAGGTTATCTTTATTATAATTTTTGATTAATTTTGTAATTTTTTGAGGTTTTTTTTTTATTATCTTTGCTTAGTTTATGTTCTTTATTTTAATTTTTTGTTATTAATTTATTTTCTGTTGTCAATTTACATTTTTGTTGTTAAAGTTTTTGGGCTTAATTTATGTTCTTTATTTTTTTTTATGTTAATGTATATTTTTTTACTGAAATTTTATTGTATATTTGCTAGTTTTAAATGTTGATTGATGGGTTTAGAAATGATTTGAATGTTTTGACTTGATTTAGATTTCTAATTTTGTTGTTGCCTGTTGGGTTTAGGAATGATTTGAATGTTCTAATTTGATTTGAATTTTTTAAGTTATATTGCTTCCTGGTTGGGTTTAGGATTAAGCAAAAGAAATTTATTTGAAACCTAAGCTAATTGATCCAGTCTTGTGTTCCAAAACCAGATCAGTTAAGTTTCAACTGATTTGATGGTGAACCGGATCAGTTGACATTTCCTAGCAGATCTGCACCACCCGCTCAGGTCCATTTTCGTATTAGTAAGGCCTATTTTGACCGGATCATTTGACCTTTTATCCACTAATGTCAAATTATTTTTTAAAGAACTATTACTTATAATGATGATGACTTTGTATAAATAAGGCTAGTCTTTCGTAACATGAGATAGGGTTCGGGATTTAGCTTAAGAGGTGCAAACGTCTGGAATTCATATCCTCTTTCATTCTAAACAATGGGCTCTTACTAATGCGTTATTTTTCATTTTTACTAATCATGGCTATTTACAAAAAGAAAACACATAATTACACATCTACACATTCAATCATTTGAGGACTAATATATCACTTGTATATGATAGGTTTGAACATTGAAGTTGGACTATATACCAATCATTGCGGAATTGAAATCTATTCATCGATCAAAACCTTTGTAATTCGATCTATGTCTTATCCTAAATGGCCAATTCCACTGGGGATGAAAAAAAGAAAGGAAATATGATTTTCAAATGGACGGTGAATAAGTCTCCTATAAAGTAAGACAAATCTATTTGGATTGAGGTAATCACTCTAATTAGTGATACCAATTAAGGTTGAGGTAATAACTCCAATTAGTGATAACAATTAATATTAATGTAACCACTAACCACTCCAATTAGTAATACGAATTAAGATTGAGGTAATCACTCCAATACCAATTAAGATTGAGGAGTTTTGGATTGATATGGTTTTTAAGAAGTATTCTTAATGGAAATGTCAATAATATTCTTTCAAGATTATTAATTCATTTGGAGTAGAATGGTCAATTTGAAATGGAGTTTTGTGTGTTTGGCTTACCGAAATTTGCCAATTAAAATTGAGACACTTGATATGGCCTAAAAAGGATTAGGAGATACATAATTACTTATCAAATTATGTCAAATTGTATAATGGATCCATTTGAAGATCATGGAGAACAATGAATTTTTTTTATAAACATAAGATGGATCATCATACAATTTGACTTAGTTATATATACAATTTTCTCTTCTAATTGAGATTGGGTCATATTATTCATATACTATGATATATTAGGGTCATAATAAACATGCAATATTCTCATATTGATTGCTCATTTTATTTAAATAATTTACTTTTGTGAGAATATTTATTAAAATTGTGCATAAATATCTACATTTTTTTCATTAATTAAGTGGGGTAATAACTATTTATAATCATGGTTATTACAAAATCTATTATAACATTAACAAAAGTATATAATCTATATAAATCTTCAACCTTGGTCTTTATCATGATACTCCTTGATCTTGATATCTTTGTAAGACCTTTGGAATTTATAAATTAAACTTTGTTTATATATAAACTTATTATATAAGATTAATAATTAATTAGACTATCTTATTTAATTTTCCATAATGATTTTTATTTTTAAAGCAGGTAATGATAGTGAATCATTTAAAAACTTTTAAAATTCCTGAGATAGACTTATTTGATTATAAATTTCCTTTTTATATAAATAAACTATTTCTTAATGAATTTAAAAACTAGGCAAATTATTCTGGACTTTTCTAGATTATGTTTTGCACCGCAACTAACGTGTAAAATCAAGAAATTACTGAATAGTGCATGAAATTTGGCATCTTATACACCTATAGACATATCCATAAGTCGTTTGTATTGTATCAAAAATTGATAAATTTTTCAGGGATAATTCAATTTATTATGATTGTTGTACTAAAATCGGTTGAAACATAATCTTTATTAAATGGTTTGCTTATAACTAGACCTAATGAATTTATCTAGCTTTGTACTTTTGCATGTGCATTATAAAAATAATGGAGTACTATACTGGAAAATTTCATGACATTTAGAAATTATTATGGTCCTTTTTCATTTGATATATTAATTGTAAAAAGTTTCAGTCTTATGAAATTTACTGTTTCTCGTTAGTGTCTTTGTAAAAATGATATTCAACAGCACAAAACTCGTATGACCATGATTTACATGTTTTTGGAAACCTAGGGATGTTTAATTCTTAGGAAAAATTGATAGGAACAGTCCCAACTATGGGCGCTCCGCCATTTTCAGTCCCAACTAAAGATTATTTCTGAGTGATCCCAACTATGCATCATTTTTTACAAAATTGGTCACAACAGGTCAATGACCTGCTACAACAGGTAAAATGCTTTTTTTTTTCTTTTTCTTTTTCACCACCACCTATTCAACATCACCCCACCACCCAACACATCACCCCCACCAACAAGCACCACCAACACTTTATCTCTCCACCGCGTAAAACCACCACCCGGATCCTCTCTTTCCATGAAACCCCTCTTTCTCGCAGAACCCCTCTCTCTCCTCACTCACCGGCATCGATGAAAATTCTGGTGTTTATGCTGGTTTTAATGGTCGTAACAATGATGATTTTGATGATGGTGATGATAGTAGATTTTCTGGGAAAAATAGAGGAAATTTTAGTGATGATAAAAAGCTTTAGGTCTTCTAGAGGTGCGAGACTGATTCAAATGCCACAATTTCATGGAAAAACTTATTCATCATATCGTAATTATGGGCGACAAGGAAGAAATGATGGGTTTAGAAAGCCATTGGTGGTTATGGAAATAAAGCTGATGTGAAATTAGATGATGATTTTTTTAAGTTTGATGGTAAGGATGAAGATAGTGGGGTGTTGGTTTGGGGAGGGGGGTGGCAGATTCATCGTTTTTGTTGATTGTGAATTTTGATTTTTTAATTTTGGTGTTCTTGCATGTTTTTGTTGATTGTGAATTTCGATTTTTTGGTTTTTCTTTGTTGAATCTTTATTTGATCGATTGTCTGTTTGCTGAAATTGTTCTATCGGATCTCTGATTCTTGTGGTTAACTTTAATCTTTGTTTTCTTTTTTAATTCAGTTTGTTGGTTTCAACTGTAGGTGCTCAGTAGTAATGGGTTGAGTTTTAGTTTTGTTGGGGGGGGGAGGATTTCGGGGTAGTTGGAGATGGGGTGGGAGGGGCCGGGGGAGGGTTAGCGGGTGAGGAGGGATGGAATTTCCGAGGTGGTGGGAAGGGGGGGAAGAGGGGTGCCATGGGAGGAAGCAGATAGGAGAGAGAAAAAGAAGGAAAATGAGTTAAGAAATTTTAAAGAAAAAATTTTAACCTGTTTAACAGGTAAGCAGTCACCTGAGACCAATTTCGGCAAAAATAATGCATAGTTGGGATCACTCATAAATAATCCTTAGTTGGGACTGAAAATGGCGAAACGCCCATAGTTGGGATTGTTCCTATCAATTTTTCCTAATTCTTATTATCCTCAACTTAAATAGTTTTAATTTAAGCTAAGTAGAGCAAAAAAGTTAATAAGGTACTTGACAAAATAGTTTTTACTAACAATTTTGTATGAACTCTAATTAATTATTGAAAAAAAAATTAGTTATTATAAAGCCCAACTTTCATAGACATCTTGAATTTAGCAAGAAAAATATTACATCTTACGAACGACCTATATAATATAAATAATAATAGAAATTATCTCAAGCAACTTTCAACATAATTATAACACCACTTTTTGTTTTTATGGAGATATTTATGCATAATCTAAAAGATAAAATTTATAAAAATGATTTCTATGATCATTAAGCAATTTAAATATGTAAACTAAAAATTACACATTTCCTATTTTCTAATCAGATAATTCCTAAGAGTTCCCCCAATAGAGTTGGTTATCCAGGTGGTGAGATTTCGAGGTTGGGAATCCATTGGATATCGTTATACCCAAACCTCTTCAAAATTTTAAAAAAAATTGAATAAGAGAAAACAAAGAAAGAGTTAGTGATGATCAACCAAACAAGTAAGTAAATAAAAAGGAAATGAAGAAGGTTACCTTGCAATATGATCAATGGTGTGAATCCTTTTTGCAATGGCTTCTATATTTTATTGGTTTCTCTTAATTTTACTAGGTTATTTTCTAAGTCTTAAGGACTACTAAAGATGACTAAGAACTACCTATAATTTTATTACTTAACTACTAATTTTTTTTGAGATTTTTTTTTTTCTAAGATGATTACTACTTAACACTTAGATTGGCTCTTACTTGCTCTCTCTAATGCCTTAAGTTCTCCCTCTTTATGTATAAAAAAATCAAGGGTGTTTATAGAGAAAGTGCATGGCACCATTTAGGGTTTAAAAAATAAAATAAAAGAGAAAGTAAAAGGAAATAGAAAATGAAATTGTTACAAGGCAAAAAATTTGAATTTTGTCTAATTACACATGGTTTATTCCTCTTACAAAACTCTGATTTTAGCCCACCAAAATCAACTTTAATCACTAAGATTCTTTTATTCCTCTTCTCCATTGGACAATAGGAATGTTTACCAGTGATTTCTAATGAACAAAAGAAGGTAACTATGTTGATCACTTGATAAAAATCTGATTTGTGCTAGTCTTGGCAATTATTCCTATAGGGAAGACAATTATTCTCATTGGAAAGATAATTATTCTCTTCACCTCTTTGGCATGACATGATTCCCTTCATTTATCTCACAATTTTCTAATTTTTTAGGCTTGTTTACTTCTAGATTTTCACCCATGGATTGTCAATTCTTAAATATGCTTTTTGTACTTTACGTGCATTACATCTCTCTATAAAAAAAATCTGATTTTTAAGCTCCTTATGAGTAATTAAGCTTATGTATGATATTACTTAGTATATACTCACATATTAAACATAATGGACAGTTTGTAACAAATGGATGACATTAGGCTAATGTTCTTACCAAAATTTTTAACTATAACCTCCTAACAATAATCTTATATGCAAAACAAAGTTCATGGCTTAAGTATAGAGGTTAGAAATACACGATTAAGGCAAAAATGGCCTAAGGAGTGCACGTTCTAAGCCCGAATATCCACTCCCGAGCCTTCGAGAAAAATCGGGAAGTTGGCTATTAGAGTGGAGTTTGCACTCCAAGGTAGAGCGTGAGCTCTATTAGGGAGTGTAAGCTCCCCGTTGCGTGGTGCCTTTTTATCCTTTGTCTTTCTATACATTTTGTCCTACTAAGTATGCATCGCTTAATCCTCGTTGAAATTAATCATCTATTCCATACACAAAGGTTTTCATGAGAAATCATTGTAGGTCTCATCCTTGCTCCTATCTGTATTAAACAACTTTATCGGCAAAGAAAACCTTTCTTATTCTTACTTGAGAAATAATATCATAATATTCGTGCCCAATTTTAGGAACGTAATGAGAACATGAGAACGTTATGGTATTAAATGACTCATTAACACTCTTCATAATCCAATATTAACGATGGTCTTATACATGTACCTCTCTAAATTGAAACTTTCCTTTTGATCGTTAATCATACGTAAGAAACGAGATTCAAAATTTGGTGTCTATAATTAGTAATTTAGAGTTATAGAATATTTTCAAAATAAAAAGAATAAAATAATTAGTACAAGATTTGATTAGTTAACTTAGATAATTAATTTACTTAATTATGATGCAATAATAACTCAATCAAATATTAATTTTATGTACTTGAGAATAATACTAGTAGATTTTTTTAGTATAAACATGATAATTTCAATAACATTATTATTTTTAGGTTGAAATATGAAGAGAAAAACAATTTGTTCGTATTTTTCAAAAGCACAATATACTTCATATGTTGATGAAAGTGGCCCAATCCCTAGGAGACTACTGAACCAGTTGCTAGTGCTAATCCAGAGACATCTACCCTAATACCAAATGAACAATTTTAAAATCCTACTAGAGATGAAGCTATTGATGTTCGTAACACTTCTTTAGTACGTGATCCGGCTTTGCATAAGCCAATTGATAGATTTCCTTCAGAAAAATAAGATGAAATATTACGAGCATATATTGACCACGGGCTTACCAAATTCATTTGTCTCCACATCCCTCTTCTGGTCATGCATATCATCCATGTCGTTTCCAATCTAGTTGGTTTCAGACTTTTCATTGGCTAGAATATTCTCCCACTACTGACGCTGCTTATTGTTTTCCGTGTTTCTTTTTCCTAAAGAACCTGCTAGGGAAAGCTTGTTCAAATGCATTTACAGTACAAGGATTTATAAATTGGAAGAAAATAGGTGGCAAAGAATGTTCTTTGCTATCTCATATGAGGAAAGATATTAATTCGGCTCATAGTCATTCAGCTCAATGTCAGGAAAATTTTGAAGAATTCTATAGGTCATATAGACAAAGCATATGACTATATGAGAAACCGACTGCAAAGCAAATTGAAAACAATCATTTAAGAATTATAACTTCAATAGAAGTTGTAAATGACTTATATTTCAAAATTGTGCATGTAATATTTTACTTATAGACTATAAGATATCCTCTAACATGTTTTGGCAATTCCCTTCATCATAATAGTTTCTCTTTATACTTGGACTTCCATCTTTAACTTATAACATCTAAACTATAGCATTCCAAAATTCTCATGTTATGAATTTCCCTTTCAAAGTTTTCTTATCCCCAATACATGAACTCTCATTGCCATAATATAACCTTATTATATTATCTTAAATCACCTACAATTACTATGGCAAGTCAAAATATCTCACTCCATATTTCCATGTTATAATTGATTATTCTATGATGCAATTTTCCATCTGAACTTTAGTATTTCCCAATACTTAAACTCGTTGTCCTGATTCTTCTTAAATTTATAATTCACAACCATATGTCCCATGTATTTGTACTGAAAGCTCATATTAATCTTAACACCATACGCTTAGTATTGTCATTATATAACTTTAATTACTCTCTATTACCTAGATTTATATTTTTTTTTCCAACTTCCATTTATATAATCTTACTCATCTGATGGAAGAAATTATGCTCCAAACTCTTTTACTTGACCCCTTTGCGGATATGATCTTTTATTACATAAGTATTGTAAATTATCTCTCTCTAATCGATACTCCTCTAAACCACCACCAAGATATGGATCCTTTATTTCACTGATACGACATTCATATCTCAAATCCTACACATCCTCTGAACTCACAAACATCTCGTAACAACTCCATTAACTCATAAATCAATATTTGACCTTTGAAATTCACATCCAAATTTACTATTCCCTAACTATCTAATCTACGTCCACCACATAACATCTTCATTCTTAGTTAGAACCTCCCAACAATTACTTCGTCCTTCAATTATGACATCACAAATCTTCATTCTTATATAACCAAGCTCCATAGTATTTCCGGAAATATCTTTGGGTGATACCATTCAGCCTTGTTTATACGTCATAAGTAAATCTTGGGATAGTTGTCTACTTCTAATAATACTCTCAAAGCGACATTTGTATTTCTTAAACAGAACTTCACAAGTACCCATCTCACACCAAACTCATTCTAACTTGATTCCAAACTCCATAAAACATAATTCATCTATGATATTCCATAAAGATATAACTTGTTTACAAGACTCAATACTTACATGTTTCCGAACTTAAATCCGAAAATAATGTTTATTAAATTGACCCAAATTTGAGAGTTTTTCTATGAGAACTTCTTCATAAAAATTTAAGTAGGAGTAAAGATCCTCCCCGTCATTAATGGAACTAGAAAAAACTGATTTATAATTTCACGAGTCCATATTTGCTCATAACTCAAATTCATAATTTTTAAAGTTCGTGATCATATATATACTCAAAATCTCAAACCATAATAAAGAGTCTTTCATACTCTTTGAATTCCATATAAAACTTATATCGTAAATATTTTGACAATTGTCTTATACCTGAAATTATAACTCAACATCTTTGATCATATACTAAAGATCCTTGCTTTAATTCTCATAGCTACACTTTCATTTAAAAGATCAAGTTACTAAGCATAAGAAATCGATTATAAATTCGATGTGGAAAAACAAGTAGATTTAATATCACACATTTACATTCTCAAAGGATTTAACTACCTTCAATCAGTTCTTCATATCCAAAAGTTCACTCAATAAAACTCATCACATATTTAGCTTTTGCTCATAGCTTAAAACCAGACATGTAGTCAACAATTCTTATAAACACACAAATAACACTTTGAATCATTCTGTATTTATATAAAAGGCTTATTAAGTTCAACACATGAAACACGGATATAGGTTCGAAGGTGGAAGGACATGTGTGTACCTTAAAACGATTCCCAATAATTTGACATTCTGAATCACCAACTATAGCTCGAACTTTAAAAATTATCTCCATACACATACTCCCACAACGACCTCAAAACAATAACAACAATTAATATCCATCCTTACAACAATTCAGATAAGGAAACTAACTTCTTATAGTTTCTAAATTCTTTCATGAACAAATTGGAAACTCATATATTAATACCATTCCTCTAAACTAACTCGCGCCATCAATTTCGCATTCTAATTCATTAACCCCAAGATTTATTCATACAGAATATTATCAAACATAATTTATAAAAATCAGATTTTATAAACTAACTTAAAAGGATCAATATATATATTGTAACTTTCAGTCCATTAAATTACAAGGGAAAGATTCAATCTTTTACTAAAACATACTACCACAAACTGATTTTGCAATTGAACTAAACGAAATAGGAAGTGAAATCAATATCGATTTCAAAAATAAGTTTCAATCTAATAATTCAACAAAAGTTCTAATCTTTAAGCTCAATAACCCAAATACTACTAATTTCAATCCCATAAACTGATTTTGCAAATCAATAACAAATTCAATTATACTTGTGAAAATCATAACTAAATTTTATAACTGCCAATGAATTTCAAAACTAAGCAAAGCTCAACAACAACAACACAACCACCAGCAGCAGCAACGTCGGAACGCCGGCAAGGAGCAGCAGCAACGCAACACCACACAACCCAGCAGCACGGTGGCAGCAGACCATAGGAACGGTGGCAGTAGCGCACCACAAAGTACAACAACGGTGCTGAACTTGCAAGGGGCGTAACTCATAGCTCCGAACTCCGAATTAGACGATTTTTGTACCCAAATTCATTAATTCGAAGAGATCCACAACTTTGATGAGCAACAAAAAGTAAAATTGAATTGCATGTTGTAGATAATTGAGGCAACAGATTGTTGAAAAAAACAGAGGAGAGAGAAATGAAGGCAGCAACACAAAACTTGCAAAGGCCATAACTCATAGCTCCAGGCTCCAAATTGAGTGATTTTTGGGTCTAAATTCATTAACTTTTCGAGATCTACAACATTGATGCAGCAACTATGACTAAAAATCGACTACATGTTGGAGATATTTGCAGAAACAGAACATGCAGCTGAATTGGAAAAACTAATGGTAGTGTTTTGGTGGCCTTCTCCACTGATAATTGCTCAAGGATTTGAGAGATTAAAATGTGCAGCTAAGAACTAAGATTTCCAACCATTAATTGAGGTAAAAATTTTGTCTTTCCATGGATTGATTATGGAGAACAAAGTGAGAGAGGAGATAAAATGCTACGAGAGAATGAAAATAAGATTTTGGGATTTTGGGTTTTCTCTAATCTCAACTTAATTTGGGGCAATTAAACTCAAAATATTCAAAGCAACAATTGACAACTCAAAAGAATTGGAATGGTTGTCTACAGGAGATAATGACACGAATAAGGAGAAACAATGAGAGAATTGGCGTTTTTTTTCCCTCCTCCATGAAATTCATAAGGGCACTTTTGTAATATCAATCATAGATCCAAAAAATCTTATTTTGCTCCAAAATATAGTTAAAATTAGAAGTATATTTGTAGATTTTAAATAGCTAATTAAAATAATAATTACAATTATCTTTAAATGAAAACTGGTTAAAAGCTGGGTTATTACATGAAATTAAAGACAAAAATCAAATACAGAGATTTCTAGGATGCCTTAATTACATATCAGATTTTTTCCCTAATTTAAGACAATATTGTTCGTGTCTTTACAAAAGATTACTGAAAAATCCTCCCGCATGGTCACCGAAATATACACAAATAATACAAACGTTAAAAGAAAAAGTCAAGTCTCTTCCATGTTTAGGCCTCCCAAATCCAAATGCATTCATAATAGTAGAAACAAAAGGATGTTCAAAATATTGTTTCAAAATAAATTTTCGCCATATGGCAAGCTATATTATCAGTTTTTGATTTTCAAATAGAATTCATAAAAGGTGAAAATAATTATCTTCTGGATTTTTTAACTAGAGAATTTTTTACAAGGAAAAGGTAATAATAATTAAGATCAATTATCACAGGAAACAAAATGAATCAAGATTCTAATAAACGCAAAGGTATTTAAAAAACCAGAAGATTATGTGATGAGATTTCATAAGCTCCGCCCATTAAGTGAGAAAACATCTTCATCAGATAAACTTGATGCATTTTTCGATTTTCCACCTTTATCCTATTTTCAAGCAGTCAAATATCAATCTCAAAACACAAACTCAAAATCAAATACTCAAAATTCTCAATCTTCAAATTCAGAAATTCACAAATACATCACCAAACCTCATAAAGAAGACCTGCTCCTTATCCGTTTTAGAGAGATGCCTCAAATTCCTGAACTTATCAAATTTACTAATTCTCTTTTCCCAATGTATTGTCAATACCGACTTGAAACATCTTATAAAACTCAAAGATTCTATGAATTCATACTTGTTGACACTAAGTCAGTTGAAATCGAACATATCGGAAAGGTAATTTTATAGCTTATTCAAAATGCAAGATCAAGAAGATCATCCCGCAAACATAATGGGTATCTGCCTATATTCCCAAAGAATTCTCAGTCCCTTTTCAACCACAAGAATATAATTACATCGATTATCAGATGGCATGGTTGCGAGCATTTTTATTCAGAGGATTCAATCATTCATGGATGGTCAGTATTTGTCCTCAATGTCCAAATAATTTCCCCATATGGTTTTATGAATGGTGGCTCTACTTTGGAAGCTCTCAACAGATCTGGCCAATGGAAGTCAAAAAGTCTTATGAGTTTTTCTCCACATATGTACAAACCAACACTCCATATTCCATAGAACTCTTACTTCATAAAGAGTTCAATGTCCCATGGATAATGTGCTGGTCCTATAACATTATTCAATGGTACCCAACACCACTCCCCATGTCTTTAGTATGTGAATTTAAGATCAAGTGGTGGGAAAAATTTGCCATTGACAAATTTTGTTCATTAAAGACAGTCCAGAAATAAATGGTTGCACATAATCAAATTATCAAAGCACTCAAAGATATTACAAAGCCTCTTACTCCATGAAAAAAAAGGAAACAAAGAATCTAGAAATTCAAGAGTCCGAAATTAAATTACTCAAAAAAGATATCAAACTTCTCAAAAGACAAACCCAGCTTTTAATCCAAAATTCAGACGATTCATCCGGCTCATCAGTTCATTCCTCACCTGACGACCCATTCGGAGGACCTTGTGCTCAAGATCTTTATTTACAATAAAGAAGAAGTTTTTTTTTTCAAATTATTCAAATAAAAAATAATAATAAAAGCCCGTAGGATCTTCCTGGCAAAAATTAGGGCAATAAAAAAAAAGATTCCGCTAAGTGATTATCACTTAGGAAAAAATAAGGGACATATTTTACTAACATTTTCAATGCAGGTATCCAAATGATGACTCGACAACATCAAAGATATCTGTTGAATACACCTGAAGATATCTGGTGTAACATACAAAGGCACAAAACGACGAAATCCCCAATCAAATGAAAAAACAAAATGCACAACATGACAAAGATGCATATTACAAGTACTACTTCTACCCGGGGATGGCAAAGAAAGCAAACACATCATTTCACAAGAAAACATACTCATCTATCAAGCAAAAAAACCAACATCATTACACAATCGGTGTTAAGTGCATAAACATCAAATTCAATCGGTGTAACTTATCTGATTTGTATCAGATAAACTCACGACATATGTAATATAAGTAGAACAATGTAGTCAGTAGAAGTTTTAAGTTTTGCGGATAACTTTTCATATAGCAAGTTTATAGAATAAGTTAGACAGATCAAGTTAATAATAACTAGCATTTTTTGCACGCTATGCGTGCATGTCATATTAACCTTTTTTTTCTTAGTCAGTTATTCATCAGTGTTACAACATTTTTGATTCGAACAGACATTTATAATTATTTTTAGTATTCTAATATGTTTTTCTTGAATAAATATTTCGTTGGTTTTCTTAGTTATTTGCTCATTATTATTCAAATATAGTATCGAGAGAAGGAAATATAAAATAGAATAAAGCTTGTGCTCAAATAAAGTGGAAGAATTTGTGTATCAGGTTCACTGGTTCAATCGTTGAATATTAATAAAGTGGAAGAGTTTGATTTTATATAATAGAGATTACTAAATAATAATCAACATTTAGGTTTTAAAATATTATAAGTATAATTATTAATATGAAATTTATGTTTTTATTTTCTCTTCTGATTGTGTCAATCAAGTTATATCGTCAATTTAATTTTTTATCAGAGTTTTTCACACATGTAAGAAGAGGAAATCATTCTCCTCAAATTAATATTTAATTGAAATTTTAAATTAAATTCTATTGTTAACTTGTTCAATATATAAGGCAAGTAGGAAAAGGAAAGGTTATTTTATGTACATGGCAATTTAAATTCATTAAGGGTATAGCCGACATTTTATAAGGGACACCAGCTTCCTCCCCCCTTCACTTATATAATAGAGATGAAGGATTTTTCATTATGGCTCCTTTTAAAAAAGGAAGAGATGATGATAACTCCTCCATTACTAATTTAGGAGACGTTAAAAAATTATACTACCAAAATAATTATTCAAATCAACTTCTCACTACCATATCAAAAAAAATATAAATGTTATCTACGGCTAGAATCCAAAAAGGCCCTTGAGATTGAAGACATAACATCAAAGCTAGGAACATTATCTATAAGTAAAAAGGAATCAAAATTCCCCTTCGACATAGCTACTCCACAAATTAATCCTTCAAGTATTCCTATATATCGTCAAAGATGTCCTAATTTACCTAAAAAAACAAGTCCTTTAATTAGTAAAATTGAAGAAAAATAATCTGGCCTAGGTACATCTAAATCAACTAATAATATTAATGTCTTAGACAAACACAATTCAAATAAGAATAAAATAATAGATTCTAATGATGAAAATATTGAAATTAATAAAATAAACAACAGTTCTTGGAAAAAATGTCTCTACTAGAAATTATTATACTAGACCCACTCCACCAGATATTCAAAATGAAGAACGACATAAATTCAGAGACTCACAATATGATGGAACTGCGGTCTATGAATGGAATGTCGACGGAAAATCAGAATATGTAATATTAAATGTCCTATCTGATATGACTATGGCTATTACTACTTATAGATCAAAACATTGTCATGAACATACGATTATAGAATTTCTTACAACCGATTTTACTGGTCAATTAAGAAATTGGTCGAACAATAGTATTAATATAAAGACAAAAGTTCAAATACTTAATCATGTCAAAATAGAAAATGAACAACAAGCTCTAGATGGAAGTTCAATTCTTATTAATATGATCGCTATGCATTTTATTAGAAATCCTAAAGAAGAAATGTCAACAAATCAAGCAGTTCTCACTAATCTTAGATGTCCTACAGTTGATGATTATCTATAAAGATGTATTCCTTAGTAATATATTCAGACGAGGTGATTGCAATCAATTTTTTTGGAAGGAAAGATTTATATCTGGTCTCTCGTCTTTATTTTCTCAAAGAATATTCCTAAAACTAAGATAAAGTGCGACTTATGGACAAATATTTTCCTTTAATTTGTCAAAAAAGAAGCAATTGCTTTATGTCAAGCATTAGCAATTCAAAGTAAATGTTTTTCTAAAAATAGATAAAGACGTAGATAATTATGTAGTTTTACGTGTTGCATTTGGTCTACCTAAATTTCAACCTCCTTGTGCTATTAATATGAAAAGATATAGAGAAAACTTTCGACAAAATAGACAACTTAAAAACAATGACTCATACTATAAAAAGACTTTTAGAAAACCAACAAGACCACCAAAAAAATATAGATCCTAAAGAGCCAATTTATTGCTATAAGTGTGGTCGAGTAGGGCATAAGGCTAATGAATGTGACATAAAACAAAAAAGTCAATGAATTATGTAGTCATGATCCGGACCTTCAACAAAAAAAATTTAGCCTTATGTTTACTAGAAAATTCCTCAAACCATAACTTCACTGACCATAGTGAAAATAATCTACTTCAAATAGAATTTAATAATGAGTTCAACCTCATGTTGTTCAAAAGAGTCAGCCCCATTTTGTCAAAAAAAAATTGATGTAATAATATTTGTGTAATTTCAAAAAAATTATTGTCCTAAAACTATTTTCCAAAATTACTCATTTATTATTTCAGATGTAGAAAATTCCACTATCTTCAATTTCCAAAGGAAAATCCAAAAACTTATATTCCACACAGAAAAGAAAAATCCATATGCAAGGAATCCAAGACTTACTCAAAAAACTTTCCCCAACCACAAAAAAGTTATCAATAAACCTCACTCAAATAGCCAAAACCCATACTTTACCTACAATACATAAGATAATTTCCAAGCTCTTCATACTTGAATTAATCATCCAAATTTATCAACTTCCGACGGATATGCAAGAAATTATCATAAACAAAGTGAAGTAGGAAAATTTCAAAAAATGGTACATGAATTTACTAACATCAGAGACAATATGCCCTTACAGCATCTGGCGCACATGGGGACAATCTATACTAGTATTTACATATTACCAAACCGGAGGCTTTTTTCTCTCCGCAAGAAACATACAGAATAATGATCCTTATTTTAAGACATGGAAATATGGCTTAGTAAGGAAATTTTACGAAGTCCCGGAGCCTTAATCAGAATTTTTTAAATAATTCACAAAATTCCAGCCATACATATTTTCAACAATATACTCCATTCAACAGATAGAGTGGATATATATATGAAGAAATTGTTTTATATATTATAGGTAAAGTATGGGTTTTGGCTATTTGAGTGAGGTTTATTGATAAATTTTTTGTGGTAGGGGAATGTTTTTTGAGTAAGTCTTGGATTCCTTGCATATGGATTTTTCTTTTCTGTGTGGAATATAAGTTTTTGGATTTTTCTTTGAAAATAGAAGATAGTGGAATTTTTCTGCATCTGAAATAATAAATGAGTAATTTTGGAAAATAGTTTGAGGAAAATAATTTTTTTGAAATTACACAAATATTACTACAATAATCCTTCTGACAAAATGGGGCTGACTCTTTTGAACAACATGAGGTTGACTCATTATTAGATTCTATTTGAAGTAGATTATTTTCACTATGGTCAGCGAGGTTATGGTCTGAGGAATTTTCTAGTAAACATAAAGCTAAATTTTATTTTTGAAGGTCTGAATTATGACCACATAATTCATTGACTTTTTGTTTTATGTCACATTCATTAACCTTATGACCTACTCGACCACACTTATAGCAATAAATTGGCCTTTTGGGATCTATATTTTGTTTGGTGGTCTTGCTGGTTTTCTAAAAGTCTTTTTATAGTATGGGTCATTGTTTGTAAGTTGTTTATTTGGTCGAAAGTTTTCTCTATATCTTTTTCTATTAATAGCAGAAGGAGGTTGAATTTTAGGTACACCAAATGCAGCACAGAAACTACCTAATTCTCTATGTCTTGCTCTTTTTTCAGAAAAATATTTACTTTGAATTGCTAATTCTTGACATAAAGCAAGTGTTTCTTTTTTTACAAAGGAATATTTTTCCATAAGTCATACTATTATATGGAATTTCATCTTGACCTGCACTTTCTCTTAGTTTTAGGAATATTCTTTGAGAAAATAAAGATGGGAGACCAGATATAAATACTTCTTTCCAAAAAAATTGATTGCAATCACCTCGTCTGAATATAGTACTAAGGAATACATCTTTATACCAACGATCGTCATAGATCCTAGTGAAGCAAGAGCATATGGTTTCTGGTACATCATCTGAAGAATTGAAGATTTAAACCAACGATCAGAAAAAGAGCCCATTACCATCATTCATTATGGAAATACAACAGTTGCTTTTCCTACATGGCTGAAATAATATTTTATGACTGGCGTTAATCACTCTGAACCACTAGATCCATACATATCTCAAGTCAAAGCTGGAAGCTTTATATCTCAAGAAGGAAAAACTCTCTTTTTCAAATTATTAACAAAAAGCCCGCTGGATATTCCTGACAAAAATTAGGGCAATTAAAATAAAAGATCCCGCTAAGTGATTATCACTTAGGCAAAAATAAGGGACATATTTTACTAACGTTTTCAATGCAGGTACTCAAATGATGACTCATCAACATCAAACATATCTGATGAATACACTTGAAGATACTTGGTGCAACACACAAAGGGACAAGACATCAAAATCTTCAATCAAATGAAACATACAAAGCACAAAATGACAAAGTTACATCTACAACTTTCATTTCTCTCCGAGGATGTCCAACAAAGCAAACACATCATTTCACAAGAAAACAAACTCATCAATCAAGCAAAAAACCAACATCAGTACACAATCGGTGTTCGGTGCAAAAACATCAAATTCAATTGGTGTAACTTATCTGATTTGTATCAGATAAACTCACGACATATGTAATATAAATAGAACAATGTAGTGAGTAGAAGTTTTAAGTTTTTAGGGAATAAGTTTTCATATAGCAAGTAAGTAGAATAAGTTAGACAGATCAAAAATTCGTTGTACAAAAGCCTTACGCTCAAAATAGTTACTACTCATATTACTCAATCCTTGTAAAGGTTTATTCAAGTTCAATCAAAGTAAGTTACTATTCATATCTGTGTTTCAATTTTATTATTTTCAATATCTGTTCAAATTTTTGAAACTAATTTTTCAAATTCATAAATAAATTTCAACGATCTTGTTTTCATCAACATCATCAATCTTTTTAACGAGATTAATTACCTACCGTCCAGTCCCCCCTTTCGCTACATAATTAATTTGCTACACAGTCGAGACGATCCTAAACCCGTCCAGTCATGGGTCAATCCTGGTATCAGAGCCAATCAATCTGCCGATTTTGAGTCTAAAACAGTATAGTTAGTCATACTAGTACTAGTAATTGTGCTAAAAATAAATTTTGGGTTCTTATTTCGTCATGTAGAAAATTGTTGTGATAAGAGAAATGTAGCTTTTTTTTATAGGAGAGAGAAACCTAGAAGGCAGTAAAAAAATTAGGTTTGGGACCTTGAGCCAACGTGGACACTAGAATAAGGAATTAGTTTTATACGCGCACTAGATTTGGAATTTCTTTTATTTTCAAATAAGGAATCTGAGCATGTTAATAATATCTAGACAATCAAAAGTCTACTACTAGACGACCCCATTGAACCAATACAAAGTTTTATAAATACCATTTGAAAGTTTCATAGTTTCATCGGAAAGTCTTACCAAAATAATAAGGAAAAATTGACAAGGGGGGACCAAATAACGCCCGCCCCCCAAAAAAAAACCCCAAATTTATTTATTCCACACAACCCTCAACCCTAATTAAATTTTTAAAAAAATCCAAAAGTAGAGCTAGAATTTTGAAAAAAAAAATTTTACTAAAAACCACCACCCCCAAAAAAAACCAACCCCCCCCAACCAAAAAAAACCCACCCACCCACCCAACCCACCCCCAAAACCAAAACCCCACCCAAAACCCACAACCCCCACCACCCAAAAAAAACAAACCCCAAACAACAAAAACAAACCCCAAACCAACCAAAAACACACCCAACAACACCCACCCCCCCCCCACCCAACACACAAAAAAAAAAAAAAAAAGTTTTTAAATTTTTTTTATTTAAAAATTTTTTTAAAAAAATTTTTTTTTTTTTTTTTTTTTTTTTTTTTTTTTTTTTTTTTTTTTTTTTTTTTTTATATTTTTTTTTAAATATTTTTTTTTTTTATTTTTATAAATTTGATTATTTTTTATTATTTAATATAAATTTTAAAAAAATTTAATATTTTTTTTCAATTGTTTTTTTCCCTCCCTATGGGGGGGGGGGTTTTTTAAGGGAAAGGGGGGGGGGAAGGGGGGTGAAGGGGGGGAAAGGGGGGGGGGGGGGGGGGGGAGGGGGGGGGGGGAGGGGGGGGGGGGGGGGGGGGGGGGGGGGGGGGGGGGGGGAGGAGGGGGGGGAGGGGGGGAGGGAGGGGGAAGGGGGGGAAAGGGGGAGGAGGGGGGGAGGGGGTGAAAGGGGGTACAGTGGGGGGAAGTTTGGGAAGCGCAAAAGGGGGATATTAAGGAAAAAAAAAAAAATAGGAACCAAGTAAAAAATAAAAAAAAGAAAATAAGAAAGTTAAATTATCAAGGGGAAACCCTGGTTGGAAATAATAATACCACAAACTTTTACAGTAGTACGAATGTACATGAGAAACAAATTTTTTTATTTTTTTTTAAAAAATGGTATCAATAAACTACGTTTTAATACCATTAAAGGTAATTGAGACACTTTCCAATACCAACTAAACACTTTCTAGTATCACCATAGCATTTCCTAATATCAAACTAAAAAAATATAAAATAAGTCCCTGATACAAGTCAAGGTCAAGCTCCAAATGATCCGATTTGTTTAGTTCTTGAAGTGTTCGGGTTCAAGTTAAATTCAAATTCCTCATTCGTGTCATTTCTTAAGTGGGACGATGATTCCATTGATGAAGCTTGAAGGTGACACCATTTCTAGAGTCTTAGTTATTTTAATTAAGTCTTTAAAATTTCAGTAATAAAGGTCCGAAATTAAGTTGCCTTAATTCGTTCCACTTAGGCGTGTCTTAGGCGTGTTGTTTGGGATCCTTGTGCTCCAAGTTTGCAAGTTGTCATTGAGTTGTAATATTCCTTAAGTTTCCTTATTTCTTGGTTTCCTTAAGTGTGTTAGGCGTGTGAGGAGGATTTGGGGCTGATTTGAAGTTTCCTTATTTTCTCCTTTATTCTCTCCTAGAATCAAGGGATCAACTCCTTAATTTTCTCCTAGAATCAAGGGATTAGGATGTAAGGAGTTTTAGGAATATTTCCTTATTTACTTGAGCTGATTTTTCGGCCCCTTGTAAGTCCTTGGAGGACAAGTTTCGTTTATTATAAATAATAGTTCCATGCTATCCTTCAAAGCATGTGAGATTTACATAAAACTTTATTATTGAATTTAATTGTGTGATCAATTACTTTCGGCCATTAAGTTTATTTTCAGGAGTGATTATTTACTTAGTGTTTAATCTACTTTATTCCAGGAGTGGTGTAAGTGAGATTAAGAGTTAATTAAAATATTCAGGAGTGTTTATTTTAATTATCATATCCGGGTTACTTTGATCAATTTTCGGACTTAGTGAATTGCATCGAACTAGTTCCTTTGCTCGGATTTACTTGGTTGCTCTTTCAACTTGGACGTGCAATCATATCAGTTGGTATCAGATTTTCCAGGAGGGTGAGGATAGAAGGGATTCTCCTTTCATTGGTAAGTGCTTCTACTTTGTTCGATCCTTTGTTGGGATTTTGTGTGGTTGTGGCTTGCTAGTTCTTCTGTGACGTAGCATCTTACTTGAGTTATAATGTCTGAATTGGCTGAAATAAAAGCTCTTATTGAGAAACTCCATAACACTTTAACTGAGGAAAAGGAGAAAACGGCAAGATTAACAGTAGCTCATAACATTCTTGCGGGTAAAGTGAACAATAAAAACGACCCTAATCACATTGACTATGAATCTGATGTTGAAGAGGTTAAAATTGTTAAACCGACTTATGATAATGATAGGGGGATTAAACTAGATGACTTTACTGGTGATTCTAGTCATGAGGATTTACTTGAATGGATTCGTCAACTTGAGAAAATTTGTGATTATAAGGGGTTTGATGATGAGAAACGTTTTAAAATTGCCACCATTAGACTAACTAAGTATGCTGGAATTTGGTTAGAGAGTCTAAAGGCAAAAAGGGCGAGACTTGGGAAACCTAAGCTTAAAAGTTGGACTAAGCTTAAGAGGAAATTGCATGAAAAGTTTGTTCCAAGTGATTTTATTCAAAGGCAATATATGAGAAAGAACTCTTTGACTCAAGATGTGTCAAGCGTGCATGAATATATGGTTGAATTCGACAAGTTATGTTTGATTTGTGATGTTGAAGAAGTCGAACAAGAGAAAATTGCTAGGTTTGTTAATGGACTTAATAAATCTATTGCTAGAAAAGTTGATGTGTCGAATTATAGCACTTTTGATGATGTGTGTCGATTGGCTTTAAAATTTGAAAGGCATGAATTGGATGAAAAGAAAACATATGGAGGAAAAACCGGCATTACTAAACCCACTTCTTCTTCTTCTTTCGTCCCTTCTTCTTCTTCTTCTTCTTCTAAACCTTTTGAAAAGAGAGACAATCCTTCTAAGGGGGAACAAAAGGGAGAGCGACCTAAAATTGTGCTTCCAAAGGAAAAGTGGGAAGAAACTCGTAAGTGTTTTAAATGTCAAGGGAGGGGTCACATTGCTAGTAGTTGTCCATCTAGGAAGACCTTGACGGTGAGACAATACATAGAAATCGAAATGGAGGAGAAAATGTATAACATTGTGTGCGAAAAAGAGGAAGAACACGAAAGTGATGATAATGAGGTTGCATATGCCGAAGATGAGACTAGAATGCTTGGGGTTATTAGGAGAACTTTGCATGTTGATCATTCTCCTAACCATGATCAAAGAGAAAATTTGTTTCACACTAGATGTCGAATTGGTGAGTTTACATGTAATGTGATTATTGATAGTGGTTCATGTACGAATGTGGTTGCTTCTAATGTGGTTTCTAAGTTGAATTTGATTGTTAGATACCATCCACATCCCTATAAGTTGAGTTGGTTGGATGATAAAACTGGTTTGTTGGTAAAGAAACAAGCTCTTGTGTCATTTTCTATTGGGGGTTACAAGGATGAGTTGTGGGGTGATGTTCTACCCATGAGTACTTGTCATCTTCTTCTTGGTAGGCCTTGGCAATATGATCGGAAAGTTGTTCATGAAGGTGAAACCAATGTATACACGGTTTTGATGGGTTCTAAAAAGATTCGGTTGGTTCCTTTGTCTCCTAGTTCCATGGCACCCAAGAAAGTGGTTGAAAGGAAACAAAACTTGTTTCTTTCGGCCAAAGAGTTCGAGAAAGAGGTAGAGTTGGAGGGACATTGTTATGCTTTATGTATTAAACTTGCTTTAACTAACGATGTTTCTTCTAGAAATCCGAAACTTGCAGCACTATTGGACGAGTTTTGTGACGTGTTTCCGGAGGAATTGCCTCAAGGTTTGCCGCCATTGAGAGGCATTGAGCATGCCATTGATCTTGTGCCAGACGCACCTTTGCCAAATAAACCGGCATATAGATGTGATCCCGTAGCTTCTAAGGAGCTACAAAAGTAAATTGAAGAGTTGATTGACCGAGGCTATGTAAGAGAAAGCATGAGTCCATGTGCCGTCCCCGCCTTACTTGTTCCAAATAAAGATGGTACTTGGAGGATGTGTATTGATAGTAGAGCCGTCAACAACATTACAATCAAGTATCGTTTTCCCATGCCTAGATTGGAGGACATACTTGATGAGCTACATGGAGCTTCGATTTTTTCGAAGATTGACTTGAGGAGTGGCTATCATCAAATGAGAATTCGTGAAGGAGATGAATGGAAAACCACTTTCAAAGACCAAACAATGTCTATATGAATGGATGGTGATGCCCTTTGGTCTTTGCAATGCTCCTAGTTCTTTTATGAGACTTATGAACGAGGTACTACGTCCCTTTCTTAACAAGTTTATTGTTGTCTATTTAGATGATATTCTTGTATATAGTACTATTGTTGAGTCTCATTTACTTCACTTGAGAGCTTTATTTGAAAAATTAAGAGAGCAAAAGTTGTATGGAAAAATGGAAAAGTGTGATTTTCTTGTTCCTAGTATTGCTTTTCTTGGTTACATTGTGTCTAGGGATGGAGTTCATGTGGATCCGAAAAAAGTCAAGGCCATGTCTTCATGGTTGGTGCCTACAAGTGCTCATGAATGCCGAAGCTTTCATGGTCTAGCTTCCTTTTATAGAAGATTCATCCGAAATTTCTCAACCATCATGGCACCAATCACGGATTTGATGAAGAAAGGGGAGTTTTCATGGAACTCTCAAGCTCAAAGGGCGTTTGATGAAGTCAAGGAGCTACTTTGCAACGCTCCTATCCTTGCCTTGCCGGATTTCAACAAGTTGTTCGAAGTTGAATGTGATGCTAGTGGACTTGGAGTTGGGGCGGTTTTGCTTCAAGAAAGGAGGCCCATTGCCTACTTTAGTGAGAAGTTAAGTGGCGCCAAACTCAACTACTCCAACTATGATCGTGAATTCTATGCCATTGTGAGAGCCTTGGATCATTGGTCTCATTACTTGAGGCCCAAGCCTTTCATTCTCCATTCGGATCATGAAGCACTCAAATACATCCATGGACAACAAAAGCTCAACCATAGGCATGCTAAGTGGGTTGAATTCCTACAAGCCTTCACATTTTCGTCTAAGTACAAGGAAGGTAAAAGTAACATTGTTGCGGATGCCCTTTCTAGGCGTTCTTATCTTTTAGCCATGGTTGATGCAAGGGTGTTGGGGTTTGAACACTTAAAGGGTTTATATGTTGATGATGATGATTTTCGTGAGTCCTTTAAGAGTCCTAATGGTTTGTTTGTGTTACAAGAAGGATTTTTGTTTAAGGGGAACAAGCTATGCATCCCTAAGAGTGGCGTGAGGGAGTTACTTGTGAGAGAAGTCCATAGTGGTGGGGTGGCTGGTCATTTTGGCGTGCAAAAGACATTAGACACTTTGAATGAGAGTTTTTATTGGCCCAACATGATGAAGGATGTTCATATGGTGGTTAGTAAGTGTGCTACTTGTCAAAGGTCTAAGAGTACTTTCCATAAAGGCCTTTATACTCCATTACCCGTACCCGATGCACCTTGGGATAGTGTGAGCATGGATTTCATTGTTGGATTACCAAGAACTCAAAGGGGGAAAGACGCAATTATGGTGGTGGTGGATCGTTTTTCGAAAATGGCTCACTTTGTTCCTATGCATAAAACTGATGATGCTTTGCATGTGGCGGATTTGTACTTCAAAGAGATTATTCGTTTGCATGGTATTCCTAGAAGTATTGTTAGTGATCGTGATACAAAGTTCCTTAGTCACTTTTGGAGGAGCTTATGGAAGATGGTGGGAACTAAGTTACTCTTTAGCACAAGTCATCATCCTCAAACTGATGGCCAAACTGAAGTAACTAATAGAACCCTTGGAGCTTTGTTGCGTGGCTTGGTGAGCAAGACACAAAAGGATTGGGATATAAAGCTAGCTCACGCCGAGTTTGCTTATAATCGAGCTCATTCTTCTACTACTTCTAAGTCTCCATTTGAGGTGGTCTATGGTATCAATCCTTTTCTTCCTATTGATTTTGTGTCACTAACTAAATCTGAAATTCATGTTGATTCAAAGAAGAGGTTGGAAGCTTTTAAGAAGACTTGTGAGCAAGTGAAAGCACGAATTGAGAAGATGAATGCTCAATACAAGGAACGAGCCAACAAGCATAGAAGACAACCGAAATTTCAGATTGGCGACTTGGTTTGGATTCATTTGAGGAAAGAACGTTTTCCAAGCAAGAGGAAGAATAAGCTTATGCCTAGAGCTGATGGTCCATTCAAAGTCATTGATGTTATTAATGAAAGTGCTTATAAGATCGAGCTTCCAAGTGATTATGGAGGTGTGAGTGCAACCTTCAATGTTGGTGATCTTAGTCCATATTTAGATGATGAAAATTTGAGGACAAATTCTTTTGAAGAGGGGGAGAATGATACAAGTCAAGGTCAAGCTCCAAATGATCCGATTTGTTTAGTTCTTGAAGTGTTCGGGTTCAAGTTAAATTCAAATTCCTCATTCGTGTCATTTCTTAAGTGGGACGATGATTCCATTGATGAAGCTTGAAGATGACACCATTTCTAGAGTCTTAGTTATTTTAATTAAGTCTTTAAAATTTCAGCAATAAAGGTCCGAAATTAAGTTGCCTTAATTCGTTCCATTTAGGCGTGTCTTAGGCGTGTTGTTTGGGATCCTTGTGCTCCAAGTTTGCAAGTTGTCATTGAGTTGTAATATTCCTTAAGTTTCCTTATTTCTTGGTTTCCTTAAGTGTGTTAGGCGTGTGAGGAGGATTTGGGGCTGATTTGAAGTTTCCTTATTTTCTCCTTTATTCTCTCCTAGAATCAAGGGATTAAGTCCTTAATTTTCTCCTAGAATCAAGGGATTAGGATGTAAGGAGTTTTAGGAATATTTCCTTATTTACTTGAGCTGATTTTTCGGCCCCTTGTAAGTCCTTGGAGGACAAGTTTCGTTTATTATAAATAATAGTTCCATGCTATCCTTCAAAGCATGTGAGATTTACATAAAACTTTGTTATTGAATTTAATTGTGTGATCAATTACTTTCGGTCATTAAGTTTATTTTCAGGAGTGATTATTTACTTAGTGTTTAATCTACTTTATTCCAGGAGTGGTGTAAGTGAGATTAAGAGTTAATTAAAATATTCAGGAGTGTTTATTTTAATTATCATATCCGGGTTACCTTGATCAATTTTCGGACTTAGTGAATTGCATCGAACTAGTTCCTTTGCTCGGATTTACTTGGTTGCTCTTTCAACTTGGACGTGCAATCATATCAGTCCCCCAACATTTTCAATTTTAATTAGATATTAATGATTAAATGGTATCTAATTATTAGTGATTCTTCTATCTTGTAGCTATTTTTTATAACTAACTTTTACAAGGCATCTAGTTATTAAAGCTAAAGCGCTGGCTGATTTTCTCAACTATTTTGTGTTGTCCACTCCCCACTTAAATAATTCAAAATTACAACTATTAATTTCTTAATATTCTCTATGAATAAAGAGTGAGTAAATTCCTTAAAAAAAAAACCGAATATCCACAGCACATTGTCAACCCCGGCCATGCACACTGATATATCATATATCCCTCAACTTACTTGATAAAGTAATCATCCATCCGTTGACTTTGACTCACTCTATAAATCTATACCACTTGGCACTTGCCATTATCATCCCAATTCCCAATTAACTGTCGTTTAGAACTGCTTAGACTTTGCAACACTCACGTCTATAGTGGGGCCACTTTCGCTCCTCCTTCTTAAGCCCACCAAAACAAACTAACAAATACCTTTCCCATTCCCTATCTTTCGCCAAAAATCCCGGATTTTGGAGATAATTGAGATTTCTGAGAAGTGGGTTTTCCTCTGAATTTGATTTTAACAAGTGGGTGATCAATGGAATTGCAGAACGTTGGGATTGCGAGATGTGGAAAGTGGATCAAAAGGCCAGAAAATGTCAATTTTGTGATTCTAGGAAAGTCTTATAAATCTTCTTATGCGAAATCAAAGCTCGAGATTTTGTCATTTGATCCTAAGACCACTACTCTCGAATCTTCTCCACTGGTACTATACTTACTATAGAAAGTTATATTATGAATTTATGGGTTAGAATATATGGCATATATATTTGGCCAAATTTTGTGAGATTTTGACACATATATATAAAAGTAGATGGGATATTTATTGTCATCGAAACGATTTTTTATGAGGGTTCATGTTAGATTGTTAGCCGACGTTTAAGACTTTGTTGTTATTGTAATATGTTGGTGGCGATATGATGAGAAAATCAAATTTTCTGACTGATTTTTTGAACTTGAAATTGTGGGTTGTTTACAGACTGTACAGGAAATTGAAGATGGAGAGCCAGTTAGCATTGCAGTGCACCCTAATGGGGATCAAATCATTTGTGCTACTTCCTCTGGTGACTGCAAGTTAGTCTATCTTTCTTTTTCTAATCTTACCTAGAAAATTTGTTTGTCTTGGAATTTATAATATTTGCTGTGATATGTTGCCTTAATGCATTTCTAGAAGAAGCTGGGTTTTGATCCCTGTGTCGATTACGACTTCCGAGTATGTTCATTAGTTAGTACTTAGTAGCACTTAAAATTCATGAATAGTTACTGCATAATTTTTATTCATTACTCAAGGTTGGCTGAAATAATTGTCCTAGCCCTCTAGAGGATGTTGCTGAAATGGACTAGAGGTATCGTTTCCACAAGGAAGTGTAAATAGTATTATGAGATAAATGAAGAGGAGAAATGTAAAGAGTATTACTAAACAACGGTTGTACTAAAATAAATTTATTCTATCTATCAAAAAGAAATGTATTCTTACTTTATTATTCTACGGTTTAACTGTCAATTAAACCATAACAACCCAAGAGTATACAAGATATGAAAAATTCTAAAATAAAAATTGAAAACCCAATCTGCAACACAATATGGTAATGAGATAAGCGTAATCTCATAACATCACCTCTACAATCAAAAATAAAAGAAAATAGAGAAAATAAAAATTACAGTAAGCCAAGTGAACGAAAGTACTTTGCATAGCCAAAAGACCAAAACCCGAGATTGTTTGGAATCGAACACGGAATTTCGAGCCATGTTTTTAGTTGGTGGCAGGAAAATATCGCCAACTAATCTATTGCATATCTTTGCTATTAAGACTCCAAAAAAAAAAAAAAAATTATCTATTTTCTGGATCATGGGTTGGGCTGTGGCCAGCGTAGGCTACTCCCTATATCCGCCCATGGCTTTAAGAGCCACATGTTTGTAAGGCCATGCAGCTGTAAGTTTGTTCATGGGACCTGATTCTTCCATAGCCCAATGCAACACACATTAGATTTTTACATACTAACTTTTGTTCCTCTATGTCAGCCAAACTCTGGGGAACACAAGTACACAATAGGGGACTCCTTTACGCAAATTTCTTTACAATTGCCGTATTTTATTGCTTGCACATGAAAAAGCTTCCACATATGAGCAGCATAGATTGTTGTTCAGTGTTTGAAGTTGGCACCGATTTTCACCATTTTACTTGGTCTGAAGAAGCATTAACATAATATCTTTAACGCAGGATATATGAATTATGTGTCCAAGAAACTTCTACAAAACTGCTGGCTAAAGAAGCACCATCTCTAGAAGGTGTTGGACTGCAAAATTGTGTAGCTTTTAGCATTGATGGATGCAAACTTGGTATGGGTGGAGAGGTAAGATGTCTGAAATTTTGATTTGAAGAAGGGATTAGTAAAGGGCAAGTTCATGTGGTATAGATGTTTAGTGATGGTTGCTTTTCTTTTTCCAACAAAAATAATAAAAAATGATATCTTTCTTTTTCCGCTGCTTTATTGCACATTTTCCAATTTACTCGGCTCTCATTCAGGATGGGCGTCTCAGAATCTTAGGAGTGGCCTAGCATGCGAATAATAATCGATGAACCAGCTGCTCACAAGTCTTTTTCGAGATATGGATTTCAGGTGACAATAAATTCCATCTGTTTTATATCCTATTTGGTTCTGAATGCAATCCAGAATGAAACGTCTGCACATAGAATACATGTCCTTTCGATAGAAGGTTGTTGCGTAAAGGCACTCCTTGAAATATATTTGCTGCAAAATGGTTGGTGGTTACGATTATTTGGTGACCATTGTTATTTTGTTTACTTTTATGTCATTTTAATTTAGTCAAGGACATTATTGTTATCTCCTCATTCTGAAAAATCATTACTTCCTCTCTCTCCTCTTTGTATCCTTTTTCCTTTCACAAAGATCTTTGAACTATTATACTTCCTCCGCTCCAAAATTAATGCAACACTTGCCTTTGGCACGGAGATATAGAAGGGAGTTGGAAGTAGGGTATTGTGTTAATATTTATGTTAAAATAAGGAGAGAGAAAAGTTGTTTAGTGTGAGTGTCCCATGTGTGGATATATCTTTTTTTCTATAAGTGTTGCATTAATTAAAGAACTACTCAAAAAGGCAAGTGGTGCAATAATTTTGAAGCGGAGGAAGTATATGGATATCTATGATGTTAGCTGTAACCTTGAATTCATGATCACTTGGGTGCATCAAATCTTTTTATTATTTCAATACGGTTCTACGAGACTAAGACTTTCTTTTTAGAAGAAACCAACTAGCTTTATGTGCAAGGATATGAGCCCGAGGGATCAGATTCTTAATCAATGTTGGCAAAGGTCCAAACTAGTTGTACTTAGACATCTGTCAGTTGTCATCTATCTTCTCAGTCGTCCCCCTTAACTGAGAAGACATTACACTTGTTCCTTATCAGGCTATTAATGTTATTGCTTGAGTCTTACACACACAGTGAAATTTTCCTTTTCAACTTTGTATATGCATATGTACTTGATTCTGTTTGGAAATTGTTTTTCGGAAGTTGGTTTGATGAGTATCCAGATTGTGAAAGATGAATATTCCATTTGTATGAGGTGTTATTTATCGCATATTATGTATTTAAATCGAGTATGGATTTATGATCGTTTCCCCTCTGAAGCTGATTTACTAAACTTGGTTCATTTAAAATCTATTGTGGATGTATCGAGCTTTATACATTTAAAACCTGGAACGATCTGTTTAACAATGTGCCGTAATCTTTCAGCCTAGACTCCGAGTTCTTAGTCTCAACTTCTACTGATGGTTCAGCAAGAGTCTGGAATGTTAATGAGGGAGTTCCTGTGGCAACCTTGAAACGCAGTGCGGTATAGATTTCTTGTTTAGTCTTCACGCTATTCTGTAGTAACTGTGCTGAATTGTAATCCTTGAGTCTTGTGCAGAATGAAAAAATTGAATTATGCTGTTTCTCAAAGGATGGAACTAAACCTTTTGTGTTTTGCACTGTTCAAAGAGGTAAATAAGTTGCTAGGTGGTGTTGAGTTTTTTTCCCCTTTAAGAAACAGTTCCTCAAACTAGTGGGAGCTACAATTTTAAGATAATGTTTATATAAATACAGCAAAGCTTAAACCAATTACTGCTGTTTGGGACATGAGTACTTGGAAAAGGATTGGGTACAAGGTACTGCTTGGAAAGCCTGCTTCAGTAATGTCCACCAGCCCAGATGGGAAATATCTTGCGCAGTAAGAACTTTAAACCGTTGTAGTTTCTTCCATACTTCCAACAAATCAAACTGTTGTGTGGTTTCTGTACTTTCATGTAATGCTTCAAGTCCCAACAATTAATTTAACTGCCACTAGTACTTATTAGTCTTTAACTAACTTTTTTAGCGAATTGTTGTTCTTACCGTTGCAGTATCATATGATACTGATTTGTCAACATACGAATTAGAGGGTGAAAATATAATTATTCTTCAAGCACTACTTTTTCTTCTTTTTTCAGGGGGAAGCAAAGATGGCGATTTCTGTGTAGTTGATGTGAATAACATGAGGATCAGTCACTGGAGTAAAAGGCTGCATCCGGGTACATCTATTGGAGGAGTACTAGAGTTTTGTCCTAGTGAAAGGTAACTTTTCAACAATTATGACTCTGCTTTAGTATTTGTCGGTAGTATGATAAATTACAATAAGCTTTTTTGCAGACTATGATTTAGTTGCCTTCTTTCTTTCTAGTTCTTCATCCTAATAACACTGCACTACATTGCAGAATCCTGATGAAAATTGGGATTTCATGAATCATGATCTAGGCATCAAACAAAAATGTTTTATCTAGAGTATATATTGGGGACATATTATGTGGCAAATCGCTGTCTTCATCGGCTTATGAGATGGTGACAGTGTCGGGAACACGAATAAACTATGGTGAAGCTATAAAATTTCACTTTGAACTTCCAAACTAACCTAATCAGAGTCTTCTGAGTTCTGAGGATAAGCATTGGTTTATGGTGTTTTTGGCTAGCAATGGTAAAAGGAAAGGGAGGGGAAAGAGAGAGAAGGATGCTTACGGAAAGGGAGAAGGATATTGCTTACTGAAAGGGAGATGGATATTGCTTACTGAAAGGGAAAAGAAATTTGCTCCTTTCATCTCCCTCCCCATCCTTTCTCCCAATCAAATTAAACGAAAATGAATCCATCGCATTCCCTTTTATTCCTTTCTCTTCATATTCTTTCGTTGTTTACACCTTCGTCTGGCTGCTATTGATCTATAATACTCTTTACTAAAATGCCCTCCCCTTTTTGTTATCCTTCGCAAACCTGCCCTGTTACCGGTTAATGATGATGAGGTTTTTCCCAACAGTTGCCAACAACCTCCCGCGATAACTGAAATTCCTTAGCATGATAAATATCTGGGGATTTTTTTGAAATAATTGTCAATTTATGGCTTCAAATCTTCTCCTAATTTAGGTGCAACAGTTGCTACTGCTGTGCGCTTCTTTGAATTTCTTTTTCTTATCTATAGTGTGAATTCATGCCTCAAAATTCTTGCTTAAAAAGACCTTTTTAGAATCTCTTCTTTTACCAGCAGAAGAATACTGTTACGTCCTATAGGGCTATAGGCTGCCTTGCATTTGGGATGAGAGTTGACATGTGTTTCCGACATTACATTGACAGGGTTGTACTTACAACTACTGAAGAATGGGGCACTAAGGTGACTAAGCTAACTGTTCCTGCAGATTGGAAAGGTTCAAATTTCTCTCTTGAATGCATTACAACCTTCTTTTTGTGTTTGAGGAGTGTAACTACTTACAATCATGTGTTTTGTTTTTGCAGATTGGCAGATCTATACACTGCTGCTGATTTTGCTTTTGGCTTCTGCAGTAGCCTTCTATATATTCTATATCTATTCTGATTCATTTTGGCAGGTGCCTGGCACAACTCAGTCCTCCAGACCGAAATTCGATACGCTTATAGGAGATCCACAATCTGAGGATCCATTTGGGCCGTTGGATCTTTAATTACTTGATTTGAGTTGCATAGACCTTACAGTCATAACCAGGTTGAACCAACTTTTGCAGTTTTATTGATGAGGTTACAATTTACACTGCTCTCCTTACTCTGCAGTTGACTGATTGAGGCAAGATAGCAAAGTTGATATCTCATTCTAGTGGTGTATATTTTATTTTTATTTATTTTATTTTTAAGTGTTTTAGTCCGTTCTTTTCCGTGGACTATATACAATGTATTGATTTCTGATTTAGTGTTTTTTGGTGCAAATTTGTTTCTTAGTTGGTAATAAGAGCTGACACATTTTTGTGACTGATAAGCTATTTCAAAAGAAATGGTATTATGTATGAATGCGGCCTCATTCTTTTGAACTTATTTTGACTGAAATTAAATTAAATTAAATTAAATTAACTGAAATTAACAGAAATGAAATGAAATTAAATTAACTGAACTGAAATTAAATTAACTGAACTGAAATTAATTGAATTAAACTGAAATTAAATTAACTGAACTGAAATTAAATTAAATTAACTGAAATTAACTGAAATGAGAGAAACTGAACTGAATTGTACATTTAATTTTTTAAAATAATAATTATCGATAATAATCAATAAGTATTAACATAATATTATCAATACTTATTATTATTATTATTATTATTATTATTATTATTATTATTATTATTATTATTATTATTATTATTATTATTATTGTTATTATTTATTATTATTATCATTATTATTATTATTAGTGTTATTATTTATTATTAATATTATTATTATTATTAATATTATTGTTATTATTTATTTTTATTATTATTTATTATTTAATTTAAGTTCATTACGTTAAGTTCAACTTAATAATAATAATTAAAATAAAAATAATTATAACAATAATAATAAATAATAATAATAATAATAATTAAAATAAAAATAAAAAATAATAAATAATAAATAATAATAATAATAATAAATAATAAATAATAAATAATAAATAATAAATAATAAAATAATAAATAATAAATAATAAATAATAAATAATAAATAATAAATAATAAATAATAAATAATAAATAATAAATAATAAATAATAAATAATAAATAATAAATAATAAACAATAAACAATAAACAATAAACAATAATCAATAAATAATAAATAATAAATAATAAATAATAAATAATAATAATAATAATAATAATAATAATAATAATAAATAACAAATAATGAAAACATAATGATAATAATAATAGTAAACACAATAATAATTAAAATAAAATTAAATAAATAATAATAATTATTATTATTATAATAATAAATAATAATAATAATAATAATAATAAATAATAATACATAATAATATAATAATAATAAATAATAATAATAATAATTAATAATAATACATAATATAATAATAATAATAATAAATAAAAATAGTAAATAATAAATAATAATACATAATTAATAATAATACATTATAATATATAATATCTATATAATAATAATAATAATAATAATAATAAAAATAAATAATAAATAATAACAATAATAATAAATAATAATAATAATAATAATAAATAATAAATAACAAATAATGAAAAAATAATGATAATAATAACAAGAAATATAATAATAAAAAAATAAAACTAAATAAATAATAATAATAATAATAATAAATAATAATAATAATAATAAATAAAAAATAATAAATAATAATACATAATAAATAATAAAAAATAATAATAATAACTAATAATAATAATACATAATAATACATAATAATATAATAATAATAATAAATAATAATAATACATAATAAATAATAATAAATAATAATAATAATTAATATTAATAATACATAATACTACATAATATAAATAAAATAATAATAATAATAATAATTAATAATAATAATACATAAAAATACATAAAATAAATAAAATAATAATAATAATAATTAATAATAATAATAATAATTAAAATAAATAATAAATAGTAGATAATAATAACAATAATAATAAATAAATAAATAATAAATAAATAATAATTACAATAATAGTAAATAAATAAATAATAAAAATAATAATAATAATAAATAATAAATAATAGCCAAAAATAATAAATAATTAATAATAAATAATAAATAATAATTAATAACAATAATGATAATAATAATATATAATAATAATCATAATAATAATAAATAAATAAATAAATAGATAATAATAAATATTAATACTAAATAATAAATAATAAATAATAAATAATAATAATAAATAAATAAATAATAATATAAAAATAATAATAATAAATAATAAGTAATAAATAATAAATAATAATAATAATAATAATAAATAATAATAATAATAATAATCATTAATAACTATAATAATAATAATAAATAAATAATAATAACAATAATAATCAATAATAAATAATAATCAATAATAAATAATAATAATAATAATTAATAATTAATAATAATAATAATAAATAATAATAATAATGATAATAATAATAATAATAGTAATAATAAACATAATAATAATAATGATAAATAATAATAATAATAATAAATAATAAATAATAATAATTATTATTATTTTATTATCATAAATAATAATAATTATTATTATAATAATCATATTAAATATTAATAATACTTATTATTATCATAAATAATAATAATAATAATAATAATAATAATAATAATAATAATAATAAACATAATAAATAAAAAATAATAATTAAAACATTAGATAAGATTGGAACTAAACCGAAATTAATCGAACTAAACGAAATTAAATTAACCGAACCGAAATTAAATTAACCGAACTGAAATTAAATTAAATTATCTCGAAATTAAATTAACCTAACCGAAATTAAAAATTAACTCGAACCGAAATTAACTGAATTAAATTAACCGAATCTAAATTAACCGAAAATAAGCTTCAAAGAGAACAAGGGCCTCATTGCGTCTCCTTATCAACCCTCGCGTGTGCCTATATTTATCCGATCTATTAAGAAAAATAGGTTTTATTAAAGCAAGTCTAATCTAGCACTTGTATATTCTTTTTTAGCTAATATCTAATCCATTTTCGTTAAATTACAACTTTTTCCTCACGGGCCCACTTTTCAAAGGATTACATTTTGAGGAAAAAGTGTTGCCATGGTTTTTAAGGAAAGGATTACATTTTTACTAAAATGGATTATTATTTTGTTTCTACGTTTTCTCATATAAAAATTATTCTCATGTAATCTTTTATCATATACTCCTCCGTCCCATAATATACTGGGCCACATTTCTTTTTTAGCCCTAAAATATTGCGCTCTATTTCCTTTTTTTATTCAATTTGTGTTTTTTTTTTTTTGTTGTTAAGAAACAAAGGAAAAACAAGCACACAAACTAATACTCCTGCCTTGCTATATGCGCAAGATCATAAACTTCCGTACTATTGCTCTAAGAGACACTTTAACAACATAAACAAACCTGTAAAGCTTGAACCTTGTCCCTAATACTAGCTACAAGGCGACGACAAGGAGGGATCATGTCTCGGAGATGCGAGTCCCAATGCTTGCTCAAAGAATCGCTTAATATTATAACATTCGCCGAATGGGTATTTTTCACCCGAATTCTCGCCAAATAGCATGAAATTTCCGTATGTGTCAATCCATAAGCAAAGAATCGCATGTTCCCGAATAATGTGAATTCCACCTTTAGACTCCACGCAATTGCAAAAGACGCCAAGTACTCCGCTTATGTGAGGACTTCCATGCTCCATCAACTTTAACCAAAGGCAACACGAGCCGACATGACCCTTGGTCCAACACCGGTCGTTCACTTCGCTTCGACATAGCGATTCGTGTGGAGATTTAGCAAGAGTAGCGCCCGTAGAAGACTCTACCTTGTACCACCGATTGCTATTTTCCTCAATAGATTTTTATAATGTGAAAAGGGCATACCTTTTCATGCCGGAATATCACATGACCTACTACACCATAAACACCATAAATGATAATAAAAGAACCGCAAACTCGCCGATTCATATCACCTCGCACCAAAGAAAAAAAAATTAAGAAAGTTTCTGCCCACTTATGGAGAGGAAGAAATCCTTTGTCAAGTAACATTTGATTCCAAGTGATGAGGCTTTCCATATGTGCCGTGCACATCGCAATCCCGAAAAGGTGCTCGGGTATTTCCACTCCCCGTGAGCACACTCAACAAGAAGAATGACGAGAACCCGTCAAGCAAGCCCCACAACAGTAGGCAAAGCATTATTTAACAACTTCCAAGCAAACATCTTCCACTTCGGTAAACAAGGAAGTTTCCAAAAGCTTTCCAAAATCGTTTCGAGGCTGATTTTTATCCCGATTTTGCAGCCACCAAGATGCGCATTTAATTGAATATCTTCCATTCTTAGTAAGGCGCCAATATTCTTCATCAAGACATGGGATATTTGGGAGATCCATGGATAAAATATGAGTTAAATGCATTAAGTGTAAAAGTTCTACGCACGCAATCCAAATTCCAAATGCCTATCCAAATTAAATCCGTAAACTAAAAGAGGAGAACTTTCACATAGTATCCTCGTCGAACAGAACATCCCGTAATTTAGGCAAATTTCGCCATTAACCCAAACTCATTCTGTAACGAGAGTAGATTGTCCATTACCAATAATGACACCAATCCCCCGCCGTATGGACGCCGCAGGTCATCAAACCCCTCATACCCCAAGAAACTGCTTCTTCTTTCAAGATTTATTACAAAACATCCACAGAGAACCACCATACTTACCACGCAAAGACCAGCCGGGGCCATACTTTTAGGATTATAGTGCGTGATGCTTTGTTTGTTTAAACAAATGGGCGTATTTAGTACATTTCCGAAACTTAAAACATCCTCGTGCTTTATGTAATTGTAATAGTTGTTGCTTTTTCCAATAAATCGGGCGAGTTTCTTTGCATCCACCCTTAAAAACTTCAATGTGCATGAATTTGGAGAAGCTAGGATCTTCTTAGGAAGAAGATACAGACATGACATGTGAAGCCATAGCAACAAGCACGGTAGCTGATAAGTAACAAACGTGGTCGCGTACTTAAAGTAGAAAATTGCCACGATGAAAGTCTTTTCTCTTAACTTTTCAAGAACAAGAACCAGAAGACTTGCCATCCACTTCCATCGGGACAACCTAGATATGCATCAACCTCGTCGCCGACTTCACACCCCAAGTGGTTTTCTCAAAAACCGTACAAAAGTAGAAGGAGTATTCCTACTAAATTTGACAAAAGACTTATCAAAATTTACCATTTCTCCCGATAAAAACAATTCCGTAATTAACCTACGTACAAAACTTACAAGAGTCTGGTGTAGCTTGGAAAGAAAAAAGTGCGGTCATTCGCAAAAAATAGATGAGAAATGGGGGGGATCTACGACTTATCTTAATTCTAGGAAGTACACCATCATCGCCCGCCACTTTAAACCTACGCCGGATGACCTCCATACATAATACAAAAAGAAAAGGAGATAACGGATCACCCCGACGCAAACCAACAAAAGGTTTAAAAAAGGAGAAGATACTCCCATTTACCAACACAGAGAAACTCACCGATGAAATACATTCCCCGAATCCAAATGATACACCGTTGAGGAAAGCCCATAACCGACAAAAACCTTCAAAAGGAATGACCAATTTATTCGTCGTACGCTTTATTTGGGTCCACTTTTAAAACCGCATGAAACTTAGCCCCCGATCTGGGTGTGATTTAACCAAGTAATAATCTCATGTGCCGAAGATCAAGCACGTCATACTTCTCCCCGCACAAACGCATTTTGCTCCGCCCCCAACAAGTTCTCGGCATAACGTACTTTAACCTATTTACCAAAACCTTAGCTATAATTTTGTAAGTAGTATTACAAAGACTAATCGGGCGAAAATGGTCGATTTAATGAGAGGATTGGAAATTTTGGGAATAAGAGTAATAAAGGTTTCATTCATAACTGTGCAAATGATGACCGTAAAGAAAGAAATCCAAAACTCCTTTGCAAACTGGCGCCCCATTATATCCCAAAATTGTTTAAATAAAAGTGGTGGAGCACCATCGTCCGGGCTATTTTAGGAGAATGCATATCAAAAGTGGCCTCTTAATTTCATCAATAGTAACCTAGCAAAGACAAGGAGTTCTGTTTATCCACCGATAATACCAGAAAATCATGAAAACAAGTGCTCTAAAACTCCTTCTTGAAAAAGGGCCCATCGAGAGGATCCGGTATAGCAAATAAATTTTTAAAGTGGCCCACAAAAGTGTCCGAAATTTCAATAGGCTTTATAGTCCACCTAATTCACCGCCTAATTTCCAGGAAAGCCCGAATATGATTTCCTTGTTGCCTATTTTTAACACTTTTGTAAAAGAGGTACCCAAATCCCCCAAAAGTCCCATCTAGATCGCATACGTTGACGTCAATAAGTCCATCGTAGGTGGGCGTGAGTTTTTACCCGCCGAATCGTAAATGGCATTATTTAAATTAACCAAGGGAAGGCCTCGGACTTTGGGCCTCCACTAGCCGATTATCAAATTCGATTCCATTGAATGCCATGCAACCGTTTATAATCCAAGCACCATTTTTTACAATTCGACACACCTTCCGATTTTATTTTGTAACGCCACTAATCGCATCCAAACATAGGAGTAGCCCAAGATCTTGCCAGATAATCAACCGAACTTCCTCAAAATCTAAACACCGAGCCTCAAGCTTATGTAGGGTCTTTTTTCTTATTGATCGGCGGCTGTTGAGTCCAAAATAATGGGCCCATGATCCGATAAGAAAATTGGCAAATTATCGATAAAAACAATAGGAAATTGCACGTCATTGATCATCGTAATGGGCCCGGTCCAAAGTTTCTGGGGGCCAAGACGGGGAGTCATTCTCAAGAATTTCGACCAAGTAAAAGGAGGCCCATGAGAAGGTATATCCAGCAAACCCATATTCATTTTCCAATTCACAAAAT
>CANSZD010003685.1:0-302500 GCA_947648045.1 Beta corolliflora
CTTCAATATTTTGTAAATGTTGAACCATTTGATATGGCATGCCTTTGATAAGCTTTACAATTGCAATTCTTTAACTATGAATTTTTGATGCCTTTTTGGTAGGCGCCCACATTTTTGCTTGTGGTTGGCCGCCATGCCGGTAATTAGTAATGAAGCGGTTTTGTGAGAATTTGTTCTCTTGTTTTACTTTGTGCAGTAGCATTGCTTTATGGATGTTTTCATATTAGTCATATTACCGATTTTCGGTACTTGGACCCAGTTACATGGTCACTTACGTACTTCCAGACACATTATATGGCCGTTTTTGTACTTGGACTGTTATAGCCGTTTTTTTGTACTTGGGCTTTCTTATATGGCCGTTTTGTACTTGGACTTTGTTATATGGCCGTTTTTGTACGCCAATGCAGTGACCGTTCATCTTTGACTGTCATATGGTCGTTTTGCGCATGGCCTGTTATGTGCCGTTTTCTTTTTACCTTTGTCATATGGTCGTTTTGTACTTAGGCACCGTAATATGGTCGTCTTGTACTTGGACCGTAATATGGTCGTTCTTGTACTTGGCCTCGTATGTGTGTTTCCACACTTTGAGCTTGTCATATGGTCGTTGTGGATTAATGGAACGTGGCGTACATAAGATAAGCATAGTCAAACAATTAATGGAATGCTCTCGAGGTAGTTATATTATTAAACGACAGTAATGGCCCTGGCCTTTTACATGAGATATCTTACACATAGTACTTCGTTAAAACACTTGTGTTCCAGCAATTCTTTAGTTCGATGCCATCCATCGTTTTCCTTTCAAAGGAGCCGGGACCAATTTCTTTCGATATTTGATATGGTCCTTCCCAGTTTAGGCTGTTAACTTTTCCTTGGCCGTAAGAGCTTCCCAGGTGTAAGCTTGGTCCTCGTAGTACTAGATCCCCTTGCTAATGGCCTTTCAAGAACTCTCTTCTTTGTAAGCTTTACCGATACGATCTTTGTATGCGTGCAAACTTTCGAGTTCCGCTATCAACCTTGTTTCGCTAGAAAATCTAGATTTTCTCTTAAGGCTTCGACCATTGTTCTCTAAATCTTTGTATTTGATCCGATAGAATGGTAAACCAACCTCTACTGGCAAGACTCCTTCCGTTCCAAAGCTAAATTGAATGGACTCTCTCCCGTTGCCTCCTTTCTCTCGTCGTTTCCTATTGGCCCATAATACTGCTGGAATCATATCGGCCTCAAGCTCCCTTGAGTTCATCCAACTTTTTTCGTCAGGGCTGCGAGAATCTGTTTGTTTGCGCTTCCGCTCGCCCAGTGCTCTGTGGGTGACATACAACGACTGAAAATGCGACTCCCAACCTAAACTTCCGGACATAAAAATTTTCGATTGGTCGTGAATCAAATTACGCGCCATGATCAAAGACTATTACAAATGGTATACGAGATACCAAACTCATGTCATTATGTTTTGCCAAATGAACTTTTTCACTTCATTTCCGACTTTATCTTTCTTCGTCGGCCTGCTTCGATCCACTTTGTGAAATAGTCAGATACCAACAATCAAGAATCTACGACCAGGGTTGTCTTCTTGTAAAGAAAGGTCCGAGGATATCCAAACCCCACTACCTTAAAATCAGACGTTGGACATATTCATAGGGTACCGGAGGTCGATTCACGGGCCTATTTGATGATGGGAGCAAATTTTTCACATTTGTCACACTTCTTGACATAACTTTGTGCGTCCGCCTTGACATACTCGACCGATAATATCCTAGCATTTCTCAATGCTTTTAATGCTAATGCTTTGCCTCCCAATGTGATTTCGACAAATTCCCTCGTGTACTCTTCTTCCAAAATCTTTTCGGATTCCCACGTCGTTGCACATTTTACAATGTAAGCTAAAACGAGGACTTGTATAGCTCATTCGGTCAAATGACATACCAACTTCGCTGCCTTTTCAACTTCCCTGGCTTCCATTGCATCCAAGGGGAGTGAGCCCGTGAGTTTATAAGCCCTTATTTCACTCAAAACCATTCGCCTTATGGCGATTGACAACATTTGCAATCACGGTTTTCGGGTGATGCTTTTCTCTCTCAAACCTCCACCATAACATGATCTTTCAACGTTGCAGCAATCGAGGCCTTGCTGACTTGGAGAATGCGTCCGTGTAGTGTTTATTTCTTAGGAATGGCTTGAACGTCAAAGCAGTGGCCCCAAGCTATCAATTCCTTGGCCTTCTCCACATATTTTGCATATTTGCTTTCTCGGACCTCAAACTCTCCCTTTTAACTGGCCATTAACTAGCTGCGAGTCCGTTTTCAAGAGACGCTTTTGGCCCCGTGCAGATACGCACTCTCCCGGTCCCGCGATCACCTCGTACTCGCCTCATTGTTGAAGGCTGGGAAGTGAACTTGATGGCGTATTCAAAAATATTTCCCTCGGGTTGGTCATTACAATGCCGCCCCGAGCCACTTCTTTCTGACGAGCCATCTACTCTAACACCCAGTGCTTTCTTCCACCTGCTCTTCTTCGGTAAAAGATGCCTCCACGATAAAATCCGCCAATGCCCGGGCTTTTATCGCGGTCCTAGGTTTGTCTTGGATATCATACTCGGGCAACTCAACTCGCCTTTACATTTCAAAAAGACGCCTGAAATAAGTCCATCCTCGCAAAGCTTTCTCCGGCGGTTGATTAGTTAGGACTTGAATTGGGATGACAATGAAATATGGCTCGAGCTTTAAAGCGGGATTATCACCGGCCAACGCCATCTTCTCAACCGCCTTGATAGCGAAGCTTTCGGGGCCGTTCAAGATGCGATTGACAAAGTATATCGTTATTTGCCGCCGCTCTTCCTTTTCAACCAATAGAATGCTATCGTGACCGGTTTTTTGGAGAGGCCTGAGATATATAATTGTAGTAAACCCCCCGTTTCGCGCTTTGGTGATGGTGGGGTGAGTCTTCTGATGCTCCTTGACCGCGATGAAAGCTTGGCTTTGCTCGCCCCCACTCAAATTTCTTGTTTCCTCTCTCAATAGTGCGAAGAAGGGCAAAGGCCTTATCCGCTGACTTTGGGAGATGAAACTTAAATTAACGCAACCATTCCTCCGGTTAACCTTTGTACATCTTTTATTCCTTTCGAGCTCTGGCAAATCCATAATAGCACGCACTTTGTCGTGTTAGCATCAATTCCCCTCTTGTCGACCATAAACCCGAAATTTTTCCTCGCTCTCACCCCAAATACACATTTTTTTTTGGGTTGAGTTTCATCTCTGTATCTTCTCGTAGTATTCAAGGTCTCTTTTAAATCATCAATGTGCTCGTGGTATGCAATTTTTGCTCTTGACGATTGAATTGCTCACATAAACTTCGATGTTCCTTCCCTACGGTCCCCAAATACCTTGTCGGCCAATTTTCCGAGTACGTGGCTCCGCGTTTCTCGAGCCGAAAGGCATTGCTTTATAATTAAAACACTCCATAATACGCGATGAAAAGCTGCTTTCTTCCTATCATCTTCTAGAAGACTAATCGTGGTGGTAACTGGCAACGCCAGTCCACTGAAGCTCCAAGCGCATGTCCGCTAGTAGAATCTCCCAAACTGGTCTATTCTTCGTAAAGCATAACGGTCTTTTGGACATGCTCTATTAAGATCTGTGGAAATCAACACATCCGCCATTCACCATTCGCTTTTCACCATAACGACGTTTGCTAGCCACTGGGTAATCACGGACTTCAATAAAGTCGCCACCGCTAATAACTTATTAACTTCTTCTCTCGACGGCCTTGTTCTTTTCTATTGAAAAATTCCTTTTCTTCCTTGTTTGACCGTGAATCGAGGCGTCGACATTCGAGACGATGGACCATCACAGTGGGTCTATCCCCGACATCTCATCCGCCGAGAACCCTAATGCATCAACGTTTTCTAAGGAGAGTCACCGTGTTGATCGACCTTGGATCCATGTCGATTCGACAGCCACGGTCCTTTCTGGATCATCCGCCAACATTTCTAACTTGGACTCTCCATCGGGCTTGGGTCTTGGCAAATCTTAAGTCGAGCTTCTAGCTCCTCCATGGTTACCTCCATAGCGTTTTCATTCTTTTTCTCGGATGGTTCTTTTGTCACGGCCTTTTCTTAGCTCTCTTTTCCTTTCTTGATGGCGGACATGATTCTTCAACAGGAACCCTTCTTCTAGAAATTTGTTTTGAGCCGTTAAATAACATGACTTTGATGTTTCTTGATCTCCTCTTATCTCATGCCGTAATTCCGAATTGGATACATACAAAGCATGGTTAAATGATAAGTAGATACCACTCCCCGAATATCATGGATTAGTGGTTTTCCTATGATTGCATTGTATGCTCCTGGAACGTCTACTACCGGGAATTCGGCCATCACATCTCTCGACTTCCTTTGTTCTCGCCAATCCCGACCCGGCAACTTTATAATCCCTTACGGTATCGGCGATGCTCCAATGAATCCAATCACCGGGTATCGAACAGTCAAGTGCTCCGACTATCATTAATTTTTCGAAAGTAGACGAACGAGAATATTAGCGGAACTTCCTCCATCCACTAAAATTCTATGAATCAAACAGTTTGCAACTTTTAAGGTGACCACCAAGTGGGTCATCATGAGGGTAAATCGCGTGCTTTGCATCTTCTAATGAGAATGACATGGTGGCATGGTGGTGGCTTTCTCCACCGGCAACTCTCATTAAAGTTCACTTGATGCCGAACTCCCTTTAAACCGGCTTTCGCCCCACTGACACTTCGCCATGGATTGGACCGCCACTAATCACATGAATTTCTCCTATCCGAGATTGAACATTCGATCTCGGGTTTCATCAAATCGCCCGCTTGCCAGAGCTTTATATTGGGTGAAGTACCCTCTGTTGGATAAGATCCTCCAAATTATCCTTGAGGTGCTCGATGGTCTTCAGTTATATGGCCGTGATCTCCATGAAAATCACACCACTTAGTCTTATCCCGGTTTTATGAAACATCTTCTTTGGTCTCGCCATTTGCACTTTCCTTGTTCATGGTGAATATTTGTGCTCGGGAAGTAGTGAGGCGAGTATACGCATCAAATCTATCTTTGCGTTCACTTTTTCTCCGGTCATCCCGCTCTCGGTCATTTCCCTTTTTACCATATTAGATTTCTTCTTTCATCCGGGCCACGCTCAACTTTGCGACCTTTATCTTTCAGTGACTTATCCTCTTTCTTCTTGTCGGACTCCCGATCTGCTGCTAGTTTGCCTTGTCAAATTCTTCTCCTCTTATGAAATCATTTGCTTTGCAAGCAACTGGTCCTAACGACGTGAAAGATTTTTCGCCGAGATAACTCCCGAGCGGTTCCTTCTCTTAATCCACGACATCAAGGCTAAGACCGCTACATCCGCTGCTGGCACTGGGAATAGATACGGCCTCTACATTGAAGCGCCCAATGTAATCCCGGAGAGATTCGGTTTCCCCTTGCTGATTGACAATAATTCCCCGGTAGTGCGCTCACGGTGCTTGTTGCTTACAAAGTGAGTGCGAACATAGATGAGAGTTGAGAGAAACCGGACACATTACCGGGGTTTGAGACTCTTAAACCAAGTTTGAGCTATGCCGGTAAGAGTGGACGGGAACACCTTGCACCGAGATAGCGTCTATTTGCGTGTACAAATACATGTGTCCTTCGTAGGCTGCGACATGATCGTCGGGATCGAACCTACAGTCAAACTTGCATGACGGCATTTTGATTCTCGGCATTGAGTAATTAAGAACCTCCCGGAACAAATGGGGAGAGTTTCGGCTTGATTAACAGATGTCCGCCAACCGAATAGTTACTAGCACCATGTGTGCTTGTACTCTCGGTACGAGCGACTTTGGTTCTCGTCTTCGAATAATCAAGTTCTTCTGTTTCCATCTCCCTCTTCATACTCGGGATCCTCCAGTTGTCTTTCCAATCGGCCCCTCTTGAGTGAAAAAGAACATTCTTCTTATCTAGCGTACCATCGGCATTTCTTCCCCTATGGTGGAATCGGCTACGGGGTGCTCTAGCATTGGGGTTGGAGTATTACCATCGGGTTGAGGTGTGCTGCTAGCATACGGATGAAGGATGCTACTGTCTTCAAGCGTTCCGGAGAGAATTGACTCGAGCGAGCGCGATTGATTGGAACTTCATTTGGATTAACTTCGAGATACATTGTTCTCAAGAGTTTGTTGTTCATTGTTGTTCTCGGGCACCCTTGTATTGAGCGAGGTGCACCCAATGGTCCGGTGATAACCAAGTCGAGTAGATCCTCGCCCGATCTCAAACCCGGGTGGACCACGACTTGCATTGCTTCGTCTTATCCATGGACGCTTCACAAAGATGGGAGGCCCCCTCCTTCTAGCGTCGAAGTTGTTTCGGTGTTGAAACGGTGGACGAGAGAGTTGTCCGAGAGTAAGAGAGTGGGTGTCAGAGACCTGAAGTCTGCAAGGAAGACAAACGTAAACTACCCTCGGGGGGATGAGAGGAAACCCCCTCCGACGCCTCAAGTCGTGAAGTGCCCAATCGGGATTCTAGAGAGAGAGAGAGAAATATGAGAGAGAAAGTCGAAGCTTAGAATGTGAGAGAATGTACACGTAGAATAGTACCATTGTGCTATTTATAGCAATTACTATTCATCGACGAGGTGCGTAATCCTGCGACACGTGCATGATTGTGATGAGTCTAATTGGAGGAGAATTGTCCTCAAGTGTGGCCGAGAGTGCCATCTCGACTACTTATTAGAAATTGCCAAGACCCCATCGATGAGGTCGCGTCTCAAGTTTATTGGTGTCGGCCAAGCTAAATGTATCCGACAAGTGAACTTGGTCATACCCATACACAACCATTCCGAGAAAAGTAACCTCACTTTCGATTATTGCTGTAATGATTGAAGCTACGCTTGAGGTGAAAGTATTTCTTCCCTGGATTGTTGGAATACCATCCATGTCGCGCCGTTACCCCTAATACCTCATCCATAGTCCTTGTCTGTTTTCGCCCGAGAATTTGAAAGAGGAGCTTTCAATTTTTCCTAGATAAGTTTGCCTCATGAGCTTTTTGCCCTTTCGATTTCCTTGCCATATCCACCAGCGTACACGGTACGTCAGAGGAAACCTATAGAGTATTGTACTTCCTTTGTTTCAAATAATCGTCAGATGTAGATTTTCATGATATCTAATGCACAATATTAAACATTTCAATATTATACTTCTCCCATTCTAAAAATATTGTAATTTTCTTTCTAAAAACTTTGAAATATAAAAGCCAACGATTCTATTTTCGGTTGGAGGGTTCTTTATATCTCTCTTTAATTATCGCATGGGTCCCTTTTGTTTTTTTATCTCTATTTTCATCACACGAGCTCCTTATAAATTGTACTTCTCCTATATATTACATTTCTCGTAGAACAAAGAAAGGTTCGAACTATTTATTAGTGGAGTATAATATTATCATATTTTGAGAATATATATTGTCACAAATAGAACAAGCTCAAACTTAATGCTAGTATAATGATAATAATAATAATAATAATAATAATAATAATAATAATAATAATAATAATAATAATAATAATAATAATAATAATAATAATAATCTCTATTCTATATGGAAAGAGGGGTAGGACACCAAGATATTAAAACCCCCATTTTACCCTCATTAATTTATGCAAATTACAACAAATTCTCTAAGAAACAAAAATTTAAAAGCCACATATAAACTAACTAATTTGTTCAAAAACCAAAAAAAAAAAAAACAAAATTTAAAAATCACACATAAACTAACTAATTTGTTCAAAAACAAAAAAAATAAAAAACCAAACTACACCTAATCCAACGTGGGATCATTTCACAACACCAAGGCAGTCACCACAAACTTTAACCACCAAAACACAATTCCTAATTACATGGTAAAACACTAATTGCACCCACGACAGTTTCCTACTTCTCCATTTCCTCTGTTTTCCCCTTCAATCATCGCAACTTCTCCCCTCCAAAAATCGAAAACCACACCCAAAATAGTTGCAGCACAAAGTATAATAGAGATAATTTATCCAAGATCACCTAATTTCATAGCATAAAAAAATGATATGATCAAAATATCTTGAGAACATCATTCATATTTTTGGTGTGTAATTTATGCAGGGTATTCTTCACAAGCCAAAGGAAGCAAGAAATTGAAGACTACATAGATAATTCAATTAAAAGGTATTTCTTAATTTTCTCACACAATACTAAAATAATTCACAACAAACAAGTCATGATATGAATTGATAGCGGTTTTTGGGTGAGTTTATTCGGGTCAATCAACTTAATCGCGCATAAGAACTTCAAGCAAATAGCAGCGCAAAAAAGGCTAAGGCAAGCATTATATTACTAATTTCCTAATTGCCTACAATTGCATATCTTTGGTTCCTATAGCAAGCAATTACTTTCTAAACTCAATTTTTTTTTGTGACTTAGGATTGTTGTTGCTAAGACATCAAGCAAGCAAACAAAGATGGAGACAACAAGCAAGGTTCGGTTCTTATATGCAATTGTATGTGATAGACTGTCAAAGATAAGGTTCGGTTCTTATTTGACTTCATGTGTCTCAAATTTTATTACTTAAAATTAAACCTCTTCCCATTCAAAATTTATTTCTAATCGAATGAAATTTTTCTTGAAATTCAATGTTCTCAAATAGAGATCGATGGAAAACCCACCCAAATTAGACGAAAACCCAATTTTTTTTTTTTGAAAAACCATTTAAGAAAATAAAATATAATCGAATACACGTTCACTCAAATATTGTGAATCAACCTTCTCAATGAATAGAGATTCCAAAAGAATAGAGATAGATTTGAAAAAAAAATATTCCCACAGAATTGATAACAGATCTTCTCAATGAATAATAATCACACAAGAATAGAGATAAATTAAAAAAAAAACAATCTTTCCAGGAATAATAATTCCAAAACATTGAAAATATCCAATAAATAGAGATTCAAATTTTCTCGCATGCACAAAAAAAATGAAAATATTGCTAAACTCACCTCATCAATTGCAATTCAAAAAATCTTTTTATTCACCAATTATTTCTTCTACAAATTATTCTTCCTCCAACTTCAATCCTCTCAATGCTTTGATTGACCCAAATGCTCCAAATATTAAGTTCAAAATTCTTCTTCTATCTCCAATTATTGACTTCCCAATAACAGAGAGAGATAAATGCCCAAATAAAGATGAAAAGATGGCGGTGGAAGGGAGCGAAGGTGTCGACTGGTAGTGTGTGCCACAAGTAAGGTGTTGATGTGGTGGAAGGGAGCCGAAGAAGATGAAAAGAGAGAGAGTGATTTGAGTAGCTACACAATATGAAAAAAGAGAGCTATAAGTTGAGAGAGAGCTTTTGTTCTTTATGTTGTGATGTTGTTTTTGGAGTACATGGTATTGGTTGATGTCACGAGTGAAGCTTTTGTTGAACTTAATTATGCTATAATTTAATAATTATAAGTAAAGCTATAACTATCATGTAAGGCTTATAATTTATCCAAGATTAGGTAGTATATTGTTTAAAGTTCAATTGCATCACAACCCACAACAAAATACCTCATACAAAATTTTATTGTTATGATATTGTTTAGAGTACTTATAAGTCATTTTCTATATTCTTAGTTGCTCTTTTGTTGAATGATACTATATAATAGAGATTTATTTATTCTACTTTGGTGTTATACTATAGAATAGAGATGAGACGTTTGCTTTATATAATAGAGCTGAGATGATATCATGTTTTACTTTATTATTGTACTTTGGTGTCATATTGTTGTATTATTGAGACGTTTGATTAATAGAATAGAGATTATATCATATTTTACTTTACTGAGATATTGTGCTCAAATTCAGCTTTGTATTTGGCTTTGAGATGTATATTTAACATTACGTTTCAAACGTACATATTTCTCATGTCCGATAGAGACATTACTTTTAGTTTAATGATACATTGAGCTCCCCTATTAATTATCTCAAGTTATTTCTCAACGTTATTATCACAATTATCTATTACATGACATAAAGATTGTGACATAATAATAAACCACATAAGAACCCATACAATAAGCTTACAATAAAATAAAATTATTACTTATATTAATCATTTGTTAATATGGTAACTTAAAATTTGTAAATGATAACTTAAATTTAGAAGCTAAAAACACTAATTATTGTTAATTTGTAAATAATAACTTAAAATTTTGGAATCGAGTTTGAATATAAGACGCCAAATCCCTGTACGACCCATCAACAAAAATATCAACTATTTTGTAGTTTTATTAGTACTTGAAAATATTTTAAACTCTCAGGTATTGGGAAATTAATCATTGTTAAATATATTAGTTAATACTATAATCATTGTGTATTTGATAAACTTTGTAAATAATTTCTATTCTATAAGTTAATACTAGATGTAATTACGAAACTAATTTAATTCCAATAACAACTTCGCACGCATCGCGTGCATATAAGGCTAGTAATAATAATAATAATAATAATAATAATAATAATAATAATAATAATAATAATAATAATAATAATAATAATAATAATAATAATAATAATAATAATAATAATAATGGTGATGGTGATGGTAATGGTAATGGTAATGGTAATGGTAATGGTAATGGTAATGGTAATGGTAATGGTAATGGTAATGGTAATGGTAATGGTAATGGTAATGGTAATGGTAATGGTAATGGTAATGGTAATGGTAATGGTAATAATAATAATAATAATAATAATAATAATAATAATAATAATAATAATAATAATAATAATAATAATAATAATAATAATAATAATAATAATAATAATAATGGTAATGGTAATAGTAATCACAAAAATTATTATAATAGGCGGTCTAATTTTAACATAAAATTAGACAAACCCAAACTTTCATGCTCCCTAACAAGCTCAATTCATCTTACTTTAAACCAACACTATTTTAGATATCTCGCACCAACCTAGTCATCGATTCTCTTCTCCTTCCCGTGTTTCCCTTTGAATCTCGAACTACAACGAGACAACTTTTAAACATTACTCAGCGGTCTTACCGAATGGATTAAACTAGTCACTAAATGGATTAAAAAATCCGATTATTGAATGGATTAAGCGGTCATTAAATAGATGAAATCGGTCACTAAATAGAATAACTAGTCACTAAATGGATTAAAAAATCCGATTATTGAATGGATTAAACCGGTCATTAAATAGATGAACCGGTCACTAAATAGAATAACTAGTCACTATATTCGAAAGGTGGTTCGTTGTGTTCTTAATATTGGGCTTGGTCCGCCGAATTTTAAATTATAAGTAGGTTATCTCTTATTAGATTTGATTGATACTTATTAAACCGTAATTGAAACTCGCTAAAAAATAATTAGACTTGATTAAAACTCACTAAATAATTAGATCTAATTGAAATTTATCTAAACGTAATAAATTTTATGTACTTATCTCGCTCGCAAAATTATTTCCTCCGTTTCTTTTTAATCTACACACTTTCCTTTTGATTTGTTTCTTTTAATCTATACCACTTGTTGCCTTTTCTATTCTTGGTGAATATCCAATCTAAATTCTCCTCTTTTCCACCCATGTCATCCACTTTTTAATATTTTTAGCCACTTTTAAGTTTTTCTCTCTCCACCTTTTCGTTTCTCTTTTACTTTTTGTACTTCCTCCTTGGTTCTCCCAGTGAAGTGAATGAGTAAACTTAAAAGAAACGGAGGAGTATTTTTGTTTAAAGCCCAAATTAGTACATACTCACGTACGCACCAAGAGGACCAAACACACAATAATAGACGGTGTCGTTTTGATTTATGAATGTTTGCCAAAATTTGTGGCGAGATTTGGTAAGGTTTGAAAATTTTATCTCTCCCTCTGTTCTTTGAGATCTGCTTCTTTTCTCTCTCCTCTGGCCGCTTGATATACTTAGCTTTCATCAATTCGGTAGTTTCTCTCTCCTAATATATCATCCCAACAACATTTTCTCTCTCTTATGATATTGTTGTCTTTCTTTCGTTTATTAAAAAGTCTTTTTTTGTTTGATGTCTCTTTTTTATTGCATTAAAAGCGGAATTTGTACATTAAATTTCACCATAAATATTGGAATCCTAATTTAAATTGTATTTATTGTGTCAAAAGAACAAATTAATTGCGGTAAAAGTCTATTTTCATATATGTTTTTCTTGTTTTTTTTTTTAGAAATTATAATGGATAGCTCATTATGTGTGTTGATAATCCTTGTGAAAATTTGGAAGGTTCTGAAAGTTCTTCATTAAAAGTCATAGGTATCTCATGTTTTTTTATTAGTTTGTCATTGAAAATTGTGTTTAAACATGGATTTTTGCGTTGAGAAGAATTTTATATTATTTTAGATGATTATACACATAACGGATGAACAATAGAAAGGGTCGGATGAACATAAAGAGGATTCGAAATGAACATTGGGTGGGTGTGTGGTGGAAATATATTTTCTTCATATAATTAGAAAATGTTTGTTGACCATTTGTAATTAACATATATGATAAGTTGTGATAATCAATTATATTTTTGCAAGCAATAATTTGTAACTTGTAATAAAATATTATTTTATTTATCTTTTCTAGAATTCCAGGATGCCAAGGTTTCGAATTGTTGCAAAAACAAGTTTCAAATGATGATGAAGCATACAACCTCTACAATGATTATGCTTTTAGGTGTGGCTTTGGTGTGCGGAGGGACCGAGTATGCTATAGGAATAGGAGGAAGAATTAGGGAGTTTTTTTTTTGGTATGTTCATGTGATGGTGTGAAGCAAAAATGAGGAACTCAACCTAAGGTTTTTAGATTAAATTCAAAACTTAAGTATGGCCAATTGCGTGGCTTGTGATTAATATATTGTTCATTGAGAAGTAAAGTAAAAAAAAATTAGTTTTGAAGTTGAAGGACTTGAGTTAATGTTCTTTTTGCGATTTGAACATGTTCATGCAAGGTCAAGAATTATGGTAATGAACATGACAAATTTTGTTAATGACCAAGTTGAACATGTAGAGTTAATGTTTTTCGGGGAATGAACATGTGCGGATACTATGACAAGCATGTGTAGGGTTTTTCAAAGTGTGGTATGGATCTGCACTAAACCGCAACCCAATCCGTTTTTCGCGGTTCGGGTTGGTTTTGCGGTTTCAAAATTGTGGGTTGGTTTGTGATTTCAAGCAAACCCCGATTTGCGGTTTGAGTTGCGTTTGAATCTTTGTAGAACCAAACCGCACCGTAAACCACAAAACCATATAAATGTTTAAAAAAAAATAAAGTTCATCTATTTTTAATTTTTTTTTATAAATACACTAGACAAAATGCATGAGATTAGATTAGGGTAAGGTTTTTTCACTTCTTTTAGGTCTTTTTACATATAATTTGCTCATATCACGGATGAAAAAAATATCTTATTTACGAGATTACAAAACTCATATCGCGGATGAAGAAATAGTCAAACAACACAGTGCCAAAACCGTTTAGCGTGTTGCGGTTTGGGTTGGTTTTGGTCAAAAGTGCGGTGCGGTTTGGGTTGAAAAATGTCAAATCGTATATTTGCGGTTTTGTTTGGGTTACATCCCAAACCGCACCAACCCAACCAATGAACAGATCCTAAGCATGTGTTCTATGTTGGCATATAGATATGTGCTTTAAAGTATAGGCTGTTAACTATTCAATAATATATTTTTATCGATGTTCGGAAAACATGTTCTTTTTCGGGCGACCATGTTCTTTTCGAGTTGTACATATGTTCATTCATGATGTTTCTTGGGCATCCTAAACATGTTTATCATAGAAGTCTTATAAAATGTTAAATCTAATACTGCCATCAGCTTTTTATTAATATTATAAAAGACAAGGTACATGAAAATAAGACAAAATACATAAAAATAAGAAAATTAATAAACAAGGAAAGTAGTAAATTTGATCTACTCTTCATTCAATTATTCTTCCCACTTAGCAAAGACCTTGTTCATTGCTAACCTAGTAGGTTCGACAAAGATATTACGCACATACATGATTTCCTGGACTTTGGCCATTGTATCTTTTACTTCTTGTTGTTTTAATTCATGTAGTTTCTTCATAGCCTTTGTAGTTTCTTCATCAAATATTGTCCACACTTGTAAAAATGTTTCAGTGGTCGTCAAAGCATTCTTCATTTGTTGTGCAATTGTGGATCCAAATTTGAATTTTTAGACTTTATTTGAGAGGAAGGGAGGAAGGAGAGGATTGTTTATATGAAATGAACATAATGAGCAACTTGGCCTTCTTATAATGACATTTGGAATTTGACTCATTTATTTTTGGCCTAGAGTTAGGTGCATTGGATGTTAGTCAATTGATCCTACTTTAATGCATTCGTACTTGGCAAGCTTACGGTTGATGTTTAAAGTTTATACTCCCTCTTTTTTTACTTGCTACATTATTGTTGTGCACGGTTTTCAAGACGTTATTTAACCCTTAATATCTCTTATTTCGTTTACGTAAAAATTCTAAAAATTTGATATTATGAATCTACACGTCGAGACGAATCTAACAAGACCACACATGACTATATTTTAACTTATAAAATAATCAAAATAATCGGTCAAAGTTAGTGGCTTTATTCCCAAAGCAACAATTAGAGGTGTCAATCTGGGTCATTGGCTGGGTTTGGGTTGACCCAGTGGGTCGGAATGATTTGGGTCGGAATAATGCGGGTGACACCGTGTCATGGGTCGGAGGCCCGGGTGGGTCGGGTGAACTTGGGTCGGGTAAGGCGGGTGAGAGGATCTCGGAACCGGGTCGGAAATGGGTCGGGTGAGGCCTGGGTCGGCCGTATGCAGGTTGGGTGAATTTGGGTCGGAATGGAATAAGGTGAAGTCGGTCGAAATCGGCTTTCGGAATGACTTGGGTCGGAAGAAATCGGCTTTCGGAATAACTTGGGTCGGAAGAAATCGGCTTTCGGAATGACTTGGGTCGGAAGAAATCGGGTTTCGGAATGACTTGGGTCGGAAGAAATCGGCTTTCGGGTTACTTGGGTCGGAAGAAATAGATATCGGAATAACTTGGGTCGGAAGAAATCGGGTTTCGAATGACTTGGGTCGGAAGAAAACGGCTTTCGGGTTACTTGGGTCGGAAGAAATCGATATCGGAATAACTTGGGTCGGAAGAAATCGGGTTTCGGAATGACTTGGGTCGGAAGAAATTGGTTTTCGGGTTACTTAGGTCGGAATCGATATCGGAATAACTTTGGTCGGAATAATTCGACTTCGGAATTACTAAGGTTGGAAGAAATCGGCTTTCGGGTTACTTGGGTCGGAAGAAATCGATATCGGAATAAGTTGGGTAGGAATAATGCGGCTTTCGGAATTACTTGGGTTGGAAGAAATTGGCTTTCGGGTTACTTGGGTCGAAAGAAATCGATATCGGAATAACTTGGGTCGGAAGAAATCGATATGGGAATGAATGCGTCGAGAATAAATCGACCTTCAGAATTAATTGAGTGTTCAACAAATCGACTATCGGAATGACTTGGGACTTGGGTCAGAATAAATCGGATTTCGAGTTGGGTCGACAAAAATCGGATCTCGGTGGGACTTGCCGACTTGGTTCTTGGAACGACTAAATATCGAACCAGGCGGCTCCGTGGCGTATTATGATATTGTGGTATAGATTATACTATTATAGTCATTATACTTTATACTTAAAGTGGTATATTATAGTAATCTGTAATTATATTAATATTGTGAATTGTGGTTGGGTAATTGTTAATTTTTTAATAATACATTGAATCATTAATAGTTTGATACTTATATTATTATTATTAATTTGAAATGTTACTACAATAAGACTTATAAATTATACTTATATTATTGGGTCATTCACCATTATTGGCTATTGGCAATTGGCCTATTGACTAAGTTACTAAGTAGTAACTAGTAAGTATCGCTCATTAGTTATTCGGTTATTTAGTTATTCTTATTCATGATTGCATATGTATTCAAGTAACAAGTAACAACTAACATATAACAAGTAACAAGTAACAACTAACAACAAACAGCCATAAGGATTATTGATTATAGAGTTATAGATAATAGACTTATAGTGTTAGGGTTAATAAACTATTAAACTTAAACATTTTGTTAGTTAGTGACTTACTTACTCTTTTGTCTCGAAATCCGAATCGGTTACTATATAGCAACAAAAAGAGTTAGAATTAAAGAATTAGGTTGACGTTAAAACATTAATGAAAGCATCTTAATTAATTTGTAATTATAAAATTGTTCGACTTTTCATCGATCATGGAACAACTCAACAAGTAACAATCATCAATGTTAATCACTTAATCGAATATGTCATATGATCGTTCAGAAGATTATACATAATCATACACTATATCACTAAAGGATGAAGATGAAATATTGAAGCTATGAAAGTAGATCATGGTCTATAATCAATATGAAATAATAATCATGTCATTGTATCGGTAGAGGATGAAACATTGATCGAATTTCGTTCGGTTAAGTTGTTAAGGTTGACATAAATCAAATGATCATAAAGTTGGCCTATTGCCTAAGTATCGCCTATTACTCTATTAGTTATTCACTTATTTAGTTATTCTTATTGATGATTGCATAAGTATTCAAGTAACAAGTAACAACTAACATGTAACAAGTAACAACCATAAGGATTATTGATTATAAACTTATAATATTAGAGTCAATAGACTATTAAACTTAAACAGTTTGTTAGTTAGCTTAGCGACATAAATCAAATTGATCATAAGATATTAAGATTGATTGTCTTCGACATTAATCAAAAGTCAAAACCATCAAATGATCATACGATTGATCATCGATGTTATTACACGGTTTTAACAATAATCAAAGCATACTATAAATCCGTCTATTTCATTACTTAAATAATCACACATTAATGCATTTCATACTTAACAATTAATAATTTAAACTTTCATTGTTTCACAAAATTTCGTCATCAATACAATTACATCATTATTCATTGAACTTTTTAAAGTAAGTAGGAATTATTAAAACAGGTTAGTAAACCTCATTCATAATTATTTTTACATTAATGATCTTGTTCATAATTAAAAATAGTAATTAAATTTCTAAAGTTTGTAATTTTATTAATTTATAATATTAATAATTAGTAATTAGTATTACTAAACAAATTTACAAATTAATACTAAATGTCTAAAAGAACTATAAATGAAATTTAAATGAACTCTAGTCTAAATGAAATCTAAAATCAAAAATCTTTACTAAAAACCCTAAATGAACTTACAAAAATTAATCTTACCCACTCATTGAAACAATGGTTAAATCTCTAACCTTTGATCTAACCCTAAACCTCAACCGTTGATCTAACCATAAATGAATAAATCTCAACCCTTGATCTAACCCTAAACCTCCCCTAATGCCCCTTGGTATATAAACCTAATTTTCTAGGTCACACGCTCATTTCCTCACTTCATTTCTCTCTCATTCCGGCTTTTCTCTACGGAATTAGGTTTTTGAGTTTTTCTCTCATGACTCATCCTCTCACTTCCTCACTTCCTCACTTCCTCAGAATTCAGATCTAATCTCTCATTTTCTTCATTTTCTTTTCTTTTCTCTCAGTCTCTCCTCTCTCTTACTACGGTTTCACTCTTTATTTGCAAATTGTAGATTAGATCATACGGCTCAGAAGGGTTGAAGACTTAAGGGGCGATTCTTTGAAGGCTTTGTTAAGAAGTGAAGATCATAAAAAACAAAGCTTTCGTCCAAGAAGAAGCAAAATAAAGCAAAAAAAAAAAAAAAAAAACGCAAATTTATTCTTCAAAAAATTATGTCGCGACCACCGGGTAAGTTTTCTTTTTCCTAGAGTTCTCGTTTTCCTTTTTTTTTTTTTAGATTTAGGAAGATCTTGCCCTTGCATGTGATTGTGGGAATATATCTTTGGTCCGGTTTGATTCTTTGGAATATGATGTTTGTTTTTTAATTTTACTTGTTTTTTTGAAGATCTTGATTTTTTTATTATTTTACTTGAAATTGTGAATGTGAGTATGTTCTGAATCGATATCTATACTATTTTCGAATATCATGTGACATGTGTTTGAGATCTATACTTTTTTTTTAACTTTACTTGTTTTTTTGTCCGGATCTAGATTATTTTGGGATCTTTTTCCATGTTTCTTACTTTTTTTCAACTTCAGTTCTTCGTAGTGATTTATTTTTTGTATCTTTTTTTTGTATTATTTTACTTTTTATTTTTATATGGAATATGTGAGATTGTGAGTATGTGGCTATGTTTTAAAGTTTTTTATGTGAGATCCGATATCTATACTATTTTTTGAATATCATGTGACATTTGTTTGAGATCTATATTTTTTTTACCTTTACTTGTTTTTTTGTCCGGATCTAGATTATTTTGGGATTATTTTTCCATGTTTGCTATTTCGGTTTTTTACGGAATATGTGAGATCTGGATTGTGAGATTTTTTTTCCATGTTTGCTATTTTAGTAAAGTTCGTTTTTTACTATTTTACTTTTTGTATGTTTTTAAGTTTTTTTTGTGTCGAGAACTAGATTATTTTGTGATCTTTTGCCATGTTTGCTCTTGTTTTTCAAGTTCGGTTGTTCATAGTGATTTTTTTGTATCTTTTTTTGTATTATTTTGCCTTTTATTTATATACGGAAAATGTGAGATCTGAATTTGCCTTTGTATGTTAGAAAGCCATGTTTGCCTTTTATTTTGCCTTAAAATCGGACACGGAACTTCATAAATCATAATTATAATTTAATGTGAAATTATGAATGTGAGTATGTTACTATGTGAGATCGATATCTATACTTTTTTTTTGAACTTTACTTTTTTTTTTTGTGTCCGGATCTAGATTATTTTGGGATCTTTTGCCATGTTTTGCTACTTGTTTTTCAAGTTCGAGTTCTTCATAGTGATTTTTTTCTATCTTTTTTTGTATTATTTTGCCTTTTTATTTATGTACGGAAAATGTGAGATCGAATAATAAAATCATCTAGGGTTTGTGTTCTAGAATCTAGCCTCGGATTTTACACTTTTACTTAAATTGAATAATAAAATTAATAAAATTTATTTATGTTAAATAATAAAATGATCTAGGGTTTGTGTTCTACTTACGGGTTCATAAGTTACGTTCATCGGTTCATGTATGTTCTTTGTTTTACGGGTGCAAGTTTTGGGCTTTTTTTTGGGTGCAAGTTTTGGGCTTTTTTAGGTTCTTGTTTATATTGGGCCGGTCTTTTGAGCTTTGTTTAGCCTTTAGGGCTTGACTATTTAGGCCTTGACTAGGGTTTAGGGCTTGACTATTTAGGGCTTGACTATTTAGGGCTTGACTTGTTTAGGGTTTGATTGTTTAGGGTTTGTGTTTAGGGTTTTGTTTAGGGTCTAGAGCTTAGGGTTTGAGTTTAGGGTTTTGTTTAGGGTTTAGAGTTTGGGGTTTTTGTTTAGGGTTTGAGTTTAGGGTTTGGGATAAACCCTAAACCTAAACCCTAAACCTAAGCCTAAACCCAAACCTAAACCCTAAACCCCTAAACCCTAAACCCTAAACTAAACCTAAACCTAAACCCTAAACCCTAACCCTAACCCTAACCCTAACCCCAACCTAACCCTAACCCTAAACCCTAAACCTTAAAACCCTAAACCCTAAACCACGATTGTATATTAAATTGAACCAATTCTTTTATATTAAATTGATTAATTAATTCATAATGTATTGTTTTTTTTATGTGACATTTTCAACATAGATTTTGTAAAAATAATTATAAATGTATACTAAATTGAATCAATTATTTTGTATTAAATTGAATAATTCATTACATGACTTTTTTTTTTTATGTGAGATATGGAACTTACATTTTGTAAAATAATTAAAATTGTATATTAAATTGAACCAATTCTTTTATATTAAATTGATTAATTAATTCATAATGTGATTTATTTTTTATGTGAGATCTCGAACATACATTTTGTAAACATTCTTAAACCTGCCCTAAACCCTAAATGTGAGATGCGGAACATTTATTTTGTTATAATAATTATAGTTGTATATTAAATTGAATAAATTCTTTTATATTGAATTGAATAATAAATTCATTATGTGATTTTTTTTTAATGGGAGATCGGAACATTCTTTAACTGCCTAAACCATTAAACTTGACTTTGACTCTTAAATACGATCTAACCCCACACATTACCGAACCCTAACCTAGAATTCAATACGTTTGACTTGTTTTTCGGTTCATCCATTGACACTCAACTCTATTATTGGGTCAAATTCTTTGTCTGTTGATGAGGAAGCTGTTTCTCCCCAAACCCATGACCCTTGTCTGTTTGGGAGGCGTACGGCTAAGGTTTGGCGACACTTTACTTTGTTTAAAACGAGAAGATGGTAAGATTTTTTCTACATGTAAGCCATTGTAATGTTAAAACCTATCGTCTTTGAGGGAACACAAGGTACTAATAACCAAAATAAACACTTAGAAAAATGTGAACCTTACTTAAAAGTTAAGCAACTTCAACTTTGGGGTTCATTATGATCAAAAAACTTTACGTAGTATATTTCTTGAAGCTATTATGTGTCATGGATATCCTTTTTGATGGTTGAGCATGCTAAGCATAGAGAATTACTTTCTTACTTGAATCCTAATGTGAAACATATTTCTAGGAATACTATGCTTAAGCATTGTACTAATCGGTTCTTTGCCCTTAAAACTCAATTAAAAATAGCTATAGGTAATTTAGAAGGAAAAATCTGTTGTACTTGTGATTTGTGGTGCGCTCTTAACAATGTCGGTTTCTTGTTTTTATTTGCTCATTATGTTGATAACTCTTGGGTGCTACGTTCTAAAATTCTTGTTTTTCGACATTTTCCTGGTTCCCACCTTTGGTAAGGAGTTGGGTAAGTTTACTCTTGATTTGTTTGATGAGTGGAATATTAGAGATAAAGTGTTTTCTTTAACTTGTGATAATGCTACGCCAATGATGTTATGATTCAAGAAATGGTTAGGGACTTAAATAGGACTAATATCTTTGCCTTGTTCGGTAAATTTTTTTCATATTAGATGCTTTGCCCATATATTGAATTTGATTGTTCAAGCTGGTTTTAAGTTTATGGATAAACTCATTACAAAGTTGCAACAAGTTGTTTCATATGTTTCTTATTCGAACATTAGGAAAGAGAGGTTTGATGATTGTGTTAAGTATGTCAACACTTGGTTTTTCCGGTTTGTTAATTGGCGATGTACGTACTCGTTGGAATTCTACTTTTCTTATGCTTCGTAGGTGTTTAGAAGCTAGGGAGGCTTGTAGATAGGTATTGTTTGCTTGAGCATGGTTTAGATGTTTCTTTAAGTGATTTTGAATGGGAAACTTGTCCAAAATGTTTGTGATTTTCTTGAACCGTTTTATGATATTACATGTCTTTTAAGTTACGATTACCCCACTGCTAACTTATATGTGGAGAATATTGTTTTGATTGAAAGTCTTTTGTATTATGCTCAAGAAAACCCAGTGATTCTATTCGTCTTATGGCGGCTCCTATGTATCAAAAATTTAACAAATATTGGCAAAATTATTCTCTAATTCTTACTATTGCTATTATGCTTGATCCCCGTTACAAAAAAAACTTTGTTCATGAGTTGTATGCTACTGTTTATTTGCCTGTTGATCTTAATGGTAAGGTTAAAGAAGCTGTTGATGCTTTTAGTGAGTTGTATATGCACTATGCTACTGTTTATTCTCACCTACAATCTTCTTCCACTACATATTCTTTTATTTAGAAATTTTTGAGTTTATAATTTCAGGTACATCAAGTGCAAAATTGATGAAGGTCATGAGATACCAACTTTTTGTACTAACTTTTTGAAATTTTTGGAATTGAAGGGGAGTATTAGTGGTTGCCTTGGTAGGATATTGGAATTTTTGTACTAACTTTTTCTTTGCTTTGTTGGGCCATGTAAATGATGATCATTATGTAATTTTTTTGCTTATTAGTAATGATAATCTAACTTGTTGGATGTAATGGATGTTTCCCCTTTTATATTAGGGTTGCTGATTTTGTAAAGATGTTGGAAGCTTGGAATGATTAATGGCAGTTTTTGTTCAATTTTAATTTGATATATTTTTTTTATTTAATACTTTAAGTCTGATTTTATTTATTTTATTTCTAATATTTATTAAATACTAAGTAAAACAAATGTTTGATCGTTAGAGAGAGACGTCTTCACTATTTCTTTATTAGACATTAAAACATTAAGTAACAAGGACCGAACACGTTTAAACATTAAGTAAGTCTTATGGATAATATAAATGGGCTGAAAATGGGTTGAAAATGTACATAATGAACACGTTCAAACACACTTGTTCAAACACGTTCTAACACGTTCCAAATATAAATGGTTGAAAATGTACATAATGATTAATTCAATTCAACTATTTACATAAATTAAGAAAAAGTTGGAGGTTAAGAATTAAGATACCTTATGGATTATGCCCTATGGTGTACGGAAGTCATGGCTTAAATGCATGTCTAACAACGAAACTATGTGTTTCATCTCCGGCCTCCGCCTAATCGAGAACTACTCCAAATATTAATGTACTTGTCGAGAAAAAATCCAAAAAATGTGTTCCATCGATTTTTGAAAAAAATAAAAAGAAAGATAAAACTTGAAATAAATGGTAATCTTATACGTCTTCGGTCTTGCACCCCAAAAACAAATAAATGGTGTTGGGTCGGAATGGCATTGAGTCGGGTTTAGTTGGGTCGGGTGCTAACGGGGTTGGGTCGAACCGGGTCGGTGATAGTGGGTTGGGTCCGCACCGGGTCGGTGATAGCTGGGTTGGGTCCTGGCCCGGGTCGGTGATAGGCTGGGTTGGAGTCCAACTGGGTCGGTGATAGCTGAGTTGGGTCGAACCGGGTCGGTGATAGCCGGGTTGGGTCACAACTGGGTTGGGTGGTAGCCTGGGTTGGGTGATAATCTGGGTTGGGTGATAACCGGGTGGGTTTAACTGGGTCATTGGCGGGTGAAGTTGGGTGCGGGTCATTTTGGGTCGGAAACTGAGGTTGGAGTGCAGGTCGTTATTCACGGGTGCAACTCGGGTACGGGTACAAGCCCGGGTCGGCCAAACTCGGGTTGGGTTACTAATTCCACGGGTTAAAGCTGGGCACGGGTGAACATCGGGTCGGAATGGGTCGGCTTTCCAACCGACCACTCTCGGCTCGGAACAGGTTGGGTCTGGGTCGCATGCGGGTTCACCCGTGGGTCGGCCCAGTTTTTGACACCTCTAGCAACAATGTAGCAAGTAAAAAAACGAAGGGAGTATTATTTTGCTAGTTGAGCATGTTCTTCTCGGGTCGGAGTTAATGTTCATTGTACGTAAGGTAGAAGTTTTTTTTGGGGTTGGTGATGATGATCTTTGGGATCAAGGTGATGCTCATTGTATATAAGGGTGTTGTGTTGAAGTTGTTCGGTGAGTATGTTCTTTGCGTTCAAGTTGATGTTCATGCAATGATATGTTTGGAAATGGATTGTTCAAGTAGATGTAATTGATGTTCATTATGGCCATGTTGATGTTCATTTTGTTTCACGCTTAATTCAAGCCCGACCAACGTATTGGTTGTAAAGCGCATATCTAGTTTGATGTTGACAAAGAGAGTGGCGTGTTTACTGTTGTTAGGCACCACATGATGCACAATAATGAAATGGTTCCTTTAGGTAAGAGGCATATCATAAGGTCGCATAGGAAAGTGACAAAGGAGCAATTGGAAATGATCAACAACCCCAATGAGCAGTGGGTTTGGTGTATCAGATGCAGTTCGTGTTATGAGGAAAGAATTTGGGGGTTATGCTTACGTTGGTTGGGTTTCTTGGTAGAGATTCCTATGATGCGCTTGAGGCTGATAAGAGGAACGAAATAGACGGGTGCGACTCAAACCATTTGATAAAGATTTTTAGTACAAGACAAGTTGAGGAAGGCAATTTTTTTATGATTTCCAGCTTGATGATGAGGGTCATCTTGTCAATTTTTTTGGAAAGATGGTTAGATGAAGAGAGATTATGAGTGCTTTGGTAATTTAGTGGTCCATGACACGACATAAAAGATGAATCGTTACGCAAGGATTTATAGTCCTTTTGTTGGCATGAACCACCACCAAAAGGATGTTATGTTTGGGGTTGGGTTTTTGTTGAATGAGTATACCGAGTCTTGTGTTTGGCTAATCTCTTCCTTCTTAAGGAGTATGGGTGGGAAACCTCCTGTTACAATAATGACTGATCAAAGTAGAGCTATGGCAGGTTGAATATCTAAAGTCCTTCCAAGTGTTATTCACCGGTTGTGCACGTGGCATATAGGGAAGAATTCAATAGTGAATATTAAAGGGTTGAGGGCAAAGGAAGGTTATGTGGATCTCTTCAATTATGTCTTGAAGTATTGTGATTTAAAGAGTGAGTTTAAGCACTACTAGAAGAGGTAAACATATGTTCATTTGAGTCTGTTACATGATCAATGGTGTTGGGTGTATATTCATTTCTTTTTCTTGAGCATTGTGGGTTCTTCTGATTTATTATATGATGATGTGAGTTATGTTTGGCCAAATTTTCATTGTAGTTAATGACATGTTCACTGGTGTTGAGTTTATGTTCGTTTGTTTTTGGTATTTGGGTTCAATCATTATTATGTGAGCACGTTAGTTTTATTGGCCATATCTCTTATTTCGCTTAAGTAAAAATTATAAAAATTTGATATTATGAATCTACACGTCGAGACGAATCTAACAAGATCACACATGACTATATTTTTACTTATAAAATAATCAAAATAATCGGTCAAAGTAGTGGCTTCATTCCCAAGAAATCAAATGTAGCAAATAAAAAAAAGCAGAGGGAGTATATAGAGACTTAGGAGAGTGGGTAATGGGCTGCAAAAAAGCCGCCAAACTCCATTATTACATCGATAATTGAGACACGTTGCTCGAGATTACAATAGGTTATTATTATTTTAACAGCAAAACAAATGACGTGACTTTTGAGTACCCAAACTGCAATTTAATGCTAAGTTCATTTCTGATTTCACTGGTGTTAGCAAGATGTTCATTGGTGACTAGGATGTTACTTATTATATGTTTATTTTATATTTTATTGGTCATATGCTTATTTTAGTTGGCCATATGTTCACTGGTGTTGGGTTTATGTTAATGTCATTTTTTGTTTAGTCCTGCTAAGGATAATATCGCTATTATATAAGTGAAGAGGGGTAGGACATCAAAATATTAAAACCTCTATTTTACCCCTAACAAATTAAGAAAATTACTTCCAATAGAATAAAGGAAAGAGAAAAAAGGAAAAAAAGACAGAGAAATATAGATTTTACAATCAGTAACTTCTCTCGGAAGTTCGAACTGTGAGTGACGAAGACCACCACCGCACCACCGCTTACGGACCCACCAGAAGACCACTACGGGCCCACCGCCCACTGCACCTTTGTGGCTCTGTCTATGTGAATTTCAAACTCCAAATTTTGAATTTAGGTAAACGGATCTTTTTTAGGTTAATTGCTATTTCCTGAATTTTTTTCTCTAAAACTAACTTTCATTTCTCCGATTTTCTCCATTTTTTTTCCTTTCTTCAAATTTTAAGAGACGTGACATTCCACAACATCAAGATCAACAAGTGCGATTTTCAAAAATTTGACATTTGCTTGCTCTGTTCTATCGGAGGGACTTTCGGAATAGGTGATTTGTTCGCTCTGTGCAACTGAACAAGAGGTATGTCTGATCTCTAATGTTTGGGAAAATTAATTAAAGCAATAAAGGTAGGGGAGCCAAATGAAATGGAAAAATAAAATAACAAAATAGGGAAGAGAAATAAAATTGGGAAGTGGATGAACTGGAGTTATGGATTATGCATTTCAATTAAAAGAAATCATGAGTAGTTAGTCATAGAATAAAGATTTTGTTTGTTTGGGGAAATTATAGATACCAAATATATTAGGAAAAATTGTCACTATGAAATTTGAATTATTAGCGGTTTTCTTTAATAGGTACCAACTTTTAATATTCTAGTGGGGGACCCAAGTATGCCATGATCCATTTTTGCGTGGACCCAGTTTACCAGAAACTTGCTAAAGCAATCATATATAGTGAGTGGGTCCCAGTTTTAATGAAATTAAACTTTAAAATATTTTTTAAAGGCATATATAGTGAGCTTATCGAGATTGTTAAACCTCCATTTTGTTTCTGTTATTATCCAAAGATGCACACCCCATTTTCGATTCACCAAACTTATCGAGATTTAGATCTTCATCACAAACTCAACAAAATGGCGACAATGGAGAGCTTGATTGGACTGGTGAACAAAATCCAAAGAGCATGCACTGTTCTCGGCGATCATGGCGGTGAAGGTCTTTCTCTCTGGGGAAGCTCTTCCTTCCATTTCTTTGTCGTCGGTGGTCGAGTCCCGAAACGCATTCTCCCTTTGATTCTTTCTTACGCAATCTCCTTACTTTCTCTCTCCTCTCGCGGAAATTCCGCCATTGTTGAGGACCTCGATTTCTCTCTCCTAAAACAACTCAAATCTGGACTACTGTTTGTAATTATATAAAATCAGATGATCAACAATACTAACACAAAACCAAAGCAGCGGTGGTGGAGGGAAAAATTATTCTGTTTCATTCAAGTTTAACTTCATCTTTTCTAGATGCTTCGATCTTCAAATCATTTTATGGTATCAGATGCTCCAGTGATTTCGTGCGTTTTCTTCCATTCAATCTTGTTCATCATTTATGTAATTATATAAATCATGAATAATTGTTGTGGGATTCTTTTTTGTTGAAATTTGCTCAAAATTTGATGTTCGTTCATCTGGATAGCTTGTTCGTTGGTCTGATTCAAATTGCCCACCTCCCTGTACCATTTACCAAACCCACTAAATCCCTATCTCTCCTCCACTCCCCCACTCCCTCACTTTCTCTCTCCTCGACCACCCCCATCTCGCTTGAGTTTTCACTTTCTTTTACCTATTCTGGACCCGAATTCAAGAGAAATGGAGAAGAGAGAACTTCCAGAATCAAGAAAAAACCAATCAATGCAAAAATAAGTTATTTGAAGCAAAATTTGAGAAATGAGCAGTAAGAGAAGATGAGTAAACAGAAGATGAGCAGATATTATTTTCCATTGTTGAACACTAAGAGAAGATGAACAGAGAAAAGAAAGAAAACAAGGATCACGTGAGCTTTTAATGAGCTCACGTGACTAGTAACTGTTGCGGCGGGTTAGGGAACCTATAAGGCCCGCCTAAAATTACACCCCCACAAAGTTAGCTAGGACCTATACAGGATAATCAATAGTTGGTACCTTTAAAAAATATTCGGTCTTAGTTGGGACCCATGACGTCAATTTTTCCAATATATTATTTAGAATCTCTATTCTATAAGTCATCCTTTTGTAATGTTTTTGGCTTCTTTCTTAAACGATGCTATTTTATCTCTATTGTTGCACATTGTTGCATTGTTGCATAATTGAGACTTTTGTTTAATATAATAGATATAATTAGCAATCAATTTGATTTTCTACATGTTTCGCACGCATCGCGTGCATATAAGACTAGTTTATTATATGAGGATGTCATTTTTATTTGGAGATATGTTCATTTTAGTTCAGCAGATGTTCATTTTAGTTGGCAATATGTTCATTTTAGTTCATCACATGTTCGCTGGTGTTGTAGGTATGTTCATTTGATATTTTTGATTAGTGCATGGCAAAATATGGTTTATCTAAATTAATGTTGTCGGTAACTACATCATGATAATGTAATCCAAGGAAATAAGAACATTGTTCGGTATAAAAAATACAGCCTATTTTCATGAACACATGAAGGATGGTCAAAAGAGCAGCAGGTGATAGCCTAGTGGTGTTGGCATCACCTCCGATCCCAGAGATCCTGGGATCGAGTCTTACCCCTTGCAAGGAGGGATCCCCAATTTCCCCCCTTCCTTGCAAGGGACTTCATCTTACCTTTAAAAAAAAAAAAATGAAGGATGGTCAAAATTCTAAACTTAACTCGGGCAAACCCTTCACCTTTCTATTGGCGCTCTCCATGACATTTTCTCGCTTGATGTTGAGGTCATGCGTGCGGATTTCAATATTGCACTGGATCCTTAACCGCCTCAGCATGTCGAACTACAATTGGGAAAAGGGAAAAAGGTGTCAATAGAGTGCTTATGCAAAATAAGATGCCTTCACTAAACATGTATCTCTATTCTATAAATCAACTCCTGACCCTTTGGTGTCAACCCTTAAGTACCTAAATACCCCAACTACTAACAAATATTACAGATCTAACCAGTCAATAATTTTTTTAAAAATTACACTACTGGATCCTAACAAACTGCCACTAACTGAAGCAGTTCCTTCAGTGTACTAATAAAGTAACCAAAAAAAAAAGAAAAAACCAAACAAACAGAAATACTACACGGCAATTTTTTCTCCATCTCTTCTCTATCTTATATCCTTCTTCCTCTTCCAAACCTTCAATTACACCAAATACTCTGTTCATCCTCTTCGAAGCCCCTACACAATTTAAAACTAAAAATCAAAGTTCGGTAATTATAAAGCATAAGTAAATTTGATTTTTCCATAATCTCTATACAAATATAACGTCTAACATTTTTTTTATGATTTTAATTATGGAGCCAAGGATAATTGAACCACCACGGACCTTCAAGAGCAGCAAGCAAAGCAGTTGCGGGTTCAATCAAGAAAAAAAAAGGTATGTTGCGTTCCTACAACAAGGAATAAGCCAAAATTTGCACACATATCCTAATTTAGGTTCAAAATAACAATGTACAATCAATGTTACTACTACATCATATAGTATGTCACACAATTTAGGTATTACTATTCAAGACCTTAAAAGACTATCCTTAAAAACACAAAACCAAAGCTAGTAGATCATCTACTAAAATCACGCATAAATCAAAGTTAAGGAGGAGCAAGTGATCAAGAGATCAGTAGATTCAAATGTAATTAGTCATCTATTAAAAAGATCAAGAGATCCAAAGGTTTGATTTTCTTACGGTACTTAAGTTTCAAAACTTATACTCCTTCGTTTTTTTAGATGTAACATTGGACTTTTCACATTTGCGAGGCACAACTTTGACCGATAATATCTCTAATTGTACAAAAGTAAAAATTATAAAAAATATATATTTGGAAAGTGTATACCATGACGAATCAAACAAGATCCCACATGACTATATTTTTTCTTATGTATAAATAACAATTAGTGGTCAAAGTGTATTAGATGAATAGTGCTTCCAAAGTCAATATGTTACATTTAAAAAAAACGGAGGAGTACTTCAATTGAATTTGCGTCATGACGGTGTTAATTAGTAAAGTAACTATTAAAACAATTATACTCTTGAGTCTTTAACTATTAAAAGAATGCAAATTTCTTGTTCCCTTTTATTATCTCCAAGTTTAATGAGAATCGACTGAGGAGTGAGATGTATTTTGGGGGTGTTAGGGTTCTGGGTTGAAAAAGGGGGGGTTTGATGAACATTAAATGATCAATTCAATTTGATCTGATGTGGGTTGTTGGTAGTTGGGATGTTGAGGAGTGGGATCTAAAAATTAGTGGGAATCATTAAGTAAGGCAAGTAGCATTATGATTTTAATATTGTTTTTTGAGTCCAAATTAGTTCAACTAAATAAGGCTTAATTAGTTTTAGTAAGGGTATATGCGTAATTTCACACTCAAAATCTTTACCAAGAATAGAAAGAAGTAAATTGTTGCATTGAATTTAAAATTGTCGTTTTTAGAAACTGTTGCATTTAATTTGGAATGGAGGAAGTATTAGAGATTAGGTAAAAAAATATCATAAAGTTATATTAACTTTGTGAAAATAGGTAGCTAATTGATAATAGTAAACTCAAACAGATAGAACTAGATAAGTACATATATAATTGGATACGGATTAATGTTAAAAATGGGTTAATGAGAAAGTTAAATTAACAAAAATGGGTAATCATAATAAAATAAGAGCAAATACAACACTACATGATTAGGTGAAATTATATCATCACTTTATAATAAACGCGTTAATATTAATATGTGTAGTCTTATAATGGATGAAAACGAAATTCAAACTACTACAAAAAGGAGGAAATGGAGGAACGATAAAAGACGTCAAAGGCAATCACTCAAGAAGAAAGAGGATGTCCACTACTACAAAAACACCTTTGCGAGTCGCCTCCAAATTGTCTTTAGTGTCGCCTAAGGCGACTGCAAGCTACGACTCTAAAACTATTTGGAGTTTTAGAGTCGCCCCTTTGAGGCGACACGTATGCTATTATGCAAGTCTCCTATTATATATGAGGCGACACGAAAGATATACTTTTTAAAACTAAAAACTAATTAATTAACCATTATGAGTCACCTCTAAAGTTTGTAGGCGACACGAAAATGATTTTTCAGATTATTTATAAAAATTTATTAATTATACCGAGTCGCCTATATACTAAAAGGCGACACGAAATATATTTATTTTATTATTTTTTAAAAACTAATTAAACTTCACAAGTCGCCTCTAAAGTTTATAGACGGCACAAAAAATATTTTCTGAATTATTTATTAATCATTCCGAGTCGCCTATTATAATAGAAGGCGACACGAAAGATATTTTTTATTATTTTTTTAAAATTAGTTAACCATTAGGAGGCTTCTCCCACATATTATCCAGTTATTCCAACCTAACAAATGAATTTTGACAAGAAGACCTCATTAGCCAAACATACTCTTTGTATTATCATGGAGCTATAATAAACTACTAATAAAGTATTCGTGATACAATTGAAGCTAATAAGAAGAAACATTATTCGCATCTAGTTACAACAAATATATGTAACCTTAATGTACGCAAATATAGTTCAGGAGCAGCCAGTAGGAGACTGACAGCGGCAGCAGCTCAACAACAATAACTAGCAGCACAACTCAGCAACAGTAACCAGCAGCAACCACAACCAACAACAACATTTACAAGCCACTCAATGCCATCTGCAATTAAGCTCCAAATTATCATTAGATGACCAAGCACGGACCAAACTAAGATCTAAATATCATAATGATGAAAACAAACAAAAGGATTTGTAGTTAGATAACAGGCTTCTAAGATAGATCACACATAAGCTCACAGCTTATTATTCACATGGATGTTTTAATTATCTTCGAACAAGAAACCAGATTTTTCAACCTTCAATAGCTACTCCAACCATGACTGCATTAATAGAAGTATAATCACACTATGTCAATATGCTGCCCCCTTCATTTCCTAAACCTCTAGATGACGAGAGCAATGAGAAGATTAAACCAGGACTAGGAAGCAAACCATATACTGATCAGACCAGCAGCAATCCATATACTGGTCAAGCAAATAAGATAACAAATAACGCCAAGCAATATTCAGCTCTTTATGACGACCTTCATTCGACGGACAAGAAGACCAACTTCCACAGGGTTACACATCAATTCCTATCGCCTCCCAGATATTAAAAAAAGCCTCCAAGAGTATTCACGGTTGCACACGTTTTTGTCCTTTGAAACAAAAACGAAACCAAGGAGAATAATCAACAAACTGTGTGACTTACTAGGATAAGAAGCATAAAAATAAGCACCCCTTTATATTTTCTCCTTCTAAGATGTAATCAATCTTTTCATAGATGTGTCTGACTTGTCCAACCAAGAAAAATGGCACAATTAATAGAATGTCGCACGTGTCAATAGAGGCCTCGAGGAAAGCTGTGAATAATGGGAGATTTCTAAACATAAATTCTCTAGTAAGAGCTAATGATCAAATGAAGGAGAAACTCTTGTAGAAACTTAACTAGGTCTAAAGCATATCGTCAAAAATATAACATCAGCTATCACGGATAGTATTAGGTACGGTATGCTTAAATTATAAAATTTTAAGGAAACTATTAAAGAAAGAGGTGAGCTTTGAAATGTATCGAGGATGAAATTCGATCATAACTAACTTGAGGGTGTTGAAGGTGACATGTGCTCTACACAAGTGAAATGTGAAGTCAAGGGTAGCACTACATAAATCATGCATAATGTAATCCCTGACCACGGAATTGAAATATCAATCTCTTGCTTCAACGAAAGCAAGAAACCAGATTTCTCCAATTTATGTTCTTAGCAACACCCAAATCAAAGCAACTCAATTTCTCCAATTTACACAAACACACAAACAGACTTATTAAAAGAAAAACCAATTTAAATTTCAATGTTAGGGAGGTAGGACAGCTTATAATTCACTCATCTTGTTGTCATACTGACGAGCATCATATTGTGAACCTTCAAGAGCTACTCAAACCGTGACTGCATTAATATTATAATCACACTCCGTCAATATGCAAGTAAAATATACCAAATTTCCTACAGCCGACCAAAACAAGAGCACCAAAAGCATTAACTTCCAATAAAAAGACCAAGAGTCAAGACACATAAACTACTACAACCTTACAATGATATAGACTAAATCAAACTCTAATAAATGGACTAAAGTGAATCAAACAAACTCCCTAATACAATAAATCTTAAAAAAAAACCTGATCAGTAGACACTTCTACTTCTGGCTTTATATTTCTTTAAACAAAGCCATTAACAGATTCCCAAAATTCTGCTTCTAACTTTAAATTTGAACAAGGGGGAGGTTTACTCAGCAATAGTAAGTTGCTCAACAATCGCAAGTTCTAATGTTTCATATCTAATGTTATGGAATAGAGAATTACGCCAATTTGAAGTATTACTTAGAGAGCTAAGAAGTTGTTGCATTAAAATTGCAGATTAGTTACTAGAGCTGTAGATCTCTATTTGCAGGAGTACACACCGAGGCAATCTAATGCGCTACCTAACTTCTCGCAGCCGCAAAATTCTAACTATATATCATAATTTGATAAATTCGAATCTACAGAGGAGAATATATGTGCAGACACATAATCGTGTCTCCCCATTTAAACTTACTTATGATGGCCCAATACCCCGCACCAATTGGTCCGGATCGAAAGAAGAATAAAGAACGAGCCTAAAATAAAATGTTTTAAGTTCCAAATTCATTTTCTAACTCGTTTTATTAACCCATTTCCGAAACCTTTTTTTATAAATAGTTTTGCTAACCCACTTCCTAAAACGTTTTAAAATAACTTTTAAAATAGCCCATCTTAAAAAACCTTTTATAAATAGTTCTATAAAAGCCCAATTTTTAAATCCCCTTTTCTAGCCCAATTTAATTAATAAAATTAATTAATTATTATTGATTAGTTTTATTAATAAAAAATATCTTTTATAAAAATAATATTTTCCCAATGTGTTTTTAAATATATTTTATCTAACTCTTTTCTAAAATCTTTTTTAATAAAAATCTTTTTAAAACCTTCTATCTTTCGAAAACCTATCATAACCCAACTACCTAAACCTACCTACCCTATATAATATCTCCCTCCTAACAATTATCATCTACCGCTTAACAACTCACTACACACGGCTTAACACCTCCATCCCTTCACTCGATACTCTCACGGCACAAAACACAAAACCTCATACAAATCCCTCGACACACACAATTCACGACCCTCATACTCGCAAATTCACTTGGCAAATCTTGCGCCTCATACACCTACGCCCACGCCATTCATCATCATCACTCATCCTGACCTGATCCCTCGCCACATCGTCAAGCCAAAAGAAGCTAACAACAACCTATTAATTCTAAAACTAAGGTCAACGCCACATCATCTTCCTCCTGCAGCCTTTATCCTACTCTAATACTACCTATATATCCTAATACTCCTACACCACCAAACCGATATTACTATAAACTAGTGTCGCAAATAACAAATCTTCACAATAAAATCACACCTTTACTTCAATCACCATACGCATATTGTTACAAACGCAAGACCAAATCTTTTTTTATAAGACTCGTACGATAATTCAATTTTCCAAGATCCGTATAAATCAACGATCCCGGACGGTGGTATAATTTCTGAGGGTAAACTAAATTCACAAACTTTATTTATTTATTTATTTTATTTATTTATTTTTATTATTTTCTTGAAATTACTAACATTCGATTCATGATGTAGATTGTTAACTCGTCCCTTATTTGTAAGTATTGTATATTACTCTCTTTTTTTTTAGTTGCAACATTTTTTTTAAGACTATTCATCAACCAACTTTGTTAAGTAATCTCGCACCATTATATAAGAGAAAACATAGTCAAGTGGGGTCTTGTTAGATTCGTCTCAATGTGATGATTCCAAATATCAAATTTTTATAATTTTTACTTACACTCAATATGAGATATTAACGTTCAAATAAGTGTCTCGGTAAATGTGAAAAAGTAAATGTTGCAACTAAAAAAAACAGAGGAAGTATTATACTAACTCCCTGCATTATTTTCTTTTCTTATTTTTTATTTATTATTCATGTTATTATGATTGTCCTGCATGCTTTTATCGTCCACATGTTATTATTGCTAAACAAGACCTAAGGAAGTGTTCTAACTAATTCAGATAATATGGACGACCTGCTAGGAACTTTGTAATTTGATTGCATAATAACTTGTCACTAAAAAATTAGTCTTTTTATGTGTTTCTTGAACCAACTTAGACTAAATATTTTTAGGGTGCTTTAAAATATTATATGATTATTCTTTGGTATAAAATCTGCAATGAATCGATATTTAGTAAAGGCCAGCAATGGGCAACATGGTTCCTGACTGTGTTGTACCCTCACCCCCGAACTCAACTTTTGGTTCCTGACCATCTATGGAGTCTAAACGGGGAAATCTACATTGTATAAGTCCCTAAAATGTCCATACCGTTTCAATATCCAATTAGGTTTATGATTCTTCCTTTAAAGAATTGTTGGCGACTTCAAAAATGAAATTTTAATAAAACCGCATGTAGGCATAAAGGAATTAAAAATCCACGCCTGCAATTTGGCGACTTCACTGGGGAGGATTTGAAAAAATTAATTTTTTAATGAGTGGGTGAAACTTGAAAAATACGATTCATTATTCTTTTATGCCTTTGAATAATATACTGTTTTGCATATGCAGGGCTATTTTTCAGCCACCATAAGGACAATCTACCTTGCCTCATTAGCACATGTTCTATGTGTGATGTCACCCCCGGGGGATTTGCGCTTTGTCCTTCCAAAAAGCTCCCTGAGCGATAGTGTTGGATCTTAGTCATAATCAAATCTACCCAACCGTGGCATTGTTCTCTTGTTCCTGACTTGAGAACTGGAGTGCGTCTTACAGGTGGCCACCTCTTTAAGCAGGGGTACGAAGCGTGGGATCAATCTCTTAGTCATGGACCCTTTTTAAGCCTTAACCTAAACCTGACCATAGTTGAATGTAGAACTTGACTGTAGGTTGGAACTTTGCATATTATTATCCTACTTGTGCATCTCTACATGTGCGTGGTTTTAATTGCTTGTGTTATGCAATGTCTCGAGTCAAATAGTCGAACGAACAAACGCGATGAGAAACGAAGAAGGAATAGTGATTGCACGCCGCGCTCATATCATGCGTTTGACGCACTTTGCTTGCACTTGGCGCAACTCTCCGGCGTCGCGCGCTTCTCTTCAGCGTCTAGCGCATATTTCCCGTGTTATGCACATCCTTTCTTTTCCTTACCTGCTTGTGCCCCTTGATGCACGCCTTCCCCTTTCCTAGGATGATTAGGATTTCTCTTTTCTTTTCTTTCTTTCCCTTATTCTTTTCTCATCTTAAAAAAAAATCTCCATCTTTTTTTTAATATCTTAATCTATTTCGAAAACTTTCACTAGTGGAATAAAGTCCAACCGCTACTGTCAAAACCGGGCTTGCCGCTGCGGTTTTGACCCGCAACGGTTGGACCAGCAGCAGTTTTCATAAAAAAACTGCTGCGGTTGTGAACCGCAGCGGCAAAGCACAAACCGCTGCGGTTCCAAGGCAAAACCGCAGCGGTTAATGGGAAAAACCGCTGCGGTTTTTGCTTGAAACCGTAGCGGTTTGTTCTTTGCCGCCAACCTCTTTGTATGCATTGGAACATTAACTGATGCGGTTCTCTTAGTCTTTATATATATATATATATATATATATATATATATATATATATATATATATATATATATATATATATATATATATATATATATATATATATATATATTATATTTGTATATATATAATATTTTATTATATCTAACCTGCTATAGTTGACACAAATCCCACAAGCGCGTCGTATACAAGTCAAATTAATATATATATAAATATAAAATTTGGAGAATGTACTACAAATGAAGTTGTACTAAGTACTAAAATCCAAAATAAACATCAATTATATTATTGTACCTAAATAACTAGCAAGTAGAACAATAAGAACAAATAAACTCAAAGTCGCGGCATCATCTTCACATGCAAACTTCGGTAAGGTAGTGTGCTAGCAAATCCCGAACCTCGTTCATCTCGGTTGTGGTGAAAGAACTCTCCCTTTGGTCAATACCTTAAACATAAGGAAACACACATAATATCAGTTTTAGTTTGAGTAAGACCTTAGATAATTGAATCTTATAGTTATATATGTACCTATTGGAACTATATATGACCTAACATGTGGCTAAATGCGGGAAACTAAGTGAAATGAGCTTCGAATTCCAAAATCGCCCGAAACGGCCTTCATTTACCCAAAATGGATTTCAAAGCATATGAGTGAACTTTTATTGACTCTTATAGTTATATATGTACCTATTGGAACTATATATGACCTAACATGTGGCTAAATGCGGGAATCTAAGTGAAGTGAGCTTCGAAGGCCAAAATCGACCCGAAACGGCCTTCATTTACCCAAAATGGGTTTCAAAGCATATGAGTGAACTTTAATTGACTCTTATAGTTATATATGTACCTATTGGAACTATATATGACCTAACATGTGGCTAAATGCCGGAAACTAAGTGAAATGAGCTTCGAAGGCCAAAATCGGCCCGAAACGGCCTTCATTTACCCAAAATGGGTTTCAAAGCATATGAGTGAACTTTAATTCACTCTTATAGTTATATATGTACCTATTGGAACTATATATGACCTAACATGTGGCTAAATGCCGGAAACTAAGTGAAATGAGCTTCGAAGGCCAAAATCGCCACGAAACGGCCTTCATTTACCCAAAATGGGTTTCAAAGCATATGAGTGAACTTTAATTCACTCTTATAGTTATATATGTACCTATTGGAACTATATATGACCTAACATGTGGCTAAATGCCGGAAACTAAGTGAAATGAGCTTCGAAGGCCAAAATCGGCCCGAAACGGCCTTCATTTACCCAAAATGGGTTTCAATGCATATGAGTGAACTTTAATTGTTGTACCTATTGGAACTATATATGACTTAACATGTGGCTAAAGGCGGAAAGAAAACAAAACTAAGTGAATTGAGCTTAAGAGGCCAAAATCGACTTTAAATTAAGCTACGTATATTAGTTTTATATGTATATATATATATACCTTCTCAATATCCCCGACTTCCTTGCAACTTGAGGCTATATCGAACATGAACCTCAACACATAGTAGCCACACTCGGTTCCCCCTGGTTGCTGAGCACACTAATCATAGAATTACATAAAAAATCATGTAATTAACATACATGGTTGTTTTTTGCTAAAAGAAAGAAGTACGTAGCTTAACTAATATGTATTACCTTCATTGCTTTCCATTCAGGTATTTTTCCCGTGCTCTTAAATTTCTTCAAAGAACTGGTAGTTAAGTTAATTTCATGTGAGAAGTGGCCAAAGAATGAAATTAGTAAAAAGTGTAATGCTTATTAGCATTTTAAATAACAAATATACCTATTTATGCATGATTTGAGGAATAAGTGTCGTGGTGGATCTTGAGCTATAGAATCAAAATGATATACTGTGTTGTTTGAAGGACAAATCACAATGAGCGACCAATGAAGACTAAAATGCCAAAAAAGTTAAGAAGCAATCATGTGAGTACTTCTATTGTATATATAATGATAATTAAAGTGGTAACAATAGATACAAGGTTAAGAACTATACTCTTCAAAACAAGGGGCAAGTATGAACTTATGTTGTGCACGTAGAGATGTTTTCATACATAGCCAAATATACTCCTTCACCTCATTTGTGTTTTGCAAACAATTGTCGGCTCGGGTGAAATTTGGACATAACCACCCAAATTGCTCTTGTATGCTCTTGCGTCCACAACGATCATCTTGGAGTAATCTTTAAAGCACAACCAACTTCGTAACATAAATATATTATTGTATATTGCAAAGCATTTTTATTTACTTCAAAAGTACAAATGTTTTACCTCATGAAGACTTGAATCAAGGAAACATTCAGCATCTCTCCGCAAAGGAACTCTTTCAAATCACCCTTAGACACCCATGTCGATGTATCCTCAAAGTAGTTGAATTGCGTGGTACCCAAATTTACCTCGAGAGGTGCATCATCCGGCATATCACGCGCATTTGCATGTAGCCATATGCATGCCTTAGTGAGACACTCGATCTTTGGTTTCTCGATCCAAGTATATGTAGTTGGTTTTTCTTGGTGACTTGAATCTTGCATTCCTGTACCCAAAATGGCCTTCTTTAGCCCGCTTGAACCCTTCTTCTCTGAACCCTTCTTCGCCTTCTCTAGAGGAGGTGAGTTCGCCTTGCTTTCCTTGGGCTTGTTTATTCTCTCCAAAACCTAATAATTCAACGGTAAAAACATTCAACTTAGTTAGTAGGTAGGTATGAAACAAATCATTATGAATATGGATTTAAGTTGCTTCAATTTACCTCGTCTGAAAACCTCACCCATGCCGATGGCCACAACACATAACCACCACGAGCGTCGATCAAGACATTTATATCAATTGACGGTTTAGGCAGCGGAAGAGCAAAGTCTTCGTAACCAGGAGTAATGGTGACTACACTAACCGCCAAGTGCTCATTGTCCACAGGCTCATGATGGACTATTGCTCGTTCACTTCGTGGTTGTGCATTTCCTACAGCCACCACAATCAAACCCTCATCTTTTACATCTAGTAAAAGCTGGCAAGGCGTTTCTTCCTTCAAAAAGTAAATGAAATTCAGGTTACGAACATGCAATTACAGAATATAACATGTTACTTAGTTTTAAAAATTATAAGGATAATAGTTACCTCTAACTCAAGTATAGATGGTGGGGATTTTTGTGTGTTAGGATAGCTAGCTTTGTCCTCCAAAAGACGATCCAGTTTAGGTTGATGTATCGCCAGTAAACCAAACTGTGAGAGGACCGCGTTGAAACTCTCCGTGAGTTTCTCCATGACTTTCTCCGTCACTTTCTCCGTAATTTCCTCGGTAAGCTTCTCCCGAATAGCTTGTGTCATAGCTTCCATATTATGTGGTTGAGAGCTTGATTTTGTACCCACGGAGTAATCTTTAGAATATGCTTTTGTCACACCTAGACGAATACCACCTAAACCCCTCAAACGTCCACTATGGTCCTTTCCCAAAGTCTCATAAAGGGCATCTTTGTTGCCTTGGGGAGTGAACTCGCCGCTAACCTCTTTTTGCTTGAGCCCCATCTATAGAGAAATTAACAACGGTAAGTTTAAAAAAAAAAATTCAACATCATAAGCGGCAGCGGCAGGGGGTGGAGCAAGATTGTGCGGGGCGGAGGGCGGGGTGGAGGGAGTGTGTGGGGGTGGGGGCGGTGTGGGGGCAGGGTGGTGGGGGCGGTGTGCGGTGGGGGGAGCGGGGAGTGGGGGATGTGTGCGGGGGTGGGGGTTGTGCGGGGAGTGGGGGGCGGTGTGCAGGGGGTGGGGGCGGGGTGTGCGGGGAGTGTGCGGTGGGGTGGGGCGGTGTGGGGAGTGTGCGGTGGGGTGGGAGTGTGCGGGGTGGGGGGCGGTGTGCGGGAGTGGTGGGGGTGTGTGCGGGGAGTGTGGGGAGTGTAGTGGGGTGGGAGTGTGCGGGGGTGGGGGACGGTGTGCAAGGGAGTGTTCGGGGTGGGGGCGGTGTGCGTGGAGTGGGGGCGGTGTGGGGAGTGTGTGCGGTGGGGTGGGAGTGTGCGGGGGGTGGGGGATTGTTAGGGGTGTGGGCGGCGTGGGGGGGCGGTGTGCGGGGGGGGGGAGTGTGCATGGGGGTGGGGATTGGTAGTGCATGTACTTACAACGGCATTGGCTATCTTCAAGGTTCCCGGATCTGATATGGTCATTTGATTGTTGATATCACGCCTATGCAAGGAGCACCACCAATCAGCGATACGATCAACTTTGACAAACGGCGCGACCTTAGAGCTAGAAGACGACGTTGTGGTTGTATCGGTAGAAGGGTAAAATTTCTCGTCAATCCACAACTTTCTCGCGCTCGCATAAGTATGGGAACCCATATGATGGTAGTGCTTCCTCTGTCTTGCACTGAGTGAATGTTTCTCACGCTTAGCCTATAAATTCACATGGGCAATTAGAAAACACATGTAATTGTATTCAAAGTGAACATGCAAAGTCGAATATATATAGTTTAAAGTGCAATACTTACCACCATCTCCGGCGTAGTATTTTGGGCAACAAATGCCTCCCAATCTTCTGGTTTTATATGTCCCCAAATCTGATGAGGCAAAGAATCCGGTTGAAATGTATCGTCCGCTCTCTCCCCTTCCTTTTTTCGTTTCTTTTTCGGCCTCCTTGTCCGTCTCACCCTCATTTTGCTTTGATTTTTGAATTTTCCTCCTCTTTATAGTCCTCTTTCTCCGTTTCGTGATCCACCCACTCACTAGTTTGCTTTTGAAAGCTCTAAATCTTTCGGCCACCGCGGATAGAAACGCCGCCTTTTTTTCCTCATTATGAGTAATATGGAACGTATTCTATAAAAACAAGAAACAAACAAAAAGGTACCCAAAATGTGTTTAAAAGCATATAAGTGGAGTTTAATTGACTCTTATAGTTATATATGAACCTATTGGAACTATATATGACCTAACATGCGGCTAAATGCAAAAAACTAAGTGAATTGGAGTGTAAAGGCCAAAATCGGCCCGAAATGACCTTCATTTACCCAAAATGTGTTTCAAAGCATATAAGTGGAGTTTAATTGACTCTTATAGTTATATATGTACCTATTGGGACTATATATGACCTAACATGCGGCTAAATGCAAAAAACTAAGTGAATTGGAGTGTAAAGGCCAAAATCGGCCCGAAATGGCCTTCATTTACCCAAAATGTGTTTCAAAGCATATAAGTGGAGTTTAATTGACTCTTATAGTTATATATGTACCTATTGGGACTATATATGACCTAACATGCGGCTAAATGCAAAAAACGAAGTGAATTGGAGTGTAAAGGCCAAAATCGGTCCGAAATGGCCTTCATTTACCCAAAATGTGTTTCAAAGCGTATAAGTGGAGTTTAATTGACTCTTATAGTTATATATGTACCTATTGGGACTATATATGACCTAACATGCGACTAAATGCAAAAAACGAAGTGAATTGGAGTGTAAAGGCCAAAATCGGCCCGAAATGGCCTTCATTTACCCAAAATGTGTTTCAAAGCATATAAGTGGAGTTTAATTGACTCTTATAGTTATATATGTACCTATTGGGACTATATATGACCTAACATGCGGCTAAATGCAAAAAACTAAGTGAATTGGAGTGTAAAGGCCAAAATCGGCCCGAAATGGCCTTCATTTACCCAAAAATGTGTTTCAAAGCATATAAGTGGAGTTTAATTGACTCTTATAGTTATATATGTACCTATTGGAACTATATATGACCTAACATGCGGCTAAATGCAAAAAACTAAGTGAATTGGAGTGTAAAGGCCAAAATCGGCCCGAAATGGCCTTCATTTACCCAAAATGTGTTTCAAAGCCTATAAGTGGAGTTTAATTGACTCTTATAGTTATATATGTACCTATTGGGACTATATATGACCTAACATGCGGCTAAATGCAAAAAACTAAGTGAATTGGAGTGTAAAGGCCAAAATCGACCCGAAATGACCTTCATTTACCCAAAATGTGTTTCAAAGCATATAAGTGGAGTTTAATTGACTCTTATAGTTATATATGTACCTATTGGGACTATATATGACCTAACATGCGGCTAAATGCAAAAATCTAAGTGAATTGGAGTGTAAAGGCCAAAATCGGCCCGAAATGGCCTTCATTTACCCAAAATGTGTTTCAAAGCATATAAGTGGAGTTTAATTGACTCTTATAGTTATAGATGTACCTATTGGGACTATATATGACCTAACATGCGGGTAAATGCAAAAAACTAAGTGAATTGGAGTGTAAAGGCCAAAATCGGCCCGAAATGGCCTTCATTTACCCAAAATGTGTTTCAAAGCATATAAGTGGAGTTTAATTGACTCTTATAGTTATATATGTACCTATTGGAACTATATATGACCTAACATGCCCCTAAATGCCGGAAATAAAAGTAATTCAGTTAAAAAATAAACTTACACAAGTGTCTTCCCATAATGATTTCTTCATTGCATCGGGCACATCTTTCCACCCCACCAAAATGCTCAGTTTGCGCACACATAACCCTAAATGCTACCCATACTTTTTACGCCATTGACCACAAGGTTGACCCATATCATCATACTCGAGGGTCATAGGGGTGTTATAATTCAATCCCTTGGTCGCACCCCTTCCTTTCCGCTTCTTTGTTGCAACTTTACTTGGAGTTTTGGTACTAAGAACCTCTTTCCCCGCATTTTTGTGTGGCACAATGACAGATGAAATACAAGGATAATCTTCCCTAGCATTGTTGTCAATGGGGGAGCCTTATCGGCTAGCTCCTCATTTATTTCAGCCAAGTGAAGTTCCCTTTCACGCAAGCGCTTCTCCTCATCATGCGCTATGTCTTCCGGGTCACCTTTATCGTTCTCCTTCTCCGCATCATACTCATCATCATCATCCAATGACTTATCATAATCATCATCGGTTTCTTCCTCCACAATCACATCATCTCGGACCATGTTTGAAACTCCTGAAATTTTAAAAAACGATATTAGAAACGCGTAAGATTAAACAAACATATGATTAGAAACCCCCTGCACAGCCCCCACCCCCTGCACTCCCCACCCCCCTTGCTCCCCCTTGATGCCCCATCACTGCCCCCCCTGCCGCAGCCAACTCCTTCACTTGGCCCCCTTCACGCCCCTTTCACTGGCCCCCTTCATCGCCACCCCCGCACACCCCCTTCACTCCCCCCATTGCCCCCCCCCCGCAACCCCCCCCGCACACTCCCCCCCCGAACCGCACACTCCCCCCCGAACCGCCCCCTCGCATAGCCCCCTTCACTGCCCCCCCTGCCCCTTCATGCCGCCCCTTCACGCCCCCCCACAGCCCCTTCATTGCCCCCTTGCACAGTCCCACCCTCACCGCACACTCCCCCCACGCCCCCTTGCCCTTCCCCCCCGCACATCCCCCCTTCACTTGCCCCCCTTCACTGTCCCACCCCACTTGCACAACACCCCTTGCACAGTCCCCTCCCCCCCCCAAAACAATCCATAATTACACCCTAAACGACATTCATCTACCCAATTTGGTTTTCAAATCATGTGACCCGACTTTAAGTGACTCTAATAGGCCCGAAATGACATTCACTTACCCAAAATGGGTTTCAATACATGTGAAGCGAGTTTAGTTAATTGTAATACATATATATATATATATACTAATAAGAACTATACATGACCTAACATGCGGCTAAAAGCGAGAAATTAAGTTAATTGAGGTTGAAAAGCCGAAATTGACCCGAAATGACATTCACTTACCCAAAATGGGTTTCAATACATGTGAAGCGAGTTTAGTTAATTGTAATACATATATATATACTAATAAGAACTATACATGACCTAACATGCGGCTAAAAGCGAGAAATTAAGTTAATTGAGGTTGAAAAGCCGAAATTGGCCCGAAATGACATTCACTTACCCAAAATGGGTTTCAATACATGTGAAGCGAGTTTAGTTGATTGAAATACATATATATACAGTAATAAGAACTATACATGACACTACATGCGGCTAAAAGCGAGAAATTAAGTTAATTGAGGTTGAAAAGCCGAAATTGGCCCGAAATGACATTCACTTACCCAAAATGGGTTTCAATACATGTGAAGCGAGTTTAGTTAATTGTAATACATATATATATATACTAATAAGAACTATACATGACCTAACATGCGGCTAAAAGCGAGAAATTAAGTTAATTGAGGTTGAAAAGCCGAAATTGGCCCGAAATGACATTCACTTACCCAAAATGGGTTTCAATACATGTGAATCGAGTTTAGTTGATTGAAATACATATATATACAGTAATAAGAACTATACATGACACTACATGCGGCTAAAAGTGAAAAATAAAGTAAAATGACATTGCAAAGCCGAAAGCCGGAATTGGAACCAAAGAAGTCGAGCCTATTGTTTACTTTTGCCACCTTCATTTGAAGTATCAACCATTATCCCTTCCCCGTGATCTGCACGCATGTAACTTGTCGCTAACTCCGCATCAGTGACATCGGAGTTGGGAATGGTGAAAGGCGGGGTGTCTTCAAACGCATCATACTCCTCATCCTCAACATCACCAACTCCGAGTATACTTCTTTTTCCCGGAACAACAATTGACCACTTGTTATCAGAAGGGTCAGTTACGTAGAATACTTGCTTAACTTGTGATGCAAGCACGAATGGCTCTTCACTATCACGCAACCGACCCAAGTCTACAAGAGTAAATCCACAAGGGTCATCTTTTCTTATGTAACGTCGGTTATACTCAACCCACTTGCATCGAAATAAGCAGACCGTGAAACCAGAGTAGTCAAGCTCCCATATATCTTGAACTCGTCCATAGTATAACAATCTAGCATCAATTGGATACTTGTCTTTGGCACTTGCATACTGTGTAGATGATGCCTCTACTGAAACACCACTATTCTGGAGAGATCTCGACTTTTGATCTTGACGATCTGTCCAATACGTATATCCGTTAACATCATAACCCTCATAGGAGTGCACAGCTTCTCGAGGACCAAATGCTAGCCACTTCAGAGTTTCAGAAACATTGGAATCTACTTCACGCATTATTCGGTTATGGAACCAATCAATAAACGTCTTATTATGCAACCGCATCAATGCTCTAGTCCCTTTACCGGATTCTCGGTCACGCAACTCCTCCAAATGCTCATCCAAGTACGGATGCACTGTACCATATCTTTGCAATACAAATAAGTGTGCTTGTATGCGCCTTTCAACAAGAGGTACTATCATTTTGGAGCCAAGTGTACCTTTACCCGCGAGTCTGCCCTCGTGTCGAGATGTAGGAAGTCCAATAGGATCAACATTAGTTAAGAACTCAGCCACAAAATTACCGACCTCTTCACTCACAATCCCTTGAATTATACTTCCTTCTGGTTGCGCTGGATTCCTTACTTTATCTTTCAAAGAGCCCATATGTCTCTCAAAGGGATAGCACCACCTCAAAAACACCGGACCACATAGCTTAATTTCTCGAACTAGATGTACAACCAAATGGACCATAATGTCGAAGAAAGCAGGTGGGAAGTACATCTCAAACTTGCACAAAGTCTGTATCACGCTAGCCTGCAGAGCATCAAGCTTCGAGGGTTGTAACGTTTTGCTACATATAGTATTGAAAAAAGAACACAGCTCTGTTATGGTATGTCTCACATGTTTCGACAATATCCCTCGAATTGCAATCGGTAAGAATACTTGCTTCATTACATGACAATCATGAGACTTCATGCTCGATAATTTCAACTCACCGTCTAAGGTAACAAATCTTTTCATGTTCGATGAGTACCCTAATGGAACCTTAATGTTGTACAAACACTCGCAAAAAAGACGCTTCTCAGCTCTAGATAGAGTGTAGCAAGCCGGAGGTAAATAGTTCCTATCATCATCCTTCACCGTTTTCTTTCCTTTTCTTTCAATTCCTGCCTTCTTCCTGTTCCTTTTCTTTTCCCTTTCCTTTTCCTTTTCCATTTCCAGACACTTTCTCTTTTTTCTTTCTTTTCTTAGTGTCCCTCTTTTGAGCCCATAGTTCTGGTCGAAGTCCCTCACTTTCCAGATACAGTCGCACCCCTTTGCTATCCTTTGTCTTATGTGGAATATTCATAAGTGTCCCCAGAATGGCGTCACATACATTTTTCTCTATGTGCATGACGTCGAGACAATGTCTAACCTCTAGATCTCTCCAATATGGAAGTTTCCACAGAATAGACTCCTTTTTCCAAAGTCCCTTATCACCAACACTCGCTCCTTTGCCGAATATCGTTTCAATACCCTTGACTTGATCATAAACCTCAATACCAGTCAATGGTCTACGAGCAACCCCTTCCTCAACTGTTCCATCGAATGCCTTCTTCTTATTACGATAAGGATGGTCACGTCGAAGGAACCTTCGGGTGCGCATATAAACATCTTTGTGACAAGTAGTAATGTATTTAGATGCTGTGTCATCCAGACAAATCGGGCATGCTTTCTTCCCTTTGTTCTTGTACCCGGATAAGTTCCCATAAGCAGGATAGTAATTAAGAGTGAATAAAAGCATGACACGCGATGTGAATACCTCATCAGCATGTGCGTCATACACAGAAACTCCTTCATCCCACATTTTTCTCAAATCATCAACAAGTGGCTGGAGGTAGACATCTATGTCGTTTCCAGGTTGTTTCGGCCCTGAAATAAGAATCGACAACATGATGTATTTGCGTTTCATGCACAACCAAGGAGGCAAGTTGTATATAACTAGAAGAACCGGCCACGTAATATGTTGAGAACTAAGATTGCCAAATGGGTTCATTACATCCGTGCATAGGCCAAGCCTCAAATTTCTGTCCTTGGCACCAAAGGTCTTATGACAATGGTTGATACCTTTCCACTCAGGAGAATCAGCCGGATGTTTGAGAAAACCGTCCTTTTTCCTTCGTTCTGCATGCCACCTCAAGTTCTTAGCATCTTTTTTGATTGAAAACATGCGCTTGAATCGTGGTATAATCGGAAGATACCACATCACCTTTGCTGCAGGACCTTTCTTATCACCAACCCCTGCGCGCCTGTAACTCGACTTCCCACATCGAGGACACTCATCCATATTTTCATATTCATTTCGATATAGCACACAATCGTTTGGACAAGCATGTATCCTTTGGTACTCTAAACCGAAGGGACACATCAGTTTCTTAGCATAGTAGTTCGACTTGGGTAGTTCATGGTCGTCCGACAACATATCACCAAATGCTTGCAACAAGGAAGTGAAGCAAGAGTCACTTATACCGGCTTTCGTCTTGATATTAAAGAGTGTTATCACGACCAGTCGGCTTGGTGTACCTCGTACAACCCAGGGATACAACGGTTTTCGAGATGCCTCGTCCATGCACTCCAAAATACGAGGCTGTTTGCTAGAATGATCTACCCCCGCCATCATCTCCTCGATATGATCCCCTTCATCATCATCATCTTCTACTTGAATATCCTCATATTCATCCTCGATATGATCCCCTTCATCATTATCATCTTCTACTTGAATATCCTCATATTCATCCTCGATGTTGTCATTCTCAATGACATCAAACTCACCTTCTTCATGCACATCGTTAACAATGGCATTTCGACCATCATACATACCCTCCTCACCGTGCCAAACCCATACATAGTAGTCTTGTCTAAACCCGCGACGAAAGATATGCTCCCTAAGCGACTCAATGCTACTAACGATGCTCACATTACCACAATCAACACAAGGACAATAAAACCCCTCGGTTCCCTTTGCAGCCTGATGACTTAATGCAGCATCACAAAATTCAAAGACCCCATCCACGAATTCACACGTGTCACGACTACCATACATCCATGCACGATTCATTTCAACCAAACCTAGCTCTAATTAAACACAAGCAACAAGTACCCAATGTCAATGACGAATTTCACTACATTATTAGAGTTTATACACGATATATATTTAATGAAATTAGGCATGCTTTCCAAGGGTCCTTATCACTCCAACCTAATCCATCCTTAGATGTCTAATCTCACTAGTGAATGTATTGCCTTCAGTTCGAATCTACGGAAAATCCGGCAGCATTTCCCTACAGTTCTCCAAGTACACGATGTAGATATATAGTTATTTATATCTACATATGTACCCAGAGAACAAAAGTAGGGAAACGACGAGCCAATATTTTCCTCTAGAATCGAACTAAAGACATACATTCACCACCTAAGTGAGATTAAACATCTAAGAACAGTCCCAAACCGGGGACTATTCAAGACTTACTCCTAATGAGTAAGTCTCGAACGGGTATCTAGGCATATGATATGATGATGCAAACATAGGTTTTTAAAAACAACAAAACATTTTACATCTAATCTCAATTCAACGATAAATATATACACATTTGCACATATATATATATATAAACCAATTTACTATGAAAGAAAGTTAAATATGAGTGATAACATACCAATATCAAGGTTGTGAATAGGGAAATCGAGCTCAACACTCCGTCCCTAGCTAGCTTCAATAATCAACAACAAAGTTTAAAAGTTAACATTAGTATAAATTAGCAATTCAAACAAAATTAAACTAAACTAAGCTAAACTAAACTAAATATCTAAACCAATAATCAACAACAACGTTTAAAGTTCAAACCTAACTAGTTAGTAAGTACTACAACTACAACTACCACAACAACAACAACAACAACAACAACAACAACAACAACAACAACATTATCATCAACAACAACAACAAGCTACTACCAACAACAACCACAAAAATAGCAACCACAACAAAGCCCTAGTTTTTTAAACCTAAAAATCAAACTAACTACTTTAAATAAAATAATTAACTCAAATCAATCAAATTTACACCCTTTAACTATTATACAACCTAATTTAATTAATAATTATTCATAAAAGAACAATTAATTATAAACTTGAAGCTTCAAATATGAGAAGGAATGGTGGAGGTAGAGGTAGAGAAGGAATGTAGGTACCTAAGAAGAGGTAGAGAAGGAATGTAGGTGTTTAGGAACGGTGGAGTTGCGGCGGTGGTGGTGCAGCCACGGAGGAGGACGCATGTGCAGCCACGGAGGAGGACGCAGGTGGGGTTTGTGGTTGAAACCCAACGAATTGGAGAGGAGGACGCAGCAGCTGGTGGTCGTCGGGGTCGGGGGAAGGTGGAACCCAGTGGTGGCAGTGGTGGTGGAACCTAGTGGTGGCAGTGGGGTCGGGGGAAGGTGGAACCCTTACGTGAATTGGAGGGACTGAGGGAGTTGTTTTTTTGAAAGGAAGGACGAAGGAGGGAGTTAACAGTGATGAGAGGGAATTTGACGCGAAAAAAAAACAAAATAAACCGCTGCGGTTCATAAAACCGCAACGGTTAATAGAGAACCGCAGCGGTTAACTGTTAACCGTTGCGGTTTTATGATAACCGCAGCGGTTTGTTAGGCCAAATTTCCCACCCAAATTTTCGACGATTTACCGCTGCGGTTCTCTTAAGGACCGCAGCGGTTTTGCTGTGACATATAGCGTTTTTTTCACTAGTGTTTATCTCATATTTTTTTCAAATCCTATCATCCATCTTTTTCGAAAACTATCTCCTATCCTTTTTTTTTTTTGAAAAACTATCTCATATATATATATTTTTAAATCCATCTCCATTTTTAAAAAAAAATTATATCCTCATTTTTTTTTTCGAAAATCATTCTCCTATATTTTTTAAAATTTCATCCCATCTTCAATCTCCTATCTACTTCAAAAATTCTATCTCCACCTTTTTTTCAAAAAAAAAAATATCCATCTTTTTTCCTATCACATATCTTTTTTCGAAAATTCATCCTTTTTCTCTTTCCTATCTTTCTATGTATATTATCCATCATTTGTGTACATCATCTAGGATTCCTTTTAGTGTCCATCTTGTTGTAAAAGTCTCATCCACCTAGGAATTCTAACTCCATTAGAAGTTTATCTGACCCATATGTCTAGGCTCATCCAGTTTCACTCCATTTAGAGTTCTTAATCCCGTCTAACTCTGTCCATGTTAGGAGTCTTCATTCGCTTGAGTCCCATCCATCTTAGAAGTCTATAAGCCATAGAAAGTCCATGCATAATAGGAGTCTAAAACCATTAGAATTCAGTCAATCTTAGGAGTCTAAATCCATTAGAAATCCATCCATTATAGGAGTCTAGGTCCACTAGAGTTTCACTCACTTTAGGAGTCTAGGTCCACTAGAGTTTCATGCACATTAGAAGTTTAACATCCTTGAAAGACCGTCAAATCTAGAATTCTAACGTCATTAGAAGTCTATCAAGTCTAGAGTTTCATGTCAATTAGGATTGCATTCATACAGGAGTCCCTCTGCATTGCATAGTCCATCGTTCATACACTTCATGCATAACTAGAGTTATTAAGCATTTAGGAGTCTCATTGCATCCATACTCTCTTCATTTCATTTCATGCATTCTGCTTTTAGTAGTCCTGAACTACAAGCGATTTGATTCCCTCTTTCGGGATATGTAGGCAGCCTTTACAGGTTCGAACGCATAGATTGAGTCATGCATACATGCATTAGGTCTAGGTGCATCCAAAAAAAATCATCATGCATTTAGGATATTCAGATTTGTTCCTAGAAACTCAACTTTTAAACAAATATACATTCTTTCACTCCATTTTTCTCTCTCCATCATCATTCTATCTCTAAATCTCCTTTGCTGATTTATGTAGAAATCAAGCGACATTGAAATGGGCAGTCCACCGATTATCGAGCAACAACTCGCTGAAATGGCTAGAGCTTTAGCTAAGTTGTCTAGTATGATGGAAGAAATAGCTATAAGGCTTGAGCCGGTCGAGTCTGGTGAATCACCTGGATTCAACAAGACAATGGAGAGTGTTGTTCATAGGGTAACCAATGCAAATTCCTATTTTGAGCCCATTGATAACACTAAACTGAAAGGGAAACTTCCTGAAGAGTTCTCTACAATTGACATCCCTAAATTTAAACCAACTAAGAATCCAAAGTATCATTTAAGGAACTTTCGTGCAACCATGATCATCAAATCGGTTGACCCTAAACTTTACCCAATGGTATTCCCGATGTCGTTGGAGCCAATCTGCCAAAACTGGTACTATTCACTGGATCCCAAGCATATTGAAACTTGGAGCGATATTACCAGAGATTCATGAAACAATATGAACATAATGCTGTAATCCAAACCTCACTAAGGGAATTGAAAGTACTGAAACAGGAAAATAATGAAGGCTTTACTACCTACCTCAACAGGTGGCGAGAGAAGTCCTCTCACATGGTCTCCAGGCCTCCTGAAAAAGACCTAATTCGTATCTTCATCGCCAACTTGTTGCCTGAATACAAAAATCATCTCTAAGTATTTAGGTATCGAAAGTTTTACAAAGCTGTATAATATAGGCGTGCAAATTGAGGATCATTTACTGAAAAACGCCCACAACAACAAGAACAATGCCATTAATGTCATAGAGGCTCCTATACCTCGAAGAAAACGCAAGAGAGAATATACCTCACTGGGTATAAGTTATGGAACAACTTTTGACCGCCTTTGCGCAAAAGGCGCACTTTCCCCTCTTGAGCCTACTCCAGATCAAGATGAAGATAAAAGGGGGCCAAATTGGGACAAAGATGCTTATTGCAAGTACCATAGAGGCCATGGACATAAGATTGATAATTGCTACCCATTGCGAGACCTTATTCAGGTTATGATCGATGATGGGAGACTTCCAATTTCTCCAACTAGAAAAAGGCCTCAGATTTAAGATCACTTGTCACGTGACGTAGGAGTCTAGACGTAGGATTTCATTTTCTGTTTCATCTCTTCGATCTTTTTTTTTCTCCCAGTCTGATATAAGATTTCCCTTTTTATTGCATGTACTCATGATTTTCAATTAATAAATGAGTATTTCTTTTCTAACCTTGCACTAATGAGCATTAATGGAAATCACGATTGTCGCCTTAAAGGAAATGAATTTCTAATTCTCATGACTATTCTAATAAAGGCAATGAACAACTGGCATATATAAAAGAGGCGTTCCTCCCTTCACTACAACTATCCCTCCATTTCAACCTACCTCATGGGAAGTATACTTGACATCAATAAAATATAAAGGGTAAAAAAAAAGCAACAAAAAGAAATCAAAAGCAAAAAAAAAAAAAGCAAAAAGCAACAATGATACAAAAAGTGCAAAATAATAAAAAAAAAAAAAAGAAAGTGTTGCAAATAAGCCCATCAATAGTTCTGTCAAATGTACCTTCTTCTCAAAACCTTCAACCTTCGATTATAAACCTCCAACTTCGTCATCAAAGGCCTTGACCTCCATAACCAAAAATCATTACAAGTCAAATCATACCTCTATAATCAACCTTCGCTCAAGCAACCATGCACATTGCATTCCAATAAGCCATAAAAGACAAACCCAAGCCCGCTAGGTCGAAAATCCATTAGGGCGACTTGGGCAAAAGTCAGGGCATCTTCTCATTCATCAGCCTGAACTACGAATGGTCTGATTCTGCTAAAGATACGTAGGAAACCTCACCCTGAGGTCCGACCGCTTTAAACCAAGCCAAACCTACATCATTATCCACCCTTGCCAAAGACCTCTTACAAATCAATGCTTAATTCATTGCAAATGGCTCCAAAGCAAAATGCTCGGCCACCAATTAGAATGTTATAAGAGCTACGACTGGCCTGATTCCATCATGGATACGTAGGCAACCTCTTTGGAGGCCCGGCTATTCTAATTCATAACATATTTTTAAAGGCTCACCTAGGCCCATGAGAAAGCGCGATTGCGCAAATCATGAATTTTAAATGCTCATCCCTACCCTTAGATTATAGACTGGGATTCAAACCTGCATTATTGGCCTACCTCATTGCGTGAGTTGATTCATTATGACTCCACCTCTTCTTATTCTAATTACTTCCTTTTTCTAAGCCACATTATCGCTTCTAAGCCAACCTTAGCATAACCTTTCAACATTCAGTGCTATGACCGCGCCTCATGTTCTGAGTGTTCTTTTCTTTGGCCATATTCTCTTCTATTGTCACCTTAGGAACCCTATATGGAATCTTTGGTCGAAACTTCCACTAAGCGTGACGATATATCTTCAAAATCAAGCAATCAAGCTTAGTACTGGGGGCTTCATCACTGATCCACATAGAAAATCATAGGCTCTAAGTATAGGCCTATCGTAATAAGGACTTCATTACGAGTCCATACATGAAATCTTGGGTTTCAAAACCCACACTGATACGAGATTGAACCTACTTTATGGGCTCAATTAGGCCCTTGGCATACAAAACTCGAAGCATATACAACTCAAGCGCTACAAAAGCTCGTTCTATAACGTATTTCAAATCCAACATAGTCTATTAACTGAATAGATCATCCTTGGGCTCCATGTCTACCTTGATAAGGACTTCATTACGAGTCAATACAAAAGAGTGTGGGCTCCAGACCCATATGAGATCCTAACTGTTTTATGGGCTCACTTAGGCCCGTAACAACTGCAACACATTTCGAATCAAACATAACCTACGTGGATCATCCATGGGAGCTTCCCCTTTCTTCTCTTTCGAAAAACGGTTTTCTAAAACGAAAATTTGAGCTTCTAATGGAACGATCAAAGCATCATATCAAATCATCTGCATTAGTGTTATACCGTCTGCATTAGCATCAAATCATATCATCTGCATTAGTGTCATACCTCTACATTAGTGTCACATCTCTGCATTTGCATTACATACCTGCATCGTCCAAACAATGTGTCAAGCATTGCATCCTTCGTCCTTAGTCATAGGATCCTAGCATCAAGTCACACACACACACACGTATGCACACACGATAGCACCTTTAAGTCTAGAGTATTAGAGGTCACTCTTTATAGGTCAAGTCTTTTCCTATCCATGCACATCACGGGACACATGTATGCATGTCCCCTAGTTGTTTGTTTGTAAATATGTTTGTTATTTGTATTCACAGGTACCTAATATTAAACGACTCTATACGAGTTATGTTCCACCAAGGTCTGCGGACCACTACAAATTAACAACAAAACACAAGCGCTATATACATGGTGCGTCCAGCGCACCGACCACGCTGTGCCACATGCAACAAACTGCGTCCAGCGCAGCATACCACGCCAAGCGCAGGCATGTGCGTCTAGCGCACAGCCCTGTACATCGCGCTTGGGGGCTTCTTAGCCAAGTGGTGGCCCACATGCTCAACTCCTTATGAATTCAAATAATCATTACGACATCGCACTGCGTCCAGCGCAGCTTCCCGCGCCAAGCGCAGGCATGTGCGTCTGGCGCACAGTCCTGTACAGCACGCTTGAGGGCTTCTTAGCCAAGTGGAACCCACACGCTTAATTCCAAATGAATTCAATTGTTCGTTAAGACATCGCGCGCGATAAACTAACGAATTTTCAAATCCGCAAAAAAAATACAATTTTGCCATTCTTCCAACACGCAATACTCTATGCTAACTTCAAAACAGCGGGCAAATCCAGCGTTGGGGTCTGTGGACCAAAATAAATCAAAACAGCGGGCAAATCCAGCGCTGGGTCTGAGGACCATCATCAATACCCTTGAGCGGGACCATAATAGCTCTACCTCGACGTGAGCCGGACCATAATAGCTCTACACATCATCAATACCCTGGAGAGAGACCATAATAGCTCTACCCCGACGTGAGTCAGACCATAATAGCTATACACATCATCAATACCCTAGAGCGGGACCATAATAGCTCTACCCCGACGTGAGCCGTACCATAATAGCTCTACACATCATCAATACCCTGGGGCGGGACCATAATGGCTCTACCCCGACGTGAGCCGGACCATAATAGCTCTACACATCATCAATACCCTGGAGCGGGACCATAATGGCTCTACCCCGACGTGAGCCGGACCATAATAGCTCTACACATCATGAATACCCTGGAGCGGGACCATAATAGCTCTACCCCGACGTGAGTTGGACCATAATAGCTCTACACATCATCAATACCCTGGAGCGGGACCATAATAGCTCTACCCCGACGTGAGCCGGACCATAATAGCTCTACACATCATCAATACCTTGGAGCGGGACCATAATGGCTCTACCCCAACGTGAGCCGGACCATAATAGCTCTACACATCACCAATACCCTGGAGCAAGACCATAATAACTCTACCCCGACGTGAGCCGGACCATAATAGCTCTACACATCATCAATACCCGGGAGCGGGACTATAATAGCTTTACCCTGACGTGAGCCGGACCATAATAGCTCTACACATCATCAATACCCTGGAGCGGGACCATAATAGCTCTACCCCGACGTGAGCCGGACCATAATAGCTCTACACATCATCAATACCCTGGAGCGGGACCATAATAGCTCTACCCCGACGTGAGCCGGACTAAATTAGCTCTACACATCGTAACACAACCCTGGAGCGGGACCATAATAGCCCTATCTCGACATGAGCCGGACTAAAATAGCTCATGATTCCTTTTCATCTATATCATTTAATTTTTGCAAGATTCATATTTTGCGAATTTGTTCAACATATGTCTGTTCCTGAAACTTTTGCTTGTTTTGCAGGTACAGGCGTAAAAGAGTGATTTTGGATTGCAGAGCATCTAGAATCATTCTCCGTCCCGACACGTATACTTTGACTTTCGGTTTTACAAACCTCAGTCAAAGTGGGGGGCTTCTGTAGACACATAATCGTGTCTCCCCATTTAGTACCCTATGATGACCAATACCCTGCTCCAATTGGTCCGGATCGAGGAAAGAATAAAGAACGAGTCTAAAATAAAATGGTTTAAGCCCAAATTCATTTTTTAACTCGTTTTATTAAACCATTTCCGAAACCCTTTTTTATAAATAGTTTTGCTAAGCCCACTTCCTAAAACAGTTTTAAATAACTTTTAAAATAGCCCATCTTCAAAAACCTTTTATAAATAGTTTTATGAAAGCCCAAATTTTAAAACCCCTTTTCTAGCCCAATTTAATTAAAAAAATTAATTAATTATTATTGATTAGTTTTATTAATAAAAAATATCTTTTTTATAAAAATAATCTTTTCCCAAAGTGTTTTTAAATATCCTTTATCTAACTCTTTTCTAAAATATTTTTTTAATAAAAATCTTTTAGAAACCTTCTATCTTTCGAAAACCTATTGCAACCCAACTACCTAAACCTACCGACCCTATATAATGTCTCCCTCCTAACAATTATCATCTACCGCTTAACAACTCACTACACACGGCTTAACACCTCCATCCCTTCACTCGATACTCTCACGGCACAAAACACAAAACCTCATGCAAATCCCTCGACACACACAATTCACGACCCTCATACTCGCAAATTCACTTGGCAAATCTTGCGCCTCATACACCTACGCCCACGCCATTCATCATCATCACTCATCCTCACCTGATCCCTCCCCACATCGTCAAGCCAAAAAGAGCTAACAACACTAGTACAAAGTTGGTCTAAGGTAAGATGTATAGGGTAACACTTTTCAAAATTCAAGTTTCTCGAATAAGTACGTAACACCTTGGTAGCATTTTATTAATATGTAACACTTAATGTAACACTTTTTTTATAAGTAACACTTTGATGTAGCACTTTTTCAATTGAGTAACATTTTGATGTAACACTTTAAGATATGTAACACTTTTAAGTAACACTTTGATATTTGTAACACATTTTAAAGTAACACATTAGAATAGCTAATTTTTTTAGAGTATAATTTTTTTTTTGAGAATAAGTAAAGTTTTTAATATAACATTATGATTTTCTTAATTATTGATTTCTTTTAGGAGCAGTGTACTTAACAAAACTCATCTTAAATTAATTGAGTAATCCCAACCCGTGAAAAAAAATAAAATTGAGTAATCACAAATTTTATGTCGGCGCTTTATCAGTCGCCAAATACAATAATTAAGTCCAAAAAACACAATAATTTTTTATTCCCATTGCAAAGTACTGCTCTCCTAGGTTTACGATCCAGAATTTTTTCACCATCGAGGGAGGTAATTGACCACCACTTCACTAGAGGAGAAAAAACATTTTTGCTACTTAATAAAGGGTTCCAGTTATTTTCAAAACGGAGACCTTAATCTTATTGCCCGCCTCTCTCTCTCTTTCTCCCTCTCACTCACAATCTCACACCACCCCCCTCTCTCTCGACTCTCACTCCACACCCCCGCCTATCTCTCTCTCCACGACCTTGGGCGCCATCGGCTTTATTGACCGGGAGCCTCGCTCTTCTCTCTTTCCGCGCCGCCGCCTGTTATCTTCTCTGCCGCACCTCTTTCCCCACCACTCCCCACTTTCACTCTCCTCATCCTCCTCTATCTGTGTTGTCGTCTGTTTTTCTCACCCCGCATCCTTCTCCTCCCTCTCACTCTCCTTCTCCTTCTTTCGGTTTTGTTGCGTGACCAGTACTACTGCCGTGGTTTTATGTTGGCTTGAAAGCCATGAATTTACAAAGGTATGACCACTCGAATCCGAATTAGGGTTTAGACACAAATGGAAGGTTTGATTTTTAATATAGTTCTTCGGTTTACTCTCGCGCAAAATTAGGGTTTACCCGCTGAAATTAGGATTTTTAATTTCCAATGTTGAAATTTGGTATTACATTCTTAATTAGTGTAGAGCAATGAGAAGATATGATTCAATAACAAGCTTCGATCATGATTTGATGCTATTGAATGTTGAAGAGAGCCAAAGGGTTAATTTAATAATTGCCTTTATTTTGGAGGAGGGAGAGAGATCGAATCCGGTAGCACAACATGAAGCTCTGCGTTATTTAATAATTTTGAAATAAAGAATTGAATTTTTCAAGTTGTAGTAAGTAGCATTATAAAGGAAATATTTTGTCAAATCAATTTGTTAACTAGTGACCTCATGGTCAATAATCTGGTGGAGGTCACTTAGAGTTTTGCTTATAATGCACTTTGATTACTATTTGTGATGTATTGTTCGAATATTTTTGGTTTAATTGACAATTGATCATGTTAAATGAATAATTTCGGTAATGGGGTTTCTCAATTTGTTGTAATTGAAAATTATAATGTTGATATTGTATTGTATTGGGTTGTTCTTATGTGTAATAGAATTGAAGATTTTAATGTTCTTTGTTGTATTGAGTTTTTGTGCTGGTTAATTGAGATTCTTCCATGTTGCTGTTTATCTTTGTTACTTTCCTACAATAAGAAGCAGCATTTAGTTTTAATTTGACAATTGATCATGTTCAATGTATAATTTCGGTAATGTGGTTGCTCAATTTGTTTGTAATTGAAAATTTTAATATTGTTATAGTATTGGGTTGTTCTTATTTGTAATAGAATTTAAGATTTTAATGTTGTTGTTGTATTACTTTGCCAGTTATGGAACGCCATTACAGAATATCATATATGCTGAAACATTGCAATAGGATACTTTAGAATGCTAGGAGAAATAGTTCAGGCTTGACTTTAGTAAACAGAAATGAGCTTTTGCCTTTATTATATAAATTCATCATTGAGGCTTTTTCGTCCAACTTGTAATTGTAGGCAATAACCTATGAGCTTCACCTTTTGGCCAGGGTTTCAAGGTGATTAAGCAAAATTTGTGGAGATCCACATTGTGTTGGCAAGCTACATCTGTTAAAAAGCATTCATACATGTGTTACATCAATTTTATTACACATAAGAACAACCCAATGAATTTGAAAGAATTAGACTCTTGTTTACTTTGCTTGGTACCATCAATTTTTCCATTCCTTTCCCTCCATATGTATTGTTGGAGTCTTGGATATAGACTCTTGAGTCCTGAATGCTAAGTGTTCTCTAGCTCACTTTAGTTATTACAACTCTTGTGATTTGGTGCTCTTGATTCTTGAAATTTTTTTCAGACTAGAAAAACCTATCTTATACCGAGTACATCACTAAATCTGTTATCATATAAGACTTTGAAGATTCTTTTTTTTTGTTCTTACTGCAGGATGATGAAGATAATCGATTGGAGTAGCAAGTAGGCATGATGCTTCGGGAAACATGCATGCATGTATAGCAGTATAGGGCGATGGAATTGAAGATGAAAGAAAGAAATGACCTTAAGATTGATTTAGGTTTATTTTAGGAGAGTTACATATATTATGACTGGATTTTCAGATTGACTCTTTATATTTTGAATGCAGTAGTATGTTTTCAATTGATGAATACTACTCTTTGGCTCATTTTTTTACAATGTACTCTTTGGCTCATTTTTTACAATGTACTCTTTGGCTCAATTTTTACAATGACTATTGAGTATTTGTACCTATTTATATCTATAATATGATTCTATTTTCTCTTCGTTTATTACGTTTGTAAGTTTTACTATTATTATCAGTGTATATGTGTCGACAAATTTAAAAAATGTTACTATAAGACATGTGAAATAGAAGTGTTACTGTAAAGTTAGCTAATAAGAAGTGTTGCCTAATATCTAACAAAGTGTTACATACGCTGATTTAAAATGATACATAATATCTAATAAAGTGTTACTATAATTCAAGAGCTAACATAGAAAATGCTACTATAGATGAAAAAGTGTTACATAAAAAATTATGAGTAACACTATTAAAATGCTACATTAGTTTAAAAAAAGTGTTACGTTACATAATTTTGAGTAACACTTGAGAAAGTGAAACATTTGCATTGAAAAGTGTAACCTTAGAGAATAGGTAGCACGGGCAGATGTTTCACTTTTAAAAGTGTTACCTATTGCCTAAAGCAACACTTTTAGGCCTTTAGGTAACACTTTTGGGGTGATACTTTAGGCCAATTATGCACTAGTGCAGCAACCTATTAATTCTAAAACTAAGGTCGACGCCACATCATCTTCCTCCTGCAGCCTTTATCCTACTCTAATACTACCTATATATCCCAATACTCCTACACCACCAAACCGATATTACTATAAACTAGTGCCGCAAATAACAAATCTTCACAACAAAATCACACCTTTACATCAATCACCATACGCATATTGTTACAAACGCAAGACCAAATCTTTTTTTATAAGACTCGTACGATAATTTAATTTTCCAAGATCCGTACAAATCAACGACCCCGGACGGTGGTATAATTTCTGAGGGTCAACTAAATTCACAAACTTTATTTTTTTATTTTATTTCTTTATTTATTTTTATTATTTTCTTGAAGTTACTAACATTCTATTCACGATGTAGATTGTTAACTCGTCCCTGCGACTGTAAGTATTGTATATATTATACTAACTCCCTGCATTATTTTCTTTTCTTATTTTTTATTTATTATTCATGTTATTATGATTTATGATTGTCCTGCATGCTTTCATCGCCCACATGTTATTATTCCTAAACAAGACCTAAGGAACTGTTCTAACTAATTCAGATAATATGGACGACTGGCTAGGAACTTTGTAATTTGATTGCATAATAACTTGTCACTAAAAAATTAGTCTTTTTATGTGTTTTCTTGAACCAACTTAGACTAAATATTTTTAGGGTGCTTTAAAATATTATATGATTATTCTTTGGTATAAAATATGCAATGAATCGATATTTAGCAGAGACCAGCAATGGGCAACATGGTTCCTGATTGTGTTGTACCCTCACCCCAAAACTCAACTTTTGGTTCCTGACCATCTATGGAGTCTAGACGGGGAAATCTACATTCGATAAGTCCCTAAGATGTCCCTACCGTTTCAATATCCAATTAGGTTTATGATTCTTCCTTTAAAGAATTGTTGGCGACTTCAAAAACGAATTTTTAATAAAACCTTAACAATGGGTTAGTCAAATAAACGTGCTCACACCGCATGTAGGCATAAAGGAATTAAAAATCCACGCCTACAATATGGATCACTATTTTGGCACAATCTCCCTAATTAAAACCCTAAATTTTGAGTAGAGAAATTACCTCAACACCCAATATAAAGCCCTAAATTGGAGTCGCAAATAGGAAATTTAAGGTAGAGATGCAAATTTAGTGAATTTGAGTAAAGATTGAGGGAAGAAAACTAACGAAGATGGGTACTTAGAAAGGGAACCACACGATTTAGGTATGTTGTTCTTCGATGGAGCAATCGGAGGAGAGGAAAGTTGAAGAGAACACACAAATTAATTTAGTGAATCAAGTATGACGAAGAGAGAAAGGGAGAGTAGAGAGAAGAGCGTGTACCTTTAATTGCGAGGAGATTGTGGTAGCCTCCCCAGCGAGAAACGCAGCAACACCTTCCAAATCAAGTAGCAATGACTCGACAGGCGGTAGCAGCTTGGCGGTGGCCGGAATGGTGAGTCGAGGTGAGAGACTTTCAATCAAACAGAACCCTAAAAAAATCTCCAAATCTAGGAAACCAAAAAAAAGAACCTATGATACAGCAATAAAACTAAATTACAGCAATAAAATTTGATCGAAATTGCCTGGCATGAGTTCGAAGAAGTGGATTGAGAGTGAAGAGGGGAAGAGAGAGAGAGAGAATTACTTCGATGAAGAGGGAAAGAGAAAGAGAAGTTGAGAACATAGACTAACGGTGGAAGAGAGTTCTAATACCTTATTTCTAATGTTAAAATTAGCGTTTATGAAATTTTTTGCGAATTTTTTTTAAATAAGAATTAAGGAGGGATAGGTGTCACTAGTTTTAAACGGGCGACACCAAACTTTTTAGAGTCTCATTTTACTAAATAGGCGACACGAAAAGTATTTCACTTGCTTTTTAAGAAAAAAAATTGAAATAAAAAGTAAGGAGGGATAGGTGTCGCCTGTTTTAAATATACGACATCAAAACTTTTAGAGTCTCATTTTACTAAATAGGTGAAACGACAAGTATCTCATTTGATTTTTAAGAAAAAAAATTTAAATAAAAAGTAAGGAGGGATAGGTGTCGCATGTTTTAAATGTGCGACACCACAACTTTTAGAGTCCCATTTTATAAAACAGGCGACACGCTAATCTTTTTGAAATATCTACTGGCAACTTTCTGTGTCGCCTTTGTTATTAAATAGGACTTTAATAGTTTTGGTGCCGCACATTAAAAACAGGGGACTCTAAAAGGGCGACTTATAAATGTGTTTTTGTAGTAGTGGTCATAATGCAATAAGACGATCCCAACACGCCTTTGGACATGGAGAAAATGCGGTTACTTCTCAAGGTCATTGTATGATTAAAGATTGCAATGATCCTTCAAACCCTTCAGAAGTTAGAAGGCCCATGTTATACATTACTAACTCCGATCGCCGTGTCACTAACGGACATGAAAGACATGATGGTGAGTGTTATGAAGCTAACTAACTTAGTGTAAATACGTACAAAAGATCATTCATTAGACTTATATAGAAAAAACCTTTTCTAATATGCAGTACAACCCATTGGTGAGCTCGTTCGCTCGACATACGGGCACACATCGAAAATCAAAACCAAAGTTATGGGGATTTTACAAATGGAAACAACTTACACAATCGATTCTTTTGTGTATGAGAAAGTAGTAGAACCAATGCAGATATGTTGGAATCCACATCAAATGCAAGAGACATTCCACACTTAGCTGAGACATGAAGAGAAAGTTATTTTCCCAATCAAATATTTGAAACCTGTAACAACAATAGATCCCATGAGAACAACTTATCAAGTCTCATCTATGATAATGTATGGGTTTGGAAAGTAGGAAGACATGGTTATTGAAACTGTGCAAGAAACTACACTAAGTCACAAGGGGTGCCCATATTCAATTTGTCTACAATGACAACGTGTCCACATTGTTAAGCCCGCCTTTTTTGGTCTGAAACTCCTGAACTTTGTTGATTAAATGGGAAGGTCGATCTACCTAACTTACCTTTGTCATCTGATTTACTTGACCTGTTCTTTAATCAGTCGGATGATGGGATTCACTTCAAACAAAACATACGTAAGTATAACCATTTCTTCGCGTTCACTTCAATGGGAATAGAAATAGTTGACGAATTGGCCAATGCACGTTAAGGTGTGCATTTCGTGCTCAAATGTCAGTTTATCACCACGTCGGTGGTCTATTGCCTTTGAACGCAAATGATCGCCCTTGGTTCCTTCGGCTCTACATCTATGACACCGATCATGAAAATGAAAATCGTGCAGCTGAAATTTCTTCATTACGGATCGACATCATTGACAGAATTAAGCATATTCTAATTGCTCATAATCATTTTGTCCATAATCTTCGCCATCTTGCACAACGTAGTGACATACACAACTGCAATCTTGTCATCAAAAAGCAACTTGCCAATAATCGTCAATACTCAATGCCTTCAGCATCCCAGGTGGCAGTCGTCGTCGTTGGAGGGAATGACATGGCTAACCTGAAAGAGAGAGATATTATTATGATAGAGTTTGTCAATGGACAATTGATGTATATCAAATTTAATGTGGGTTATTACGACCCAATAAAATATCCTCTATTATTTCCTTACGGCTCTTATGGTTTGGATTTGAATAGTCGTACAGCTACTGGCAGAAAGTTGACATGCCGAGAATTATATGCATATATGTTTCAGGTGAAAATTATTTTAACACACTTACGTTTATGTTTCATTTTCCTACATTTTTATACTCATATCATTCTAATAGAAATAAAAATATGTTCCTTAGATGCAACAACATCTTGATTAATTCTCTACTCTTAAGAGGCGGTCGTCTGCTCCAACAATATGTTGTTGATAACTGTATCAAAATGCAAGCATCCAAGTTGCGATGGATTGCACTCAATTAAGATAAGAAACATGCTGATTTGTACAAGGGTTTAGAGGATTCTTTAAATGCTGGAGAGCATCACACAGGTTCATATTTATTTAGCCAACCAGCTATCTTCATAATTAAACCAATCCCATCAATGAACATTAAATTTTTTATCGTTAAATTCTCATCTGTAAATAATATTGGTCGAAGGACGATACTACCGTCTTTATTCATAGGAAGCCCACGAGATATGCACTAGAGGTACCAAGATGCCATGGTCTTGGTACAGAAGATTGACAAACCGGATATATTTTTGACAATTACATGCAATTCATCTTGGTCAGAAATACAATCAGAATTATTGCCTGGACAAGTGTCAAATGATCGACCATACCTACTTACAATGGTGTTTCATGCTAAATTTGAAGAGTTAAAAAAATATGTTCTATAAAGGGGAATCCTCGGAAAGGTGGTAACTTATGCATATGTAGTTGAATTCCAGAAGAGGGGTCTTCCGCATGTTCATATGTTGTTGATCCTCGACCAGAATGATAAGCTAACCACGTCGGATGATTACGACATGATTGTGAGAGCATAAATACTTGGTGAACAACAAGAGCCAGAATTGTACAAAAAAGTTCTCTAACACATGATTCATGGTCCATGTGGTGTTCACAACAGGGAATCTCTATGCATGAAACAAGGGAGTTGTAAGAAAGGATTCCTCAAGTCATTTGCTGATGCAACAATGCAAGGAAATGACTCATATCCTCTATACCGTCGCCGATAAGATCGCCCACATGTACCATTCCATTAACATTCTCGGATAAATGTGGACAATCGATGGGTAGTTTCCTACAATCCATTTTTTCTCCAGAAGTACGATTGCCACATCAATATAGAGATATGCAGCAGCACTAAGTGTGTCAAATAACTCTACAAATATATACTTAAGGGTTCGGATAAAGAATCCATGAAAGGTAAGAATGGTGATGAAATTGCACAGTATGTGGACGAGAGATCGATTTGTGCACCATAAGCTTTTTGGAAAATATACAAATTCCCTGTAACTTAGATATGTCCAACTATAGATCGTTTGCAGGTCCATTTGCCAAACATGCATCAAGTGAGATTAGAAGGGAACGACCTGATCTCAGACGTATTGGACGACCCGAGAAACTCCAGAACGATGTTTACTCAATTCTTCAAGATGAATGAAACTGATAAAGATGCAAGAAGATATCTTTATAGAGAATTTCAGAGGATTACAGGTGGCTTAAGTGTACGTGTGAGTGGCAGCTAAGGAGAAGTAATTAGCGAGTTATGGGTCGATTGTACGTAGCTTCTCCACTTGAAGATGAGAGATTTTACCTGAGAATATTGGTCAACCATGTGCGAGGTCCCCAATCATTTGAACATATGAGAACGATCAATGGTGTCATACAACCAACATTCAAAGTTGTTGCGGAATCCCTCAGTCTAAATGAGAGTGATGAAAGCATCCGTCACTGTCTTTTAGAAGCATCTTTTGTAAGAATACCATCATCATTGCGAAGATTATTCGCAACCATCTTGGTATACTGTCAACCAACTGGATTACATGCCTTATGGGACCAGTTCTTCACTTACATGGTTGAGGATTATCCATCTTTAAGCACGACAACTAACAATGTTGTTCTCACTCATAAGCTACTGGAGGACTTCAATCGATTATTACGGCCGCTGAGAAAAAGAATTTCTGACTTCACAGAGTTGCCAAGTTTACCTGAAAGTACCAAGGACATCGACGATCTTCCCTGCAATCATGGAGTACTTTTCTGTGCCAGTTCCAGAAGAGGACTTGACGTGTGTAGACACTCTTAATAGCGACCAACGACATGCGTACGATACAATTATGGATGCTGTCATTTCAAAAACTGGTGGAGCTTTTTTTGTTCATGGTCTAGGAAGTATCGGCAAAACATTCTTATACAGAGCACTCCTAACTACCGTAAAAGGAAGAGGTGAAATTGTTGTTCCCACGGCGACATCTAGAATTGCAATGGCATTGTTGCATCATGGAATAACATCGCACTCGACTTTTCAGCTCCCATTGCAACCTAATTGCAACTCAACTTGCTCATTCACCAAGCGTTCCAAAACTGCCACTATTCTGAAACACTCTGCCATAATTATATGGGATGAGGCTCCAATGACAAACAGGTATCAATTAGAAGCTCTTGATCAATCACTGAAAGATTTAATGGGGAACGACTTACTGTTTAGGGGAAAATTATTGTGTTTGATGGTGATTTTACACAAGTGTTGCCAGTAGTTCGAAACCTAACAAGAGCTCATATGATCGATGCATCATTTGTGAGGTCCCCTAGTTGGAGGCACATCAGTATTTTACATTTGAGAGAAAGTATGAGATCAAGAGATGACAGCGCATTTGCTACTTGGTTGCTCTCGATTGGCAACAGAGATGAACCTACTGTTTCAGATCAAATGATAAAACTGCCAAACCATATGGTCATACCAACAATTGATGATGTCTCGAGTGAAATGTTAATTGATCAGGTTTTCCCAAATCTAAGTCAGCTTTTGAGAGAAGGAAATTATATGGTTGAAAAGGCCATCATCACACCCCTCAACGAAGATGCTAACAAGATAAATGATAAGGTTGTTGAGAAGTTTCTCGGAGAAGGAAGAAGATACTATTCGATTGATTATGTTCCCGAGGATTGGAGAAATTTGTATCAACAAGAGTTTCTGAATTCAATTACAGCTTTGGGATTGCCTCCTCATGCTCTCACTCTAAAACCCGAGGTACCTTTTAATGCTTTTGAGAAACATCGATCCTAAAATTAGGCTTTGCAATGGAACACGGTTGCTTTGTCGTTCACTCAAATACCATTTTATAGATGATGAGATTTTAATAGGGCAGTCTAGGGGAAACAGAGTTTTTCTGCCCAGAATTCCGTTGAAGAGTGCTAAAGATATAAAATTGTCGTTCGAGCTGGTTAGAAAGTAGTTTTCAGTGAACGTTAGTTTTGCCTTGACAATAAACAAGTCTCAGGGGAAAACTATACGCCATGTTGGCATATACCTATCGGATCATGTATTCAGTCACGGCCAGCTCTATGTGGCATTATCACGGGGAACCTCAGAGAACACAATAAATATTGTGGTTAAAAAAGGAAAAGTACAAGTACATCAAGGGGTGTTTACAAAGAACATTGTATATAAAGAAGTTTTATTGTCTTCTGAATAGGTATATTTAATATTTACAATCTTTTTTCACAACTTTGTAATAGGAGCACAATGTAGCTGGTTGAAAATTAGTCATGTGTCTACCTAATTTATGTACTTTACTATTATAACTTACTTCATAATAATCTCATGTTCATATTGTGATCGTATAGCCTTCAATTAATTGCATCATTATAATAATGATTTTATTTAGATACCTAACATATCGTAATGTGACGTGGATTTACATATATCATGTTAGTCATTTTCAAATTATATGCAACTACATTTCTATCTCTAACATATTTCTTCAGGATGGAGTGCCATTATCCACCCTTTATACATTTATATCCTTGCGTGGTACGTTGATATAATGTCAGGGCTCGGTTGGTTCGTAACTACGACGTATTCAATTACAATCACAGTGGAACAGCTAAGCAGATATGGAAAATGCTTTTCGTTGATGTCGAGGTAAAAGGAAATTTCAAATAAAGTTTACTAATTCATTTCACAATGGTACAAAACATTCTTATCAACTTCTATTTTGGTCTAGTGATAGGGTGAGTGCATACAATACACTACATTCTCGCCCCATGTTGAAAACTTCATAGGCAGATATGGAAAATGTTTTTCGTTGATGTCGAGGTAAAATGAAATTTCAAATAATGTTTACTAATTTATTTCACAATGGTACAAGACATTCTTATCAGCTTCCATTTTGGTTTTAATGATAGGGTGAGTGCATACAATGCACTACATTCTCGCCCCCATGTTGAAAACTTCATTAGGAAGGTTTCACGAGGGATTTGTTTATGTACTCCATGGGGTACAAGTAGTGCATGTCGATGAAAACAATAAAATAGTCCCAAACTGCAAACAAATGATAATAATAAGATAAAAATTGTAATACGGGAAGAGCATGATGACATTGCAATTCCTACATTCTTCTACAATTTAGTTGCTTTGAACCGGTTGCATGTTCATGCCAATCGTACTGATATGGTATTCGGTACTTTTACTTACCATCTATCTAGATTACATTGATATTTTACTCAACTTGAAGGAAGTTAACTTTATTTATAAAATTTTGAGTATATTTAGATGCAACGGGATTAGTTCTATGTGCTTCGCCAATTGCGTTTGCTGGAGGAAACTCGGTTAAAAGGGATTCAGCAATATTGGATAAAACGTAAGTCTGTTCTAATTAAATAATTCTTATTTGCATACCATTTATATATTCATTTAACACAAAATGTTCCGAACACTATTGAATTTCATACACGCAGTTGGACAATTATGAAGTTAACCCTTTGGAATGAATTTGTGCACATACTTGAAGATGAGCATATTCATATTGAAGCTAACTTTTGTCTACGTATTATTGCATGTAGTCTTCATGTAAAGAGCTTCCGTGGTACACTATTGAACTACATGAATTATCAGCATATGCATTTTATTTTCATATTTGAAAGTGTGATATTAATATGTGATAGTGGTTTTATATGTTTCTTAAACATAGGCCGGACATATCTTACACCAGGATCTGTGTTAACACAGTGGATGGCTTAACTGCTTCCTTATCTACATGGTATGCGCAAGATAAATATTCATGTGTATCCTAAATTACTATTTTTATTGAATAACTTTATCTTCTAAATTTATAGGTATGAATCCGATAATTTCGTGGTTCCGCTCAGCTCCTCTCTCCTTACAATCATCCATTGATATTTCGAATGCTCCTCAAATCCGATTAGCTACCTTTCATGCCATGAGAAAATTGAATAATTAAACCATTATTCTTCACTTTTTAAACTAACATAAACCAATACATGAATAAATAACTTTGAATCATCTTGCATGTACATTATTGTCGAGTTATTGCCAATGCATGTCGTCTTGAGCATGTTGACAATATCGTATATGAAGCATGTCATCGTTGTCTCAAAAAGGTTGATATCTTCCAATGAGTTCCTAAATGTGAGTCTTGCGATCTTATGAATGTTGTAATCATTCCAAGGTATAGTTCTCAAAATCATATAGTCTCTATTATCAAACAACCAATATTTGATTAATCTGATAAACTGATATTTTATTTTATTAACAGATTATTAGTTCGACTTAAAATATGTGACAGAAGTGGTACTTTAAAAGTCACAATACTTCATGACCTTGCACAATGCATTTTGGGATGCCCAGTTATGAACATACATTTAATACTTCAATAAGTTATCCATATATTATAAACTAGCTCGCATGCATCTAAATACTCTTCTAATTTCAAATCCCATATTTAATATAGAAAATAAATGTACAATTGTTTGAATGGACGCACTCGAATCACGGGAACAATATTCTCAAAACTTAGATACAAAGTCTTCTCTTGGATCTTACCTCCACCAATGCAAGAGTTCAATCCAGATTATTCTTATTTTGTTAGCTATGTGTTGTATGTCGACTGGGCTGAAGAGTGCATGTGGTTAACCAAGCACCATGAAGGCAAATTACGTAGTTGAAACACTCTTTCATTATCTTTGTTATTAATATTGTTATGTTATGAATATGTTTTTCCATAGGTAAACTTTGTAAATAATTTTTCTATAAATTAATACTAGATGTAATTACGCAACTAATTTCATTCCAATAACGATTTCGCACGCATCGCGTGCATGTAAGGCTAGTTTTAATGCAAATTAAGACAGAGGAAAATGTTAATGTACATTCTCTGCAGATAAACTCATGTCAAACTTTTCTTCCGAATGTCTGTTGCATTTTTCCATGTGGCACATAACGTACACACCGCAGCCGGTGTCGTTGTCGTTCGTGCACCATGGCATCTTAATCACACGAATTGGCATGGCGTTGATTAACTGAACCCTATCGACTTGACATGTTTCCAACAATAACATCCCAAACGTCTCCCTCTGCAATTATAAGTAAACGAGAGACGGAAGATTAGGATGTGAGTAACACCAATGAACACTCAAATAAGATTCAGATGGAAGTGTGTTACCATCTTTTCTGGGTAGTCTCTGTACTTGTCAGTGAATTGAACATTGGTGTTCAATATTATGTTGTCTATAACATCCACAGTATTCATGATGAAGTTGAAGCAAAACATGTAGAAGTGTTCATGATCGTTGCGACTGGGAAGAAGACCTACGTTAAAATAATTATGACATTAATCAATGTATATATCATAATCAGTAAAAGGAATATGCATGACGTAAAGGAGGATTGAACATGCATGATGAACATGGATGTAAATAGATGGAACATGCATGATGATGACATAACTAATGTACATGGACATAACATCAATGAACCTTAGACCATTAAAAATTGAACATAAGGCCAATTGAGGTAATTGACATCATAAAAAATGATCAGCGATGAACATTAGACCGACATTGACGTACATATTTGGAACATGCAGGATGATGACATAACTAATTGACGTACATTAAAGCAATGAACATTATACTACTAAAAATGAACTTTAGGCCAACTGAAATGAACATCATAAAAAATGAACAACAATGAACATTAGACATAAAAAATGGTTAATAATAAGTATATTTCCCAAGTTCTAAGAGCATTATTATTAGGAATGAAATAACATAAACATTACTGTAGCCGCGTTTATATTGCCTACACAAGATGAGCACGTATTTGTTTAGCTCATTATAAAGGTTTTATTGAAAAAGTTTGGAAATAAAGAAGTCGCCAACAAGTATTTAAAGGAAGACTCATAAACTTAATTGGATATTGCAAAACCATAGGGACAACTTAAAGACTTATCCAATGTAAATTTCTCCGTCATGACCCCATAATTAATCAATGATCCAAAGATTGAGTTTGGGGCCGAGTGAGAGTACGAATCTGATCAAGAATCAAATTCACCCATTGTTGGCCTCTACTTAATACGATTCATGTCAAGTGAATAACCACATAATATGGTTACGCAATTTGTAAATTATTATAAGTCGGTTCATTAAACACGCAAAAAGACTAATTTTTGGTGACATGCTATCATGCAATCAAATTAAAGAGAATCTAATCCAATGGTCTAAATTATCTGAATTAGGGCTTGTAATTAGCAATAATATGAATAATAATGATGAAATATAAAAGAAATATAAAAAAGAAGATTTATAGAAGAATATACAAGAAAGCGTAAGTTCCTTTAAGATCTACATTATGACAAGTAAATTATTATAAAAAAAAGAATTAAATTAGAATTGACCCTGAGGATTAATACCTTTATTGCCTGGGTCTTATATGACGATCCGTAAGAGGAGCAATCTTGAAAGTTTAATGGAGTTTGAATGTATTCGTATGTGTTTCAATGTGTTTCATAGTATGAAAGTATTTGTAAATGTCGTAGGAGAGTATGTGTGAAAGTATATTGAAAAGTGTGTATGAAAGTGTTGCCGAAGTTCGTGAAAAACGTTCGTCAAACAAGGTTATTTATAGGAGAAACGAATATGAAAATCAAGCGGAGCAGACGACACGAAGCTTGCACTAGGCGCACGAACAACTTATGCGCTCCGCACATGGAGCATGCACTCAGCGCATGGCCCTTGCACCTGGCGCAGGCTTTGTGTGCCTGGCGCACTCTGCTTCGCATTCCTGTGCTTTGTAAATTGTCTCTGTGTTGCATCAACGCATCCTAGTGCATTTGACACAACACAGATCTGAGCGTTTTTCGTTCGTTTAAGGATTCTTTCTTATCTTTGATGACATATTATCTGTTGAAATCCAAAATCATCCATCTTTAGGAATAAAAATCAGATTTTCATAATATCCTTTAGAAAATAATTATCGAGAATAATGAATAAGAATATTAAAAATACCATTAATTATCAAGAATGATTAATCGGGCTTTAAGAAAATGGGCTTGGATTCGATAAATAGACTTGATGTTTCTTAAAACGATTTTTGGGCTTAGCTTGTTGGATTGCTCTTCCTTTGGATCGGACCAATTAGGACAACCGTATGTTTCATCATTGGGTGCTAAATCGGGAGACACGATTTTGTGTCTACAATTACGCATAATAACACATTGATATAGACCATAAGAAGATTACACACACCAATTCGTATCTTGCGATGTCTGTTATATTGAGCCTTGACAAGAAATACGTAGCACAGTCAAGAGTGTTCCTCATTTTCTTTTTCGGGGTGTACTGGATGTCGGCCTCCTCTCCTGTAACCTGAGGTCCCATGCAGAGCAAGTACAGTGGAAGATGAAGGTAGAGTACTATTAGTCAAAACATTAGGAAGTTGAGTATCATATATTACATGAATAGTTGCGGGGTTGAGCTTTGAAATCTTAGTGTGCTTCGAATTTTCATATGTGCCGCCCAAACATTAATGAAGGTGTTGAGAATAGACTTATCATTTCCCATAGTGCGGAAGTTGGATCTGAAGATGTACTCACCTCCGTCGTTGTATAAGCAGTCATTGTGATAAACAAATTCACAAAACATGAGTATATAATAAATCATTGGCCAATAAGTAATCACATGGAAGGAATGTACATTAATCCAACACAAGTGAATATGCTACTGAGAGAAATGTACATATGGTAAAATGAAATTAAGATGATCATATAATAAGTTACAACTCAAACAGTGACATTCGAAAAGGAAATTAGCATAAACCCAATTACATAAATGTACACATGGGTAAGTCGAGACCATAAGAAAGGTACACTAATCACGTGAAAGGAAACAAAAATAAACCCAATTTCTAGTTAACAATTTACCAACATAAATGTACATATGGCCACATGGAAGTGAGATGATCATTATAACTAACAGTATAAGTAATATCATCAGAACGGAGTAAGGAAGGGAATTACTCATTGGCTCCATCACCGAATGCGTAGTCTGTAATGTGACTAAGATCGGGCTCTCGTCTTCGCCTCCTTCCCTCCAGCAGGTGGGAGTACTTCATTATGAATGAGGACTTGTACTTTGCTGGAAGTCTTATTTCACGTTGCGGCCTCCCCATGTCAGGTGAACTTTCAACCCTATGTTTTAGTACCAATATTGTTAGTTGAAGATTATATCGTTTTAGTAAAGAACATGGAATGCTTTAACATGACCAGGAAACTTGTATGGAGGAACATCATATTGAGGAACATCAGACAGATAATAAAGAACACCTTAAGCATCTAATTGAACATTAGGCCTTCTGTAAAAAAAAAGAACATTAGGCCTTACCCTTTATCTTATGGAGGGTCACCTACTAGGAGCTCCTTATCAATAGCCCTAGTAATGCATACAGAACAGTAGGGTGATTTAAATCTGGATAGATGGTATTGGTGAGTCCTTTGGCACATTAACATTGTCATCTTCTCCTAAATACTCCTCACTATGGCCCTGTTCTTCTATTTTTTGCTCCACACCTCTTAGTAAGGCAAATTATATAAATGTACATTAATAAATCAGAAAGAACATTTGTAGTGCCCACAATGCACATATATTATAATGGAATGCATTTGTTTATTACATTAGAATGTCTGCTGACTAATCTCCCATGTCATATGGAGGTCCTTAGTGCTGATCATCTAAGCTGGCAATTGAACAAATAGTACAGAATAACTACACTAATGAAAGTCACAACCCAAAGAGTGACATTCAAAGAGGAAATGACCATATACCAAATTACAGTGAACATGAAACCGATAGAATTATACACATGGCCAAATAGAAGTAACATGATCATTAGAAGTGGGAATGGACATAAACTCAACACTAGTGAACATATAACTAACATGTTGTTGTTGTTGATGACATTATTGTTGTTGTTGTTGTTGTTGTTGTTGTTGTTGTTGTTGTTGTGTTGATGTTGATAGTGTTATGGTTGCAGTTTAGGCTGCCGTTGTTGCTGATATGGGGGATGATCGAGGATGAGCTGGATGGCAGGCGGAATTGGTATATGTTCAATAACAGTTAGAAGACCAAAACCATGGCGCATTTCGAGGGCGTTCCACTTTCGGACCATGTCCCTACACCAAACGGTCAACAAAGGAATTCACGGGGTGCTGTCAGGAATTCCTTCCGAAGTCGTTCAAAATAAAACACCTATAAACATGTGACGATGTTGCAACAGATGACCATGGAAGTGAAAATATGAACATATGATAAAAGGGCAAGTATATTCAAACAGGTTGAGTGAAAAGATCGTGCAAACCAAGTAAGTGAAGATCGCTGAGAATTGATGACTTACGATCAAAAAGGGCATTAGACCAACGAAAAAACATAAAGTGTTCTGCTTCCAATCGTCAGTAGACCAAAGGAGAGAGTCAATGGTGTACTGTAACACCCCGACAATTCTCTATTTTCCAAAATACCTTTTTATTATAAAACTTAGAGAATCATCGAAGCATTATCGCCCGTGTGATAACGTAACGGCTTACTCAGAATTTTGCAGCGGAAATAAATAAATAACTTTGAAAATAATAAACGTAGTCAACCATAAGTCAACTCCAAAAACCAAAGTCAAAGTCAACCAAACCAAAGTATGACAAAACTAAACTCAAACCACAAACTAAAAGTCAACTATAATAATAAAGTCAACACAACCTCTCCACGAAAATCCCGAACCCATGATGCATCATCTTCGACCAGAGATGGACAATGCACTATTGATCCCGAGAGACTACTCACCAAATGGGTCATCACAGGATCAATAAGGCATAGCCATGATCAACATACACACACAAAGCACGTAATCAGCAAAGCTGAGTACTACATAATAAAGAAATATAAAACCTAACATGATACTAATAAGCATTAAGGCAAATATAAATAATAATATAATATCATTGCAGACAACTTTACTGAACTTGACTCTATAACTTAAATTAATTATAACTTAGATTGAATAGGCAATAGAAAGAGTTGTCCAAACCAAACCAGTCTTCAATTTAGAAGATCGACGAAGTACGGGCGCGACTCCGTACTCCCTTGACCAACGATATCGAGGAACCTTTTAAATAAAATAGGACACGGTGATCAATCTGGTCCCAAGAAAAGCCATGGGCTACTGGTGGGTGCGGCTTGCCGTGTACACCTATCCAAAGATAAATTTCTCCTACTCTCATGCACACTAAGCAAGTATAATGGAAGTAGGGATCGTATCCACAGGGAAACAGGGACAAGTTAAATATTTAGCGTGAATTAGTACTTAGATTAAGCTAAGGGTCGAGTAACCTAATAAAAAGGGGGGTTTTCAAGTAGATTATAAACAAACTACAATTAACTAGCAAATAAATAAAATGAGAAATCAATACGGAAAGATCTTGAATCCGATTAACATCCACTTCAATTTCATTATCGATCATTGAACCTCAACTCTAATTATTTCCATGATTATCTATTGTCGAGAACTAATCTCGTATTCTCCTTATTCTTAGTTGAACAGCACGATCAGCGTGACTATAAAACCCTAACTAAAGGATAACCTAGTCCGATCAGCGTCTAAGTTCAATCCAATAGCAACAATAAACACAGAGAACCAATAGACCTGCTAATGTCATACACGCGATAAACATTCAACAGTTGATTCAATTTCCCCAAGAAATAACCAAGACGATCTGCATCTAAGTTACTCCCCAGTTTGCTACAAGTAGATAAAAGAATAAAACAATCCGATTCTATCTTTAAATCTAGCATTAGATTAATTACACAATCAAACTAGTAACGTTCCTAGCATAATTATGCAAAAATCATAAAGTATAATCATAGAAATTAAACCATAATCAAGGAAAATAGATAGAGAGGAAAGATCTCACAATAATGGTTGAAGCTTCATGTTAATTTTCTTCAAGAACAGTTCAAGCTACAATCCGATAGCATAAACCAAATCCAACATTGAAATCTCTAATAAAACTAAGAAAACTAAGAAAAATAACAAAAGTGAGGAAGGAGAATTAAGAGAGGAGTGTTTTTTCTCTCTCCTCCATTTCGGCTCTGCTCCCCCCTCTCCCAAGAAAATAGGTTTTAGGAGGCTTTTAAACCCCGCACAAAACGTGGCCCCAAACCGACTTAAGCGTCGCGAGTCGCGATACTGGTCGCGAGCCGCGACGAGCTGACTGACTTTTCGCACAAATTGGCTGGGCAAAGGGGGTCGCGACCCGCGAAGTAGCTCGCGAGGTGCGAAGCAGGGGTCGCGAGTCGCGAGCTTCATCGCGAGGTGTGACGCGCGTTGAACGCTGCTAGCAGCGAGCATGAGCATTGGCTGTGCGCTGCTAGGCATGCTGCTACTGCTTGGCTTGGCGATGATGCTGGGATGTTGCGCGCTGACCATAGCTGTTGGGGCAGACTTAGTGCTTGCGGCGGTGCTTTGCTTGGCTTGGGCTTGCGGCAATGCTTGGCTTGGGTTTGCGATGATTGCCCATTATGCTACGATGCTATACTTCCCGAGCACTCCCAAAACATATCCATATCACCTTAAAAGCTCGAAACTTAGAACATTAACACTAATTAACTCACAAAACTCCGAACTTCCGCTAAGGTTAATATATATGCAAACATAAACAATTACAAACAAACCCTTAGCAAAGTGCACCCAAAATATCATAAAAACTTCGTATAACTTGAGCGTATCAGCTACCACCACGTACTCCAACTCATACTAGTCCAACACTTCAGACGTGCACAAGTCTAAAGCTTATTGCTATCCACATTCCACTTTAAGTGATTAATAAATTATTTATTTGTATGACTCACAAAGGAAAGACAAACAATATAATCATCAAGGATAGATAAACTTCTATTTTTATCTAAGGATTAGATAAGGTGATCATCAACTTAACAATCCAAGAATAATTCCAATTACAAATTCCATAACCATTATTTATTTGTTGATCCAAGTCAACAATCAACCAACCTTTCATAGGTGAATAACCAACTTACCAAATAATGCCCTCGGTCCTCATAACGTAATTAAATAATCCAAAGGGAATAACATGATCCAATAACAACATAATTATTAATCCCTTACGTGAATTAATAAAATAAAGTTTCCAATCCCATATGCTTGCATCAAACATCCATACAAACATAATATAATCAACATGCTCTACACAACGGCATAAAACATGCAATTTCACTTGGATATAAATCACATATGAACTATAAATAGTTCCCTATACATGATACTACATAAATCCCATTCTTAGGACATGATACTAATCCAACCAACACATAGCTATGTACGTACCTTGTGTAGACAAAATTCGACGCCACTTTAACAAGCTTAAAAGTTGCCTAAAGAGAATTCTCCGCCTACCAATAATCAACTAACCACAAATCAATACTCTATAAATTTCCAGCAATATTAAAATACTTTAAACCCTTTTTAAAAGTGTTTAAAAACCTTTCCCATCATTAGAACTTCAATTATTAATACTTCCTAGTATAGTACTACTATACTAGTCATTAAAAACCCTTAAAAACTCATACTTTGATAATTAAAACTCCATCATAAGCATACTAGCAAAATTTCCAGCAACTTATAATGTATTTAAAACCCTTTAAAACATAGTTAGATATAATCAAAATCATAAGGATACTCAATTTCATAAACTATAATATACTACTATGATTTTCCAACTCATAAAACCCTAGAAATCCATACTTTCATACTCAAAACTCTAGTTTAAACATAACTATTAAATTTGAAATTTTAATCACTTCACTATATAATTTCCATAATCTGAAATTATATTTAAATCATCAAACTATAATTTTAATCATGAAAACATTAAATCCATCCTTAAAAATATAAACTTTAACATTAAGTAAAATTAGAGGAGGAAGAAATAACCACAAGAAGAAGAGGGAGGAAAACCGGTAGCCAAGGGGGCGAGAAACGCCGGCGTTGGACTGCTGGCTGCGGCGGCGGCTGGCATTCGACGGTGGTGGTCGGCAGCCGAGAGGAGAAGGCCGAAGAAAGAGAGAGGAATGAGAGGAAGAGGAGGGCCGAAAAAAAAAAAAAGGAGGAGAAGGAAGAGAGAGAAAATTAAGTGGGAATTTTTTTTGGGGTTTTGGGGTTTATATAGTTACCCCTATTTGGGCTTAGGAACTTGTGTTTGGGCTTAAATAATATTTTAAGATTGGGTGTTTGGCATAGTTGGGTTCATCTAACCCAATTTAAAATCCTTTTTACTAACCCTGAGATGTTTAAGCTATTTAAATAATTTTCAAATTATGACTAAATAAAATATGTTACTTAAAATCATTAAATAATTCTTTTGACTTTCAATGGTCAACCTTTCAAGAAATAAATCATTTAAATATTAAAATATATATAATATACATTAAAATATGTTTATAAAATTCATAAAATTACGGGGGGTTACAGTATACCCCTCTTAAAAGAAGTTTCGTCCCGAAACTTGGCACGAAAACTCTCACAATTTCAAAATTTTTGACTCAAACTTTCATCTGGAAATACTTGTGTCACAACGTGTGCACACTTTTACCAACATTAAAACCACTTGTGTTACTCATGAACACATTTTCCATGCGGAGAACCAATTTATTTTGCACCAACATGTGCAAATCGCCAAAATAAGCATAAAAATGCATAAAAATACCATAAAATAAGGCAAAAAGTGCGAAATTCTATCGCATTCTACCCCCCTTAAAGAAAACGAGTTACGCCCTCGTAACTCACCTCAACAAATAAATCTGGATACTTTTTCTTCATTTCATCTTCGGCTTCCCACGTTGCCTCTTCGGACTCATGGTTAGACCAAAGCACTTTTACAATATTCACATCTTTATTGCGTGTACTACGCACCTTTTTATCTAAGATTTTCACAGGCCTTTCCTCACACGTGAGGCTACTATCAATTTGAATTCTTTCAGGCTCCAAGACATGATTCTCATCAGGGATATATCTCTTTAGTTGGGAAATATGAAACACATCGTGGATTTTCTCAAATTCCATTGCCAACGCCAACTTATAAGCAACCTTCCCAATTCTTTGCAAAATCTCATATGGGCCAACATATTTAGCACTTAGTTTGCCCTTTTTACCAAATCTCATTACTTCTTTAGTCGGTGATACTTTCAAAAACACTTTATCACCAACTGCAAATTCATCTTCTCTTCGCTTCAAATCAGCATAACTCTTCTGCCTATCCTGAGCAGCTTGAATTCTAGCCTGAATCAACTTGACATTCTTAACAGTCTCCTCAATAAATTCCGTCCCCAATACTATATTCTCACTAAAATCATTCCAGCAAATGGGACTTCTACACTACCTTCCATACAACGCCTCAAAAGAAGCCATCTTAATGCTCGCATGATAACTATTTTTATACGAAAACTCAATCAAGTCTAAGTGATCTTCCCAACTACCTTGGAAATCAATTGCGCACGCTCTCAACATATCTTCCATAGTATGATTGGTCCTTTCAGTCCGACAATCTGTCGCAAGATGAAAAGCAGTGCTCATCTTCGACGTTGTTCCAAAATTCAACTGGACCTTTTGCCAAAATTTCGAGAGGAATCTGGAATCACGATCCGAAATAATGTCCGTCGGGACTCCATGCAGTCGCACCACATGCTTGATGTACGTCTTTGCAAGTTGCTTCTTCTTCCATGTCTCTTTGATCGCAACGAACACGGCGGACTTCGTTAGACGGTCCAAGATAACCCAAATAGTATCATTGCCATTTCTCGTCTTCGGCAAAGCAGTCACAAAATCCATGGATATAGAATCCCACTTCCATCCAGGAACCTCTAAGGATTGAACTTTCCCCATTGGTCTCTTATGGTCTATCTTCACTTTCTGACAGGTCAGACACTTTGACACGAACTCAGTGACTTCACGCTTCATATTCGGCCACCAATAAATCTCTTTGAGATCCTTATACAACTTGTCACCCCCAGGGTGCACAGAATATGGAGTATTATGCCCCTCATCCATAAGCTTTCTCTTAAGCTCTACACATTTTTGTGGCACACACCACCTTCCCTTAAACCTCAAGCTTCCATCATCATGAATCTTAAAGTCAACTTCCTTTCCTTTCTTCATCTTCTCCTTAATCTTATCTAGGTGCTCGTCTCCAACTTGACCCTCTTTGATCTCATCGAAAACTGACAACCCCAATGATAAAGCACTCAATCTTGCCTCGATCTCCCCAGGATTTAGAATTTCTTGGCTAAGCCTTTGCATATCTCGGCACAAATCCTCAGGAACTACCAACGCATTCATGCTATGGCTCGATTTCCTACTCAAAGTATCGGCAACTACATTCGCCTTCCCTTCAAGATACTAGATATCTAGGTCATAATCTTTGATCAATTCTAGCCATCTTCTCTGCCTCATATTGAGATCCTTTTGGGTGAAAATGTACTTCAAACTCTTATGGTCGGTAAAGATCTTATAAGTCACCCCATATAGGTAATGTATCCAAATATTCAAGGCAAAAATAATAGCAGCTAACTCTAGATCATGGGTCGGATAATTAGACTCATACGGTTTCAACTGACGCGATGCATACGCGATCACCTTCCCATTCTGCTGCAGAACACATTCCAAACCATTCTTCGAAGCATCACTATACACCTCGAATCCTTCATTTTCATCAGGCAGGGTTAAAACAGGTGCAGTGGTTAAACGCTCCTTCAAAATCTGAAAAGCTTCCTCGCACTTTTCACTCTACTCAAATTTTGACTCTTTCTTCATCAAATTAGTCATTGGCCTTGCTATCTTCGAGAAATCTCTCACAAATCTCCTATAATAGCCAGCTAATCCCATAATACTCCTAATGTCTGACACATACTTCGGAGTAGGCCACTCACTAACAGCTTGAATCTTTGCAGGATCCACACTAACTCCTTCTTTAGACCCATAATGACCCAGAAATGCTACTTTCTCCAAACGGAACTCACACTTAGAGAACTTGGCATACAATTGGTTCTTCCTAAGCGTCTCCAATATTATCCTCAAATGTTCATCATGCTCCTCTTCACTCTTTGAATAGATCAAAATATCATCAATGAATACCACAACAAACTTATCTAATAACTCATGGAAAATCCTATTCATAAAATCCATAAATATCGTCGGATCATTGGTCAGTCCAAACAGCATCACAATAAACTCATAATGACCATAACGCGTCCTAAACGCAGTCTTAGGTATATCCTTATCAGCTGGTGATACCCTGAACGCAAATCAATCTTCGAAAACAGAATCGCTCCATTCAACTGATCGAACAAGTCATCTATTCTAGGCAAAGGATACTTGTTCTTAATAGTCACATTGTTCAACTCCCTATAGTCAATGCACAAACTCATACTTCCATCTTTCTTCTTCACAAACAACAAAGGAGCTCCCCAAGGTGACGCACTAGGCCTAATATAACCTTTATCCAACAGTTCTTGCAACTACGTCTTCAATTCGCTCATCTCATGAGGTGCCATTCTATATGGTGCCTTAGAAATAGGTGCAGTGCCAGGAACCAAGTTTATGGTGAACTCAATGGCTCTTTTAGGTGGCATACCAGAAATCTCGCTTGGAAACACATCCATAAACTCATTCACAATTGGTACATCCTCGATTTTTAATCCAACCTCTTTACTTACATCTTGCATGCTACAAAAAAATAACTCACATCCTTTCTTCACCAACTTCTTCACTTGCATTGCAAAAATGACCCCAAAGCTCTTAGGCTTCCCAAAACGTCGGTACGAAGTCAACTTCCCCAAAGGGCTTCTCAACACTACTTTCTGAGCTTCACAGTCTATTTTGGCCTTATAGAAATCTAACCAATTCATCCCAAGATTAAATTTTATCAAATTAGAAGGAAATACACAGCTATCTTTAGAGGTAAGTTTCTATACAACTTGGTACACCTTATGACTTCTCAAGTAGGTATACTAATAGGCAGGTCAATTACTTCAAAGTCTACCAACCCCAAACTTTTAATAACGGACGACGATATAAACGAATAGGTCGCCTCAGAATCAAATAATGCTTTTACGAGAACGGAGTTAATAGAGAAAGTACCAGAAACTACGTCGGCAGATCTTTCAGCTTCATTGCGACTCATCACGAACAGTTTACCCGGAGCTTTACTCTGGTTGTTGATGTTGCTCTCACTAGCAAGCTTACTGAAGTTTCCTTGGTTGTTCTGCGCCCCTACAGGCTTCGAATCTTGGTTACCTGATTGGTTGAACCCAGACCTTCCCTGATTACCACTCCCATTACCATTCTGCTCTTTCCTTTGCTTGCTGAAGCACTCAAATTCTCTATGCCCCTTCTTTTGGCAGTAATGACAGGTTACTAGGTCTCTCTTACAGTCTCTACCAGGGTGGTTCTTGTTACACTTCTTACAGTTGTAACTCCTTTCGGACTGGCCCTTATTATTAAAGCCTTGACCATTCCTTCCTTGGAAATTTCCATTCCCATTTCTGTTCCTCTTAAAGTTCCCGTGATTTCCACCAGAATTGAAATCTTTTCTTTTCTCACCCACTACAACATTTTTCTTGTCACGCCTCGACTGAAGACCATAAATATGGGCGGCTCTTCCATACACAACATCTAGGGATGCAAAAGTCTCACCACCTAACCCCAGTTGGATTTCCTCAGTCAAACCTTGCTCAAATCTCTGAGCCTTTAACTCCTCAGTAGCTACTACCTCAGGTGCAAATCTACACAATGCTATGAACTTGCTATAGTACTCAGAAATGGTCATACTCCCCATCCTAAGGTTTATGAACTCATGAGCCTTTTGTTTTCTCATAAAAGCAGGGTAAAATTTTCCTCTCAAAGCAGTAATAATGGAATCCCAATTAAACCCTTCAACAGCACTAAGTCTAGTTCCATTCTCTTTCCACCATAAGTCAGCCTCATCTTTCAGATACAACACAGCTTGACCTACTTTCATAGCCTCAGGACAATTTACAACCCCAAAAATCTTTTCAAACTCCCTAATCCAACTCTCTAAGAAGGTAGGGTCAGCTTGCCCCTTAAAGTACGGCTGTTTAATCTTAGCTAGTCTTTCAAACATGTCCCCAGTAGAATCGGGACGCTCAGCTCTTTCGTGAGTCAAATTCTCTGCCAATAGGCGAATAGCAGAAGCTAAGGCGTTATCGTTGTTTGCCATTCTACTTCGCGACTTGAAATTTAACGTAAATCTACTTTAGGTTTCGGTTCACAATTTATTGTCATTCTCTACGAAGGCATCACTTGATTTGACCGTACAAGGTCGCATCAACATACAATTCTTTATGAAATCACAACAATATTAAGTTCACACACTATGAACTATAACAACCATATACTCATCCATGAATAAATATTGACATCACTAATTCATATATATATATATATATATATATATATATATATATATATATATATATATATATATATATATATATATATATATATATATATATATATATGAGGATCAAATAAAATTGAATCATAAGAATAAAACAAAATATTCCCGATTCGCGTACTAAAATAAATTCTTGCTCACTTGAATAGCTAAATAATCACTTTTATTCCTCAAAAAGATGATGACAATATCCAATCCATAACAACTATACTTATTCCTTAACCAAGATAAAGATACTAAAGAAAGAAACTTAAACCATTATTACTTGACTATTTATCCAACAATAAAGCATAAGTAAAAAGTCAATGGAGATACATTATCAGTCTCATCTTCCAAGTCTTCATCGTCCTCATCGTCCTCATCATCTTCTGATACAGAAAAATTTGGTTCACCAAAAAACAGACCTCATAATGGCAGAATATATATCCTTTCGGATTTACCCCCTAGCACGGTCAAACTCCTGAATAACCTCATCATCACTATCAGGATTGCTAACTTTCAAAATACGGCGCATCTCCAAATCCACACTAGTGTAGCTATCACCATCAGAATCAGACTCTATATCGGACTCATCATCACTCAAAACAATTGGGTTGAAGTAGCTTCCTAGTCGAGCAGCTTGACTATCAAACATGACTAGAGATCCTATAACAGATGAATACGACATCTATAAGTACATAATTCCCTCACTTAGCGTATATTCCCAACAATAACCATAAGCAAGAATAAACAACAATTCAAAGTATAGGAATAGCATTAAACAGTTAAGCAGATGAGAAAAACATAAACATGCTGAACTAAATATTTAAATGCAGACATATAATATTTTTATCCTATATGCCCTTCTTATACTACCCATCTCTCACAAAAATGAATAAAGGAACTAAAATAAACTAGAAGTACTAAAATAAACAACTAGTAAATAATATATATAATTTTCGAAAATATGGGAAAGAATCGAAAAAATTAAAATAAAAATTTCGGACTAAAAAAAAATTTGAACCGAATAAAAAAAACTCTGACCTCTAAAAAAAATAATTCGAACCACATAAAATATTTCGAACCAAAAATATTTTCGAACATATTTTTAAAAATTGAAACATGTTTCGAAAAATGATTTAAGCACAACAAATAAGTAGAAGCTCGTTTTCTATGAAATTTATTTTAAGTAACTAGGCGCCTAAAACTTTAAGGTTGGCACGAAAGGCCAATAAAAACCAAAGCTCCCAGATACCACTTTGTAACACCCGGACAATTCTCTATTTTCCAAAATACCTTTTTAATATAAAACTTAGATAATCATCAAAGCATTATCGCCCGTGTGATAACGTATCGGCTTACTCAGAATTTTGCAGCGGAAATAAATAAATAACTTTGAAAACAATAAACTTAGTCAACCATAAGTCAACTCCAAAAACCAAAGTCAAAGTCAACCAAACCAAAGTAACACAAAATCAAACTCAAACCACAAACTAAAAGTCAACTATAATAATAAAGTCAACACAACCTCTCCACGAAAATCCCGAACCCATGATGCATCATCTTCGAACCTGAGATGAACAATGCACTATTGATCCCGAGAGACTGCTCACCAAATGGGTCATCACAGGATCAATAAGGCATAGCCATGATCAACATACACACACAAAGCACGTAATCAGCAAAGCTGAGTACTACATAATAAATAAATATAAAACCTAACATGATACTAATAAGCATTAAGGCAAATATAAATAATAATATAATATCATTGCAGACAACTTTACTGAACTTGACTCTATAACTCAAATTAATTATAACTTAGATTGAATAGGCAATGGAAAGAGTTGTCCAAACCAAACCAGTCTTCAATTTAGAAGATCGACGAAGTACGGGCGCGACTCCATACTCCCTTGACTAACGATATCGAGGAACCTGTTAAATAAAATAGGACACGGTGATCAATCTGGTGCCAAGAAAAGCCATGGGCTACCACCATGTACTCCAACTCATACTAGTCCAACACTTCAGACGTGCACAAGTCTAAAGCTTATTAATAAATTATTTATTTGTTATGACTCACAAAGGTAAGACAAACAATATAATCATCAAGGATACATAAACTTTCATTTTTATCTTAGGATTAGATAAGGTGATCATCAACTTAAAAATCCAAGAATAATTCCAATTATAAATTCCATAACCATTATTGTTTTGTTGATCCAAGTCAACAATCAACCAACCTTTCGTAGGTTAATAACCAACTTACCAAATAATGTCATCGGTCCTCATAAAGTAATTAAATAATCCAAAGGGAACAACATGATCCAATAACAACATAATTATTAATCCCTTACGTGAATTAATAAAATAAAGTTCCCAATCCCATATGCTTGCATCAAACATCCATACAAACATAATATAATCAACATGCTCCACACAACGGCATAAAACATGCAATTTCACTTGGATATAAATCACATATGAACTACAAATAGTTCCCTATACATGATACTACATAAATCCCATTCTTAGGACATGATACTAATCCAACCAACACATAGCTATGTACGTACCTTGTGTAGACAAAATTCGACGCCACTTTAAAAAGCTTAAAAGTCGCCTAAAGAGAATTCTCCGCCTACCAATAATCAACGTAACCACAAATCAATACTCTATAAATTTCCAGCAATATTAAAATACATTAAACCCTTTTCAAAAGTGTTTAAAAACCTTTCCCTTCATTAAAACTTCAATTATTAATACTTCCTAGTATAGTACTACTATACTAGTCAGTAAAAACCCTTAAAAAATCATACTTTGATAACTAAAACTCCATCATAAGCATACTAACAAAATTTTCAGCAACTTATAATGTATTTAAAACCCTTTAAAACATACTTAGACATAATCAAAATCATAAGGGTACCCAATTTCATAAACTATAATATAGTACTATGATTTTCCAACTCATAAAACCCTAAAAATCCAGACTTTCATACTAAAAACCTTAGTTTAAACATAACTATTAAATCTGAAATTTTAATCACTTCACTATTTAATTTACATAATATGAAATTATATTTAAATCATCAAACTATAATTTTAAACATGAAAACATTAAATCCATCCTTAAAAATATAAACTTTAACATTAAATAAAACTAGAGGAGGAAGAAATAACCACAAGAAGAAGAGGGAGGAAAACAGGCAGCCAAGGGGGCGAGAAACGCCGGCGTCGGACTGCTGGCTGCGGCGGCAGCTGGCGTCCGGCGGCCGAGAGGAGAAGGCCGAAGAAAGAGAGAGGAAAGAGAGGAAGAGGAGGGCCGGAAAAAAAAAGGAAGAGAGAGAGAGAGAAAATAATGTGGGGAAAATTTTTGGGGTTTTGGGGTTTATATAGTTACCCCTTTTTGGGCTTAGGAACTTGTGCTTGGGCTTAAATAATATTTAATGATTGGGTGTTTGGTATAGTTGGGTTCCTCTAACCCAATTTAAAATCCTTTTTACTAACCCAAAGATATTTAAGCTATTTAAATAATTTTCAAAGTATGACCAAATAAAATATGTGATTACTTAAAATCATTAAATAATTCTTTTGACTTAGGAAAATTTTTGGGGTTTTGGGGTTTATATAGTTACCCCTTTTTGGGCTTAGGAACTTGTGCTTGGGCTTAAATAATATTTAATGATTGGGTGTTTGGTATAGTTGGGTTCCTCTAACCCAATTTAAAATCCTTTTTACTAACCCAAAGATGTTTAAGCTATTTAAATAATTTTCAAAGTATGACTAAATAAAATATGTGATTACTTAAAATCATTAAATAATTCTTTTGACTTTCAAATGGTCAACCTTTCAAGAAATAAATCATTTAAACATTTAAATATATATAATATACATTAAAATGTATTTATAAAATTCATAAAATTACGTGGGATTACATGTACTTGCTTTAATCGTAATAGGGTATTTGGTTGACATCCAGAGTAGTTATTAAGCATGTTGTGGATGGTTGTGAGTTTAAGCTGCTTTTGATGCAAGAGCTCACTACAACAACCAAAAAACTCCTGAGCCAATTGTCAGTAACTTCCTCACTGGCAAGCTTCTCGCAAATCTGATTCAACGAGGGACAATCCCTTCGAATTCTATGGTATCCAAAGCATCATTTGCCATCATGCTATCCAAAGCATCATTTGCCATCATGCTATCCAAAGCATCATTTGGAACGACTCCGGTTTCAGCTATGGCCATCCCCCAATAGGCAGCTCGTACATAAGGTGAACATCAACTGGGTCCATCTTAACCTCCTTTCCTCACTTGAGGTGCAAGCTTGAACTACAAACGTTAAAGTTCGACACAATGCTTGCAGTGATACTGGAGTTGTACTTTTCAACGTTAAAGAAGTGATCCCCGAAGCCCATGTCACAAATTGCTTGCTTCTTGCCCTCATGATTGTCAATGCTCCTAAATAGTTTCATCAGGGGTTGAACGGTTTAGCGCACCTTCATGATATGAGCGTTCTCAACGACCACCGCATCAGCGTCCTCACCACTGCTGACATCTTGGACGTCTCGGGGGACAACAACGATCTGATCGCTCGGTCCCCCCTACACAGAAGTATCCCCCTCTGTGTGCACCTCAGCAGCATGATGACCACTGAATATGAAATAAAAAGGGATAAAGAATTTATTGTCCATATAACCAATTAAAATGAACATATGGACAATTTAAATAAACACAAACATATAACAGGATTACAGGCCAAAGAAACTCAACATCAGCGAATGAACATAAATTCAAATCCAGTGAACATGTAACTAATTCAAATGAACATATGGCCAAATTAAAATAACATGATTACATAATAAATGACAGGCGAAACAGCATCAATAAAAGGAAATGATAAGAAACCTGGTCCTGGTGAACAGGTAATCAATTCAAATGAACATATAGCTAGATAAAACTAACATGTTTATATGTAACAAAAAATGCACATAAACCCAACACCGGTGAACATATTAGCAACTGAAATGTACATATGGTCAAATAAATATTGATTTTGTCAATGATCCCTGAAATTTGTTAAATGTTCCATTTATGTTAGCAAGGGAATTGGACTTAAAATTGATAAGCAAATGAGCATAATTCCAACATCAGTGAACACGTAGGCAATCTGAATGAATATATGACGGGTTAACATTAATGTGATCATATAAAAAAACAGACCAAAATCTATCCAGCAAAAGGAAATGAACACTAAACCAACAACAGTGAACATGTAACCAATTGAAATGAACATATGGCCAAATAAAACTAACATGATCACATTAAATAAGCTAAATGTACATATACTCAACACCAATGAACATATAATCAACTTGAATGAAGATGTTGCCCAATAATTACCAATAATCACTTAATTTAGGCAAATGTTCCATTTTGTGTTTTTTACATGTGCGCAAATTTTATGCTCACTGCAACAGTATGTTTTGGGGCCTACTGTAATGGTCCCTTCAGCCGTGCAGTTTTCTCCGCAAGCCTATATGTCAAAATTTGTCAGCAAAGTCAAACGAAGAAATCATATAATTAAACATACATATAGATGTTGGATCCATTACCTTCCAACAACCTTCCTTTTCCTTGAAGCATGAACGTACTTTGCATCATTTTCATCTATCCGCCTAGAAAGACCAAACACTATTAAGCAATCGGTTTTTTCACCATATATCCTTGACAATTTTTTTTATTCACCATATACCCTCACTTTTTTCAAAATACACCATATACCCCTGACTTTCTTGAAAATACATCAGAATGCCCTTAATGACTAACGACAGTTAACTCCGTTAGTTATTAACCCTAATTAATTATAAAAAACCCTAAGTAACCCCAATTAACCCTAATTCTCTAATTTACCCTACTTCTCTCTCCCTAACCCACCAACATTAAACCACCACCACCTGACTCCCACCCCCACCTCCACCCCCACCACCACCGGCCTCCTCCCCCCCCGCAGCCCCCCTCCTTCTCCACCGCAGCCCCCCTCCCCCGGTAATATTCCGAAATTATTTTCACAAATTTTGTTATAACATTCTGCTTTACAAAATAATACATTATTTGCATTTTCACAAATTTTGCTATAACATTGTGTTTTACAAAATAATACATTATTTACCTTTCCTTATGACTCAAATTTGAGTTACATATTATATTTGCAAACCAATGTTTGATTTCAATTTTTCCCCTTACACTTAGATTCAAAAAAAAAAGGAAAAAGGAAGAGAAATTCTTCTATTAGCATCTTCCACGCATATACCAAACTTAATATTTCCTTCCATTTTTACTTTCAATCAATGATTACAATCAGAGAAGACTTGATTATAATCAATTAGCCTCCAATCAATCTCATTGATTGAGAAAATCAAGCAATCAAAAATCCATGTACCCTAAATTACTCTTGATAATTACACTATAAAAACCCACAACTCTCTTCCACCAAATCACTTTGCTCAACTCTTCCTCTTGTGTAAGTACTGATTTCATTCATTTAAGTTCCACTTCTTCACCATTACTCTCGACCTTCGCCGGAAATTATAAAAAAAAAAAAAAAAAAAAAAAAGAAAGACGAACTTGTTAAGTCACGACCCACTACTCGCCGCCGCCGCTAGTCGCCGGACTGGTTGACGTGACCCTTCTTTCTTCTTTTTCTTCTTTCTTCTTTTGTTCTTCTGGTCTTTGAATTTTTTTTTTTGAAGGGAACTGGTTCAGTAGAACCAGAGAGATGCTCATCTTTTGGGGTTTCTCTAAAAACCTTCTTTTACTTTTTGGTTTCTATACAAACCCCACGTTTCATAATTTTCAATAGGACAACAGTGAGTTGTCAATTGTCATGTTTATTTTTTTTTAAAAAAAATCGTTTTCTTTCTTCTTCCTCTTATATTCTGATTACTTAAAATTTAAACTCTTCATTCTCTAGTTTTAAACAATGACCCATGCACAACTTTTGACACTTGATTTTATATTTTAATGAAAATTTTTATGTTATCTACTACTTTCAACTTAACAACTTAGTAATTTTCGGGTATTACATAGGTGACTAATTTCGTTCTTAACTTACTATTGTAGATGGAGATTTTGTAGAAGGAGCTTTCTAGGGATGACTTTATTGTTCGTATCTGCGCTACTCGAGGTAATTTCGATGTCCATCGTACTCTAATTCCCGTTGTAAGACGGTTACCTATGTGAATATGTGATTATGTGGTTATGTATGTGATAAGTAATTATGGACTAATATATGAGATTTACTAAGTTATGAGTTATTATTTACTAGTATAAGAGTGTAATTTTCGTATTACTATAAAACTTGAGCATGTTATTATAATATTGATTTTAATATGAATATTTTTATTATTATGTAATTATTTTGGAACAATGAATAGTAATAAGTATTATTATGTGCTTATTCTTGTAATGAACTTTTGACTTGAATATGTTACTATATTGAGAAGACTTGTGAAATTATATGGTTATTAAATTGAGAACTTGTGTACTTTATGATCCTTTTAAACAAAACTAAGGAGGATAATGAAGTCCGAAAGGGTGTTGAACAGGTTGCCCTATATGATAGTATAGCTATCTATAGGTTAATTATTATATATGATATAAAACTGTTGTCTTCCTTCTATTTATTGTGATCCAAGTAGAAGGGGTGTGCACACTAAGGACTCTATGAAATTGGCCATGATGGTATTGGGGTGACGACCTCTTGTTGAAGTAGGCGGATAATAGGGATTAGTCCGGCCTACTGGCATTCACATTCCCTCTCTTAATTAAAAATTATTATTGGTAATTGTGTGATTAAATGTTATATGATTATGTGACTTATGTTTGGAGTTATTAATATAAACGTTTTAGAACCCAAACATTAATATTACTATTAATTGTTCACCTTTCCTTCTAAACTCAAAGCCTATTTTTAAAATAATTATTTTTACGGGATGGAGTCGAATTACTCAATTTTTCTGATTTTTGGGAGTTGTCTCTCATGTTGTCTTTTTTTCTGTTACTTTGCAGGTAGAACTTGGTGATGGGATCTCGTGTGAGGAGACTTAGATAATTCACCTAGATGACTTATTTAGTTGTTCTATCTTGGAATTATTTATTTTAGTATTGTCTAAAAATTTAGTTGTAATAATATTCTTAACTTCAAATTTCTCTTTTCTAAAGTCCTTGGGTTAATTAGTTTTGTTAGCCTTTCGTTTACTTTTAGAGAGTAAATGGGCGGTAATATCCTCCAAGTTTGAATAAATGATTTTCCGAAAACTATATTTATTTGATTATATATTTATTTAAGTTTGGAGGGTGTTACAAAGTGGTATCAAGAGTTTTGGTTTAAGAATAACTAGGGAAAGTTGGGTTAAAGGAATTAAATAGGTTAAGTAAATTGAATAAATAAAGTTAGGACTAAATAAACTAAGTTATGAGAGTGGGTTTGAAAGGGATTATTTTATTTTTTTAATGTTTTGAAGTACTACTTTTAAGTACTTAATATATGTTCCTTTATGTTTTAGATGGCATGACTTTACCAAACCGCAAGAAAAAGGACGGCGAGGAAACTCACATGTCCTATCTTTGCTTCACCTTACTTGATTCGCAAAAGATATCGGGAGGATGTTTGTGATTGTGTCCACCGTTTGAACTTGGCTATTGAAAGCTACCACTTCAATGATTTATATGGAGATTCTGACTTTTGCACTCTTGAAAAGAAAGCTTATGTCTTATTGAAAGCCCTAACCGAGCAAGGACCATTAGGAGCAATCAAAAGAAAACACAGTGATGTCTATGTTAATGGGACACCTAACGTTGAGAGGTACACGCATAGAGGATCGTGGTTTCTGACCATTGAGTATCTGCGGAGGATTATGATTGATGCTATAGATTAATATCGTTACAATCTAGAGTTAAATGGCTCCAGTTCTGATGAAGGAAAGGCCGATATAAGCCCTACCCCTACCTACCCGCAGTCTGATATGGAGAAGGAAGAGCCTATGGAGGAAGAAGAGCCTATGGAAGATGATGACCTTTAGGTTTTCTTTTCTTTTATTTTAATATATGTAATAAGGTTTAGAACCAGTAGTTGCTATGTTGAACAATGATGTTCTGTTGATTGAATGATTTGAATAAAGTTGTTTACATTTTCTAAGTTGTGTTCCTAGCTCAAATTAAATGAATATGTCTCATCATTATACTTTACCTTAGTATTAAATGGTGGTAACACCATTGTTTTCTTTTCTAGGTAGCTTATGCAATTTAACGTATATACTCGTTCACGTTCACGCCAAAACAAAAACATACCTGAGACTTCCGAACAAATCGCCGACACATTAGGAAGCAAAAATGTAGTGAGTTTACTAGATTCAATCAAGGATCTACTATGAGTGTAGAAGAGTATGCTCAGAAATTTCATGAATATGCTAGGTTCTGCCCCAATATGGTTCCAGATGAGGCCACAAAAGCCCAGAAATTTGAGGATGGACTTAGCTTTAGAATCCAAAAGAGACTAGGCGGTATTACCTCAACCACTTTTATGGAGGCTTACGGTAAAGCTTGCAATATGGAGAGAATTTTGAAACGAGAAGAAAAAGTATTGGGAAGAATCAAAGACCAAAGTGGGAACTCCCAATCTCAAGGTTATGAGAAAAAGGCTCGCTATGGAGGAAATAATGGCGGGGTAACCATCAAGGAGGTCGTTATACCAACAACAACAGTTCTCACAATAACAATCAAGGTCAAAGGAGACACAGAGACAATAATAAGAAAGTGTTTGTCTGTAAGAAGTGCAATAAGAGTCATCCAGGTTTCACATGTCAGGGTGAAAGAATTAAGTGTTTTCAGTGCGGAGAACCAGGACACAAGGCCAATCAGTGTCCAAATAGGCAAAATGACCAAAGTGGACAAAATAGGGGAAACAACAACAATGGAAATGGCAATCGAAACCAATACCAGACCAATAATCGCCCTACCAATCCTCAAGGTCCAAGCAACAATGGTAATCAAGTCACTCCAAATGCTACTCAGAGCAACAACCAGATCAATGGAAATGGTGCACGTCCAACTTTTGGCAGAATTCACGTCATGAGCAGAACTGAAGCAGACACCAATAGTAACGTCATGACGGGTACTTTTCTAGTAAAATCTAACCCTGCTTTCTTACTCTTTGACTCTGGAGCGTCTCATTCTTTTATTTCTAAGTCTTTTATGGAAAAGTTTTCCTTAGAACCTTCATCGTCGTGTCTAGCCAACATCGTCATGTCCACCGGAACTACAGTCCCATGTAATACCCTTTTTCAAGACATTCCTATTACCATAGCCGGAACTGATATACCTGCCGACCTAATCTTGTTTTCCTTGAAAGACTTTGATGGTATCCTAGGAATGGACTGATTGAGTAAATATCAGGCAAAGATTGAGTGTCATAAGCAAAAAGTGACTCTTTAAGGACCAAAAGGGAATAGGATATCTTACCAAGGGGTTGTCTTTACACCTGAAATCAAGATTATCTCAGCTTTGAACCTTCAAACATACATTAGGAAAGGCTACACAGTCTACCTATGTCACATGAAAGATATAAGTAAGGAGGATGAGGAGATACCCAAAATTCTTGTTGTTTGCGAATTCCCGGATGTATACCCATACGAGATTCCAGGAATGCCACCAGAGAGAGAAGTTGATTTCAACATCAATGTAATTCCTGGAACAGGCCCTATTTCTGAAGCACCATATCGAATGGCCCCAACAGAAACAAGAGAACTGAAAGTGCAATTAGAAGAACTCTTGGAGAAAGGATATATAAGACCAAGTGTCTCACCCTGGGGAGCACCAGTGTTGTTCGTTAGGAAGAAGGATGGGTCTCTAAGACTATGCGTCGACTATAGGGAGTTGAACAATGTCACTGTCAAGAATAGATACCCACTTCCTAAAATCAAGGATTTATTCGATCAGTTAAAAGGTGCTGCAGTATTCTCAAAAATCAACTTGCGTTCTGGATATCATCAGTTGAGAATCGCAGATGAAGATATACCCAAAACAGCTTTCCGAACAAGGTATGGCCATTACGAGTTCACAGTTATGCCATTTGGACTCACTAATGCGCCTGCTGCATTCATGGATCTCATGAATAGGACCTTCAAGCAGTACTTGGACAAGTGCGTGGTCATATTCATCGATGACATTCTGGTATTCTCACGAGATAAGGAAGAGCATGAGGCCCACTTGAGGAAAATCTTTGAGATACTTTGACAAGAGAAATTGTATGCAAAATTCTCAAAGTGTGAATTTTGGTTAGAGAAAGTCGCATTTTTGGGCCATGTCATATCAAAGGACGGAGTTGCTGTTGACCCCTCAAAGATTCAAGCAGTGACCGATTGGGCTCGACCCACAAGTGTTACAGATATTAGAAGCTTCTTGGGTCTTGTTGGGTATTATAGGAGATTCGTTAGAGATTTCTCTAAGATTGCTCAACCTGTCACCAACCAGATGAAGAAGACCACTAAATTTCATTGGGACGACCAATGCGAGTCAGCATTTCAAGAATTGAAGAAACGACTTACAACAGCACCAGTATTGACCTTACCCTCTGGAACAGAAGGCTTCGAGGTGTATAGTGACGCCTCAAAGCATGGGTTAGGGTGTGTGCTGATGCAACATGGAAAAGTCGTAGCATATGCATCAAGGCAACTGAAACCTTATGAACAAAATTACCCTACTCATGGAAAAGTTGTCATCTTTTCTGTTACTTTGCAGGTAGAACTTGGTGATGGAATCTCGTGTGAGGAGACTTAGATAATTCACTTAGATGACTTATTTAGTTGTTCTATCTTGGAATTATTTATTTTAGTATTGTCTAAAAATTTGGTTGTAATAATATTCTTAACTTCAAATTTCTCTTCTCTAAAGTACTTGGGTTAATTAGTTTTGTTAGCTTTTCGTTTACTCTTAGAGAGTAAATGGGCGGTAATATCCTCCAAGTTTGAATACATGATTTTTCAAAAACTATATCTATTTGATCATATATTTATTTAAGTTTGGAGGGTGTTACAACTCCTCCCCCGCAGCCCTCCCCACCACCCCCAGCCCGCAGCCCCCCTCCCCCTACCCCTTCGAATCCCACGGCCCCCCCACCGTCTCCCACCCCTTCGAATCCCGCAGCCCCACCCCCTCCTCCCACCCCTTCGAATTTCGCATTCCCCCCACCCCCACCCCCCACCCCCACCTCTTCGAATTTCTCCACCCAATTTTCGCATTTTCGAGGTCGAATATTATTCAATTAATTCATTTTCTTTTTTTATTTTGTCTTATCTACCGCTGAGAAAATTACACCACTATTTTATTTTTCGAATGGGTGGGGGGGGGGGAGGTTGCGGAATTCGAAGGGGGGGGGGAGGGGTGGTGGGGATGCGAAATTCGAAGGGGTGGGGTTTGCGTGGGGAAGGTTGGGCTGCGTGGAGGAGAGAGGGGCTGCGTGGGGCGGTGGCGGGAGTGGGGGAGGGGCTGCGTGGAGGAGCTGCGGGGGTGGGGAAGAGGTGGGGGAGCTGCTGGGGTTAGGGTGTGTGGGGGGAAGGTGGTGGTGGTTGGTTGGTTGTTGGGGGTTAGGGTTAGGGTTAGGAGTTAATTAAGGTCTGAAACAAAAAAAATCAGGTTAATGACTAACGGAGTTAACAGTAGTTAGTCATTAAGGGCATTCTGATGTATTTTCAAGAAAGTCAGGGGTATATGGTGAATTCTGAAAAAAGTGAGGGTATATGGTGAATAAAAATAATTGTCAAGGGTATATGGTGAAAAAATCGTTAAGCAATTGATGCAACACAAGTATACATGAGATGTGTTTATGATAACCAATACCTCTTTTGTGAGGGCATCTTTTGAACAACGATGTTTTTGTTCCTTGATGGATAATTAATCGATTCTGAAGCAGGGTGCTTCTCTTACTGTGCAGCCTCAGCAACCCTTTAATTATGAAAACAAATGAATGTTACATACAAATAACAAAAATGCTTATCCACACATTTTACACTCATTTGAAGATCATTGGTCCATACATGTTGGTCTCCGTAAGGTCTTTTGGAGCCTCCCCTTATGGCTGCATCTAGGGCTGCTTATCGGTCGAGCCGAGCCCGAACTGTGGTCTGCTCGGCTTGTGTTCGTTTAAGTTTATTAAAAGAAAAAGCATATTGGGCGTCAAAAATAAAAAATATGGGCGACAAAAAAATTTTGTGTGGCCCATAAATGATAAAGGGTGTCACTTTTATTTCGTTGCACAATGTGCAATCTTGGGCGACAAAAATGTTAGTTTGTAGCACAAACCGCAATTTGTGCTTCAGATTGAAATTTTGTGGCACAAGGATGCACACTTGTGCAACACCTTTATAATTTCGTGGCCCAACCTCGTCAAAATAGAGGCGCGCTTCTTCCCTCCAATACCAATCTTCACCCTTTTCAGTATTTTGGTTTTTTTTTTTTGAGGAAACAGTATTTTGGTTTTTCTCGTAAACATAAAACCCCCAATTTTTACTCACGCCTCTCTTTCTCCTTCGTCTGCTGCAGATCAGAATGGGGCAAACCATTTTTTGCTTTCTTTGCCATGGTAGAGAGACAAGTTTCCAATTTATCTGTCATGGAACAAAGACCATTCCAGTTCATGATTTCTCTGTTTAGGATACCCGCTTTCCATCCATTTCTCAATTTTAGATCTCTCTCAAACTAAAGGTTTGTGGTTAATACTTCACTCCCTTGAGATGGTGAATGATAGATCCAAAAGCTTTTTTTTTTTTCCATATGGATTTCACGCAATTTCGAGTCAAATTTACAGTTTCTCTTCAATTAAAGGTAAACATTTCGTATTTCTTCTGGATATATGCAGATCTATCTGATTTTCTCACAAAAAAAATATAATTACATAATTTTTGAAGAAATTTACTAACTTCTAAATTAATCCATATCATGTATGCCTAAATGAATGGCTTCATTTTTTTCATTCATTTGTTAAGTACGGAAATATGTTCTCATACTTTTGAATATCTTTGGTATATAAATCTAGTAAATTTCATTTATAGGTATATTTTTCAGATCTATTAGTTTTTGGTTTTATAGATGAGATGAATTTTAAATTTTGTATATGATGGATAGATCTTGATTTCTATTTAATCAATCTTTTTTTTTTCAATTTCTTCTTGACGTAGCTGTTTTGCTGAGAATTGGAGTTGCATTTACACAAAAGCAATGTCTCATGGGCGTAATAATGGAGTTTGATCGGTAAGTGTTTGAAATGTTTTAGTCTAATTTTGCTGGATACATATGGGTGTTAAATTTAGTGGTTTTGCTTTGAATTGCCTTGTTTCAGTTATCTAGGCACTATATTAACAATAGTTATGCTTTAGGTGGAACTTTCATCTTCCTTGGGATGATATTAGTTTCCTGCTGCTGCTTGTGCCTTTAATTTGCTTGCATAACTTTTACCCTTGTGTTTTCATTTTGGAGTTTACTTTTTGGCTCTAGTTCTTGAACTCCGGGATTTTATTTCTTTTGTTATCATTTTCTATTAAATGACTTATATTATGGGTTATTGGTAATGTCATCATTATTATACCCTCATATGTTTCAGCAGACGAAAGGCTTATTGTTTGAGATGCTTAAGAATCAATAGATGGTTAATGAGTGTTCTTGGATGTGATATGAGAAACCCTATTTCGTAAATGAACTTAGTTGCAAGTGCAAAATGAAGATGGTTTAAGGCTCATTTGACTGCCAATTTTCAGCTATTTTGGTTTACGATTTATAAGTCATTTGATATAGGTTGTATAGTTAACCTAAAGTTAGTCATACTTAAACCAATCATGTTTAACTTTAATAGTTGGCAACATAAAAACTAAGCTATAGGAAATAACTTTTTGATTTTGTGGGTTTTTGGCAAACTGTATTGGTTCTACAGGAGGCAATATTGCTCTCTTGTCTTCATTTTAATTGTCGTCCAATTGCTGATCTCTAGAGAACAATTGCTATTAGGGTATATGTATAATCTCCCCTTAGTTTTCTGTTTGCTATTACATGGCATGAGTTGTTCTAACTTCTAACAGTTTAATGGTGCTCCTGTTGTGTTAAGATTTGCAACTAAGAAGCATTTGGTTTTATGTGCAGGAGATTTGTGCAATTCAAAAAGGTGTTATAATATGTGGAAGGATACAAGTATATGATGACTCTTCTCAAGAGAAAACAAGTGATACATGATGACTTTGTACAATACATAATTCTTATTGTACAATACAACAATTGATAGGAATTAGCAATCTTTCTTTCTATTTATTGTTTATGTATCAACATTGTCATGTGTATACAATCTAGTCGAGATTGTTATCTATGTATCAACATTTAATTTTATAAATATATCAAGCTTGTGATGCCAATAATTATGTATATCTTCTAAATAATGCCCAAGTGTCATTGGATTCGAACTAGATGTGTCAAGTAACTAATAAATTTGACAGTAGTTAAGCCTTCTCCATGTGAAATGGGCGACAAAAATGAGAAAGTGTTGCTCAAAGGTGGAGCTATGGGTGACGAAAATTGAAAAGTGATGCTCAAAGTTCGATCTATGGGCAACGAAAACCAAAAAAAGTGACGTTAAAAAATGTGTCTATTGTCGACAAAAAGTAGAAACTGTCGCCCAAAGTGTGTTATATGGGCGACACAATTAAACATGTGACGCCCAAAGTACGGGCAACAAATTTGGTTTGGTGGCACATCCTCCCAGTTTTGTGCGACTAATTCACAAAAAGTGATGCCCTGAACATGGGCGGCGCCACTAGGGCGACGACCTTGTGTCGAAAAAAAAAGCGTCGCCCAAAGTTTGGGCGTCGAAAAAAGTGCCATGGGCGACGAATGTTTTTGTGGCCCAAAGTAATTTTTCTTGTAGTGGCTCGAGCCGAGCTTGAAGCTTAACGAGCCGAATGTTGTTCGAGCCGAGCTTTTGATAGGTTGTCGTACACCTGTAAAAAATAATTCCTGCAAAACCTTCTAACAATGTAGTAGGGTAAGTAGGGTCGAATCCACAGAGAGATGGATGTTTTAATCTAACTTCTAAGGTATAGAGAAACTAAACAAGATCAAGAATATTTGAATTAAAGTTCTAAACTAATCAAACTACGAAAATCAAACTAAAAAGGATCTAGGGTATTGATTCACCATGTTCATACTTATAATCTATCAAAATATCATCAATAGTTTAATTAATCAGATATCTAGAGCACAAGTTAATCCGACGGTCGGGTCTTAACGCTCTCAAATCAACATATGCTAGTACGGTCGCTCAACATAATCAGATTTGCTAATTGTAGGTAAGCCTCTAAAGAGTACTATGTCTCGATCTATGACTCGATATTAGCAATATTTAATCAGACAATTGATCAGATTGCAAAATTAACAATAAAAACACTAATCATTTAGAGAAATCTATAACTAATGAAACCATGAATAAATATCAATCAATAATCATATCATATAAACATGGATTCTCAAACCCTAGAAAATAAGACTACTCAATCATGAAACAAAGAATAAAAACTACATCTACCAAGGAAAACATAATTAAAGGAAGAAATAGAACTCATGAATTAATGAAGAGAAAAGAGAAACTAGGGTATGCAACTAAAGTTAGAGAGAAAAAGAAGAAAACTAAAACCAAACCTAAAACTAAAATAACGTGAAAAGGGGGAAGGGATAGGAGTTAAAATCTAATATAATTAATACTAGGTAACCTAATATGACTAGGAAAGTAAGTTACAAAAATAAGAAAAGTCGAAATATCATTAAATGGGCGGAATTAGTGATCCGCGAGTACGATGACAGATTCCAGCAGAAATAGTTCCAACTTCGGAAAGGCATAACTCCTTGGCTAGAAGTCTCATCGGAGCGTGCCACCTATCGTTGGAAAGATCTTCAAGTCTAGTTTCCATATCTGCTAGAATTATTTGATTCTAAGAAGTACATCAAAAGTTATGATTAGAAGAGTAGACGTGACTCCTTTTTCACATTTCTTCCAATGATTTCCCGCTATGTTTTCGCTCAAACTCGTACTATGACATATCCATACGATCCTTATGCATTGTAGCTTCTTTACAAGTGCTCCTAATCCTCAAGCTTAGCTAATTATACTCCAAATATATTCTCATTACCTGAAATTCATCAAAAACAAGAAAACATACCGAATAGGAGTAGAATAACATAACTTAAGAATATGATGCAATAATGAGCCTAAATATGAATCTAAATGCTCTAAAATGCAACCTAAATGCACCAAAAAACTATATATAAATATGATTTATCAAACTCCCCCAAGCTCAACCATTGCTTGTCCTCAAGCAATAAGACATAGACATTGGAAAAGAAAGACAACCTACAATATAGGACTATAGGGTCAAACACTCAATTGAAAACACGAGAGATATAATCACTACATAAACCAAGCATCGAAACATTCTCGAACAAAGCCGCATAGCATGTCATGTATCGCAATCGACTCTCCAATCATACCGCATACCATCTCTCCCAAGCTGGGTTTAACCTAACCTGACATACCTCACTCTAGTTATGTGCACTCAAATCTCTCATGTGTTTAAAGGATAAATGATTACACTCAACCTAAAATAATTAAGTCGACTCAGATGATGCATATACTCTTTAACTTTGACTTTTTGACTCATTTAATACTAAACAATACAATACACAATGATCAAGAGGACTTGGGTTGTAATGAGGCTGAGGTCAAAGGTATGGAAAATAATTTGGGAATAGTGGTGGAAAAACCAAGATGGGGGAGCATCATATAACTGAAAACATGACCATGAAAGGTCATAACAACTCCATGCAACAACCAACAATCTCCAAATATAATCAACAACCTTTTTCACTCAAGAAATTCAATCATAACCCTTTTTATTTCACTTTATTCACAACTTTTTTTTCACTTCTTTTTCATTTCATTTTTCACTTTTTTTTCCTTTTTTTTCAAACTTTCAATTCAATTTCAAAGCTCACTAAACATACTTTTCCCATAATAAAGCACGCATATGTCATATACAGTATGTCATAGATTGTGTATAAGCAAGAATAAAAATTGATTGTGTGAGATTTTTTTTTTTTTTTTTTGGGGGGGGGGGTGGTTTCCACATTACATGGTGTAAGTTGTACCTTGAATCAGTGAAGGAGGAGAATACGGAGACTTGGACGAGCAAGGACCTATCCTTGGCTAGAAGTCTCATCGGAGACTTCGGAAATGCATAACTCCTTGGCTAGAAGTCTCATCGGAGCGTGCCACCTATCGTTGGAAAGATCTTCAAGTCTAGTTTCCATATCTGCTGGAATTATTTGATTCTAAGAAGCACATCAAAAGTTATGATCAGAAGAGTAGACGTGACTCCTTTTTCACATTTCTTCCAATGATTTCCCGCTATGTTTTCCCTCAAACTCGTACTATGACATATCCATACGATCCTTATGCATTGTAGCTTCTTTACAAGTGCTCCTAATCCTCAAGCTTAGCTAATTATACTCCAAATATGTTCTCATTACCTGAAATTCATCAAAAATAAGAAAACATACCGAATAGGATTAGAATAACATAACTTAAGAATATGATGCAATAATGAACCTAAATATGAATCTAAATGCTCTAAAATGTAACCTAAATGCACCTAAAAACTATATATAAATATGATTTATCAGCTTTGCCAAATGTTAAATGAGCCGAGCTCGAACTGTTCACGAATGGACTTGACTCTTTATCACCCCTTGTTTTTTACATGTTTAATTTGTTTTTCCTTTTTAATATTTGATTTTTATAGGTTTTATTCTATACAAATGAACTATTAACTTATTATTGTGTGATATCTAGGTTAATATATTTATGTATATATTTAAATATATTATTTTTCTATATAAAAGTATAATCGAGCCCGTTCATGAGCTCTCGAGCCGAGCTTTTCCTAGCTCAGCTCGGCTCGTTAAAGTCTCGAGCTAAGTTCGAATCCGAGCTGAGCCACCACGAGTCGAGCTTTGACCGAGCCGAGCCCGAACTGTTCGCGAACCAGACAGGCTCATTATCACCCCTAGTTGTATCTCATCCACGTGTGGTGGCTGCTCAGCCTCACCAGCCATTCAACATTGTAATGTCAAACATGAAGCTAGATATACATGAATAAATGACAAAATAATCTTAGATAAAAATGATCTACAGGAGATCCTTACATGTTAGGGATTGCTGCAACCATCTTTGGTTGCATCTTAGTCTCAAGAACCCTTCAAAACAAGAGTAAGAGAATATAAAACATTATGAACATACAAGCGACTCTATGAACATTATCCAATGTCCCTAACCTATTGGTGTCATGTTCATCCCTCTCAGCCACATTAACAGGCTGATTCTCTTAAGCCCCTTCCCTAGCCTGAGCTGATTGCTTGTTCTGAGGTTCAGCTAGCTGTGGCACCTCACCAACTTGCTGCTCAGTGCTAGTAGGCTGAGTAGTAGCCCCCACACTATAGAAAACAAAGAGAACACATACAATGTACACACCAATGAACATATGAAGCACACATCTATGTATGAACATTAAAGAGCATCAAGCAAGCAATCAGGGTACATGAACACAATTATAATTAGGGATGGCAATTGATATCTTGTTTATTGCTTTACTTTTTGATAGTTTTTAATTGGTATTATAGTTGTTTTTGAGTTAGTTTAGGCTAGTTTGTTAGTTATTTCCTTAATTTGTACAATTTTCCTTCTTGTATGCACTTTCTTTGGGCAAATTGTTTCATTTCAGGACTTAGGAGCATGCTTGGAGGACACTTGCACAACCCCGAATATTAATATTGAAGAGGAAGGTCAAGGAAGCATCAAGGAAGCATAACCGAGTTCCGGGGGCAAATATAAGAAGTTTTGGAAGGGTTTGCGCACAAGGGTCAACTTCAAATGGCCATAACTTTCAGCACACAAAACATTTTTGAGCGATTCAAGTTGGAGATCAAATTTTGGCACAATATCTTTCCAACAAGTGGTCACAAGCTCAATTCCGATGAAAAACGAGTGAGATATGACCGTTTGAAAATGAACTGGCGAAACTGAAAACTGACCCGAGCGCTCGGGTCAAATGACCCGCCCGGGTCAATCTGCGGAGAACTCATATTTCAGTCCTGATCAGTTGACCCGCCCGGGTCAGGTGACCCGAGGGCTCGGGTCAGGCCACCCGAGAGCTCGGATCATCCAACCCGCCCGGGTCGGGTTATATTTCCGGAACCTTTTTTGCGACTTTGTTTGTTTTAATGCGGGGGTTGTTTTGTAATTTTCTGTTTTATTTCTTATGACTATATAAGAGGGACTCCTCTTATTTTAACTTAGGCAATTATTAACTAGAGATTAGAGAGAGATTAGATCTTGTTTTAGCATTCAAGTTTAGAGCAAAACCCTAGGAGAGAGAAAAGTGGAAGTTTGAAGCTTTTGGATCTCCATTCTTCATTAATGAAAGTTTAAAGTTGGTAATCTTCGTTTATTTTCTTCTTTCCTTCCATTATTCTTGCTTATTTCATGCTTTGTTTGTTTAGATCTTGCTTTATTAGTTGATTATTTGCATTTTTCTCTTTTTCCTCCATGGTTATGGTGATGAAGTTATTTCAAGCTTTGTTTTGTTTTATTTCCATAATGTGTGAGTAATTTCTTACTAGGGGAAGGGATGTAACCTTCATTTACTCTTTGGATCCTAGATCTAAGTTAGGGGGTTAACTTTTGGGGTTGAACTTGTTGATCAAACTTGTTTTACTTGGGTTGTTGGGTGATTGATCACCACTTAACTTGCATATTTGGAATTCCTAGTGAAGGATTGAGAGATGAAGCTAGGAATAAACTAAGTTTGGTTGCTAGACTAGGATCTCCATGAAAATAGGCATTTTCTAATTTAGGGAAGCTTGATTAATCGTGGTGTGCTTGATTTGGCTAGATTGGTTGCTCATGCCATGAGAATAGGTCATGAGTGACTAATCAAGCTCCTCTAATTAGCTCGAGAGAGTAATTAGAGTTCATATGTGCGTGATTTTCCCCTTGTGATCCCCCATTTGTTTCCCCTTGGCTTTGATGATTGGATTCTTGGATTGAGTGTTGGTGAATCCCCCTAATCCCCTAGTTTCTTTACCCTTGTCTTATCTCCTTTAATTGTTCGTTGATTTACTTTGCAAATCTTCTAGTTTAATTAGAATTTAGAATCATTACTAAACTTTCAATCAAAACCCAAAAATTGATTTAGCTCATTGTAGTTAGCTAATTAACTCTTGACTTAACCCTACTTCCTTGTGGATTTCGACCCTATACTTATCCTATATTGGATAAATTAGGTTATATTTGGCGAGTATACAATGACCCGTCAAATTTTTGGCCGTTCTTGGGGAAGTAGCGGTTAACATTAGCTAATTGGTTAATTTTGAGACTAAATTGTCCTTTTTCTTTATTTTTGGTGTGTTTACCTCTTGGTTGTTTTTACTAATATTCTCCTTAGCTTTGTTGGTTGCATGTCACGGAGATTGAGGGGCGATCCTACCATCCCCATCGATCATAACCTTGAAAATACATTGAGGCAATTAAGGAGAATCTTTAGGGAGCCTACGGTCCAATCGGGTGTTGAACAACCGGGTTTTGAACAAGAGTCGTCTATCTCCACTACTTCTAGCACTATAGGGGATGAGGCTCCTAGAGCATTACGGGATTTTGGGCATCCCGAGGCATTTGAACTCAAAAGTGGTATTCGCCGCCCAACTACTACCGCCAACTTCGAATTTTCTCCGCATTTGATTCGCATGATTAAACAAGAGCCCTATGGGGGTATGACTCATGAGTGTCCTCTTGAGCATTTGGCTAATTACTTGGAGCTATGTGCCACGGTGAAGCAAAACAATGTGAGTCAAGAGTTTGTGAGGCTCAACCTATTTCATTTCTCTCTTGTGGGTAAGGCTAAGAAATGGTTGCAATCCATTCCGGAAGACTCTTTGACAACTTGGGCACAAGTTACCACGGCTTTTGTGGATGAGATCTATTCTCAAGAGAAGACCTCCGAAGCTAGGAGGAAGATAGCTAATTTCTCTCAAGAGGAGGATGAGACATTGTATGGAGCTTGGGATAGGTTCAAGGATCTTCGAAGATCTTGTCCTCACCATGGTTATAGTCAATGGATGCTTATGCAAAGCTTCTATGATGGTCTCCTTCCTATGACTCGTGCAAGCCTTGATTCGGGTGCGGGAGGCCAACTAACAAAGCTTCCGGTTGACACTATTGAGCCTATAATTGAAGAGGTAGTAAGACACTACTCTTGGGGGAATTCTACTAGAACCGCAAGCATGAAGAGTGCAAGCAAAGGCAAGTATGATCTTGATGCCATTGACCACATCAATGCAAAGCTTGATACCCTTGCAAAGAAATTGGAAAAGGTAAGCTTGGCATCCCCAAGCCAAGGTACATCCCAAGCCTTTTCTTGTGAGATTTGTGGTGGGTCGGACCACGCTAGCTCTTATTGTGGTGGGTCTATGGACCATGTTGCTTGGGTGAATACTAGGGGTGAGGAAAATCCTAACTTCAACAACCAAGGGAGATGGAATAACAATGCGAGTGGAGGATGGACGAACCCTCAACCACCCTAACCTTACCAAGCTAGACCGCCCGGATTCCATAACCCCCAACAAACATTCACACAACCACCCCCTAGAGCTCCCTTTGAACCAAATCAACCAAAACAATCCTCTCTTGAATCCACTCTTCAACTCTTCTTAGCTCAACAAACAAAAACCAATGCCGATAACGATAGAAAGTTTGGGGAGATATACACTTCCCTCCAACAAATGAATGCCCACAATAAGATCATTGAAACCCAACTTGCCCAAGTCGCTCAACAAGTGAGCAACAACTCTTCAAACTCTTCCACCCAACTTCCTAGCCAACCCATTATTCGAGACCAAGTTAAAGCCATTACTTTGAGATCCGGAGCTCACTATGAGGGTCCTAAGATGCTTCCACTTGATGATGCTAACCCCTCCAATGAGAGTGAGAATGTGGATAGTGAAGTTGATAAAGAGATTAAAAATGTCGTTGTGGAAGACATTCATGAGGATGGCACTCCTATAGTTGTTGAATCCGAAAAGTCAAGTAAAGAGCCTCCTCCAATGAAGAACTACACTCCTCCGGTTCCATATCCTCAACGGTTAATGAAGAAGCAACTCAATGATAAGTTTGTCAAATTCCTTGAAGTAATGAAGGGTATACAAGTGCACATTCCATTTCTCCAAGCTATGGCTCAAATGCCTACCTATGCTAAATTTCTCAAAGAACTTCTCTCCAACAAGTCTAAACTTGAGGAAAGTTCTACTATTGCTCTCACCGCCGAGGTTAGTGCGGTTCTCCAAAACAAGCTCCCCGAAAAACTAGAAGATCCGGGTTCTTTCTCTATACCCGTGAGAATTGGACATTTGGAGTCAAAAAGAGCATTGGCCGACCTAGGAGCGAGTGTTAGCCTCATGCCGCTTTCAATTGCAAGAAAGCTCAACTTTGAGCTTAAACCTACTAGAAGAGTAATACAATTGGCGGATCGTTCGGTTAAGGTCCCCGTTGGAGAATTGGAAGATGTGCCGGTGCAAGTAGGAAGAGTCTTTATCCCTTGTGATTTTGTTGTGATGGAGATGGAAGAGGACTCTCAAGTGCCTCTCATCTTGGGAAGACCCTTTTTGAAAACGGTCGGGGTGCTTGTGGATATGAAGAGAGATATCATGACTTTGACGGTCGGAGATGAAAAAATGGAATTTGCATTCAACAAAAGTATGAAAGCCCCCATCATGGAAGAAGTGCATCGGATGAACACTCTTGAGCAAGATCTATTAAGTCTTAAGGCCTTGGATGAGGTAAGGGACCCCTTTCACGATGTGATATCAAGGAAGAAACAAGAAAGGGGAGGTGAAGTTTGCAACCTCAAGAAAGTTGTGAATAAAGTTTCCATCTATCATCCGAAAGAAGTAAAGTTTAAGGTATTCGAAGCCCCATTGAAGAAGAAGAAGAGTAATAAGCTTCCTCCCACTTGCAATGAAAAAATGGAGTTTGCATCCAAGAAAACCAATAGGACTCCACTCATGAAGAATGTGGACCACATAGATGTATGTAGTCATGAAGTGGTGAGCCTCAAGACTTGGGATGTGCATGATTGGGTTTATGATGGATGGCATGACCCTTTGTGTGATTCAATGCAAGCTGTGAAAGATGAAAAAAGATCAACTAATGAAACTCATGGCTTACTACTTCAAAGATTTTCACCCAGCAAATTTGAGGACTACTCTTTCCACCCTCCATGATGACCTCACACATGGTCGAGCTATCGACCTTAAAAAGAGCACTCTCGGGAGGTAACTCGTATTTATTGCTTTCATTTTCTTTCTTTCTTATAATTTTCTTTATTTTGATAGCTTTTATTTGATTTTAGCTTGGTTGTATGTACTCATTTGCGTACTTTGACCCTCGTTTGGCATGTTGGTTTGTTGGTTAACCTTCCCCTTTCCCTTCCCTTCCCCCCCCCCTCCTTTTTGATTCTCTTGTTCATGCATTGAGGACAATGCTTTCTTCTAGCTTGGGGGAGTAATTATCCGCTAGCATGGGGAAAATATTTATATATTTTTTTACTCATTTTCAGAAAAAAAGAAAAAAAAACGTATATTTTTTTAAAAAATCCAAAAACAGTTTTCTTTCTTTTTTTTATCTTCTTTTTTTGTTTTAGCTTTCTTTCCTTTCCTTTCCTTTTCTTTCCCCTCTTTTTCAATCTTTGTTTTTAGTTTTTAAAAAAATAAAAATAAAAAAAAAATTGAAAAAGAGAAAAAATAGCAAAAAAATCTGAAAAACAAAAAGAAGTTTTAGCTTTGAATAAAGTTTTGATTTCCTTGCCCAAGGAAGATTCTAGTTGATGATATTTGTGGATTCCTTGCTTGGATTTTGAGTATATGTTTAGAGGCTCCTTTTGGAAGAGTGTGAGCTTGGGTTGTGGTGCTTTAGGAGGTGATTAATCTTGATTGCATTAGAATCAACCAAAGTGAAACCAATGAATGCTCAATTAGATGTCTAGTCTTGATTCTTGACTATGTTGCTCATGCTTGAATAAATTTAGCTTCAAATTTACGGTCCCTAGTGTCCCTAGATATGCTCATCATGTCCCCAAATAAAACTCTACAAAAAGCTTAGTTTTTACTTCTTTTCATTTGTAATAAGTGGTACAAAAAGCCACAAGTTCTCATGTCTCTCTTTAGTGAGTAGTTACTCATATTTTGTATAGCAAAAATTCTCATAATAAGGGAAAAAGAAAAAGCCAAAAACAGTCAAAAAAGGCGTGAAAAATGAAAAAAAAAAGTGAAGAAAAACGGAAAAAAAAAAAGACTAGAAGAATTCCAATAAAAGAGGTCAATTTGTGGATGCCTCCCACACTTAGTACTAATTTTTCTAAAGTTTTGAGTAGAGTGGAGTCTAAGGCATATTTGTGTGTCTAGGGATGGTGAACTAGTGGTTTGAGCTTCTATAACACTTGAAGAACCATAGATCTTTTGGATAGCTAGGTGTTCTCTAATGAGCGAGTAAAAAGTCTAGTTAGGTGTCCTTTTGCAATATTGATTAGTTGCTTTCTCTACCCAAAACCTATGAGTACACTTGGAAATTAGTTGTTTTGAAAGTTGCTCTCTATTCTTGCTTGTGAACCATTTCATTGATAGTTGACTTGGGCATTGCTTTTGAATTTGATTGAATAAATTGTTGATGAAAAACTAGAGTTGTGGGTTTGAAAACTCTTTGGAAACCCTCGCGAGATCCCACTCGCCCTCTAGAGCGATCTAGGGGTTTAAAGAGCTTGTTGCATGTGCTAAATGCAATCGTGATTCCTACGAAAATGAGTTAGTGTAAATTCTTTATCCTTCCTTCCTATTTCATTTTTCTTTCCCCTTCCTTCTTCATTTTGTTTTCAAATAAATTTTCATTCTCCTACTTGTGTTTTAATCTATTTTGCTTGAGGACAAGCAAAGATCTAGCTTGGGGGAGTTTGATATCTTGTTTATTGCTTTACTTTTTGATAGTTTTTAATTGGTACTATAGTTGTTTTTGAGTTAGTTTAGGCTAGTTTGTTAGTTATTTCCTTAATTTGTACAATTTTCCTTCTTGTATGCACTTTCTTTGGGTAAATTGTTTCATTTCAGGACTTAGGAGCATGCTTGGAGGACACTTTCACAACCCTGAATATTAATATCGAAGAGGAAGGTCAAGGAAGCATCAAGGAAGCATAACCGAGTTCCGGGGGCAAATATAAGAAGTTTTGGAAGGGTTTGCGCACAAGGGTCAACTTCAAATGGCCATAACTTTCAGCACACAAAACATTTTTGAGCGATTCAAGTTGGAGATCAAATTTTGGCACAATATCTTTCCAACAAGTAGTCACAAGCTCAATTCCGATGAAAAACGAGTGAGATATGGCCGTTTGAAAATAAACTGATGAAACTGAAAACTGACCCGAGCGCTCGGGTTAAATGACCCACCCGGGTCAATCTGCGGAGAACTCATATTTCAGTCCTGATCAGTTGACCCGCCCGGGTCAGGTGACCCGAGGGCTCGGGTTAGGCCACCCGAGAGCTCGGGTCATCCAACCCGCCCGGGTCGGGTTATATTTCCGGAACCTTTTTTGCGACTTTGTTTGTTTTAATGCGGGGGTTGTTTTGTAATTTTCTATTTTATTTCTTATGACTATATAAGAGGGACTCCTCTTATTTTAACTTAGGCAATTACTAACTAGAGATTAGAGAGAGATTAGATCTTGTTTTAGCATTCAAGTTTAGAGCAAAACCCTAGGAGAGAGAAAAGTGGAAGTTTGAAGCTTTTGGATCTCCATTCTTCATTAATGAAAGTTTAAAGTTGGTAATCTTTGTTTATTTTCTTCTTTCCTTCCATTATTCTTGCTTATTTCATGCTTTGTTTGTTTAGATCTTGCTTTATTAGTTGATTATTTGCATTTTTCTCTTTTTCCTCCATGGTTATGGTGATGAAGTTATTTCAAGCTTTGTTTTGTTTTATTTCCATTATGTGTGAGTAGTTTCTTACTAGGGGAAGGGATGTAACCTTCATTTACTCTTTGGATCCTAGATCTAAGTTAGGGGGTTAACTTTTGGGGTTGAACTTGTTGATCAAACTTGTTTTACTTGGTTTGTTGGGTGATTGATCACCACTTAACTTGCATATTTGGAATTCCTAGTGAAGGATTGAGAGATGAAGCTAGGAATAAACTAAGTTTGGTTGCTAGACTAGGATCTCCATGAAAATAGGCATTTTCTAATTTAGGGAAGCTTGATTAATCGTGTTGTGCTTGATTTGGCTAGATTGGTTGCTCATGCCATGAGAATAGGTCATGAGTGATTAATCAAGCTCCTCTAATTAGCTCGAGAGAGTAATTAGAGTTCATATGTGCGTGATTTTCCCCTTGTGATCCCCCATTTGTTTCCCCTTGGCTTTGATGATTGGATTCTTGGATTGAGTGTTGGTGAATCCCCCTAATCCCCTAGTTTCTTTACCCTTGTCTTATCTCCTTTAATTGTTCGTTGATTTACTTTGCAAATCTTCTAGTTTAATTAGAATTTAGAATCATTGCTAAACTTTCAATCAAAACCCAAAAAATAATTTAGCTCATTGTAGTTAGCTGATTAACTCTTGACTTAACCCTACTTCCTTGTGGATTTCGACCCTATACTTATCCTATATTGGATAAATTAGGTTATATTTGGCGAGTATACAACGACCCGTCAGCAATTGGGCGGGGCCGGTTCGGAGGATGGTACCTCCACACCCGCACCCGCATAAAATTCCCATCCCATCTCCGCCCCACCACCCATTGCGGGAGAAAATTCCTAGACCCATTCCCTCCCCACCACCCGCATGGGTACCCGTACCCGCGTCGTACCCACTTCATCCCCACTCCACCACCCGCATGGGAATCCGCACCCGCCGTACTCGCGTCATACCCACATATTTATATTTTGCAAGATAAAATTATTAATAATATAAGTATATAAATAGAATTTTAATATTAAATATGCGGGGCAGGCGGGGATGGGGCGAGGATAGAATAAAATCCACACTCGCTCCACCACCCATTTGTGGGAACGATTTTAATCCCCGATCCCGCCAAACCTAAACCCATCCCTGCCCCATTTGGGCAGGATTGGGGTGAGTCTCCTACTTGACCTGCCCCACTGACATCTCTAATTATAATGCAAATTGTTTGACTCCCAATGAACATCAGAACCGACTAACATCAGTCCACAATGTAACCTAAATGACCATTAAAGAACATCATGCAGGCAACTAATGAATATGAACAGATTATTAATGCACATAAATTACTGTAGAAAACAACATTGATCCTTAATGAACATAACTGACCCATAATGAACATAACTGACCCATAATGAACATCAGGAGTAAAATGACATCAGTCCATTAGATTACGTTATTGAACATAAAATAACAACATGATTAGATGTATAATGAACAACACTAACATCACCTCTGAATCATGAAGAACATCAGCTTTTAAAGAACTTTAGTCTTGGAAATAATCTTATTGAAAATCAAATAACATAAAGCATGCCATTATTGAACATTAATAGATCCATAAATAAACAACTAAATTACACAAGTTGTTAGTGACCATCAACACTCAAAGAACATCAGAGAACATCAACAACTCTGGAATGAACATCATGTAAGACAATAATGAACTTCTTACATTTGAGAACATGCCAAATTAGAACTTTACAATGAATGTTTTGAACATAAAAAACAAACGACTGAACAATTACACGTGTTCTTCATTTAATTGCTTCAGTAGTATATGTGAGTCCACAATTGGTACATTTATTGCTTTCAAAGTTCATTATTTATTTCCCTTTGTCCTCATAAATGTGCACAAAGGCTTATTCATGTATACAAGTCTTCACTTCTTGAGAAACAAAAACAACGAAAAAGAAAAGATTTTTCAGTTCGTACAAAATTGAACTAAAACATATGTGAGAGAATAATGATACGGCTTACCCTAATGAGGGTGCCTAGGCTCATATATATATATAATATCAATACAAAAGTACAATGACGAGGATACCCTTAATATCCTCTATTACATTCCCTCAATCTGTGCAGGGGGAACCACATACAGATTGGACCTTAAGAACTCAAAACGCTGACCAGACAAACCTTTGGTGAAAATGTCAGCAATTTGTAACTCAGTAGGTACATAACGAACAACTAAGTCACCATGAGCAACACGCTCCCGAACAAAATGATAATGAATTTTAATATGCTTGCTACGATCATGCTGAACCGGATTGACAGCAAGATAAGAAGCAGAGACATTATCACAAAACAGTTTCACGGGAGCACGGATGATGAGGCCCAACTCAGCGAGTAAAGAACGAAGCGAGAGGGTGTCCTGAACCGTATAAGCAACAGCACGATATGCAGTCTCGGTGGAGGATTTGGAAACAGTGGGTTGCTTTTTCGAGCGCCAGGAGATAAGGTTACCACCTAGAAAGATGGCATAACCAGTGGTAGAATGACAACTATCCGGACAACCTGCCCAATCAGCATCAGATTATGCAATCATGATGGACATGGTTTTAGAGGGGCGAAGCTAGAGACCATAGTCAGATGTACCCTGCAAATACCTGTAAATACGCTTAACAACCAACAAGTGAGCAGTGCGGGGGGCATGCATAAATATAAATGTACAGCATATGTAATATCAGGTCTAGTCATAGTCAAGTACTGTAAAGCCCCAACCATACTGCGATACTCAGTAGGATCAGATAAGAGATCACCATCTGTAAGCGAAAGAGTAGTCCGACTAGGTAGAGGGGTGCGAACAGGTTTGACAGTGTGCAGATGAAATTTTAGAAGAAGATCATGAACATACTTCTTTTGACACGGAAACAAACCTTTGGGAGAGCGGATAGCCTGAACACCTAAGAAATAGTGAAGATCACCTAAATCTTTCATAGCAAACTCCGCAGACAAAAGAGAAATGAATTTGTTGATCAAAGGAGCAGAGTTGCCAGTGACAATGATATCGTCAACATATAGAAGAAGATATAGAATATATTTGCCACGACGAAAGATAAACATAGAAGTATCAGATTGAGAACAAAAGAAGCCCTGTTGAAGCAAAAAACTGCTGAAGCGAAGATACCAAGCGCGAGGAGCTTGTTTTAAACCATAAATGGCTTTCCGGAGGCGACAAATGTGATCAGGAAAATCAGGATGAATAAAACCTGCAGGTTGTTTCATGTAAACCTCCTCAATGAGATCACCATGTAAGAATGCATTTTTAACATCCAATAGACGAATGACCCGCTGATAGGAAATAGCTAAAGACAAAACCAACCGAACAGTAGTTGATCTAACAACAGGGCTAAAAATCTCAGAATAATCAATACCTTCCTGCTGACCAAACCCGCGAGCAACCAGACGAGCCTTAGGCCTAATCACATGACCCTTTCAACAGTTTTTATCGTATAAATCCATTTAGTACTAACCAAGTTCTTTGTAGCATCAAACGGTACCAAATCCCATGTTTTGTTGACCAACATTGCATTAATCTCTTCCGCCATGGCTTGACGCCATTTTGGAATTTTATTTGCCTTAGAGAAACAAGTCGGAGCTTGTTCTTTTTCAAGAGTTGTCAAACTTATTATTGTTTTAGGTTTAAAAATGTCGTCTTTAGCACGAGTTTTCATGTCATGAGTATTGTGTGAAGATGGAACAACAAAAACACCGTGCGGAGGAGATGCAGTCAAGGACTCGGAAGACAAAGGATAAGAGAAAGAGTGGACGGGCGCGAAAGGGCCACAATGCGGCAAAGGGGCAGAACACGCGGGGGATGGCCCAGCTCGTTGGGCGCTGGTTGGCCAGCGAGTGGACCAGCAGCACACGACGCAGGGGAGGTAAGGGCGTTGGGCACTGGCTGGCCAGCGTTTGGACCAGCAGCACTCGACGCAGGGGAGGGGTGTCCATCTGGCACTGGTTGGCCAGCAACTGGACCAGCAGCCAGTGGCGAGGAAATAGGCGACCCATTGGCCGACGGTTGCCCAGCGTGCGAACCAGAAGGCGGGCTAGAGGGTTGCGGGGAAGACCGAGCAAGGGAGGGGGACCCTTGGGGCTGGACAGATGCGACAGAGTCGTAAGGGGAGGCGTGTGTGTGCGGTGTAGACGGGCCAAGGGAGCTAGTAGTCGGGACATTAGGTCCAAAGGAGGAGGGAGTCGTGTAGGAGACCGCTAAAGGCAATTGGAGAAGGGATGGATATGTATCGCTAGAGGTAAGAGTAGACGAGGGTCGACACGACACTAACTCACGATAGGGAAACATCGACTCAATAAATTTCACATGACGACTCACATAGACACGACCTGACCTGGGCTCATAACAGCGATATCCCTTGTAGCCCGGAGCATAACCAAGGAAAACACATTGGACGGACCGGGGAGTCAACTTGTTTGACGGTTTTGTAGAAAAATTGGGAAAACACGCACAACCAAAAACACGTAAAAACGAGTAATCAGGCGGCTTCGAAAACAATTTTTGAAAAGGAGACAAACCATGCAAAACAGGAGTGGGCAAACGGTTTATGATGAAAGTGGCAGTGTACGCAGCATTAACCCATAATTGGCCAAGAAGCGATAATTCAATGAGCATCGTGCGGGCTAGCTCAATTACATGTCGATGTTTGCGTTCAGCAACCCCATTTTGTTGTTGAGTTTCAGGGCAAGACTTGCGAAAAGCAATACCACATTTTCGAAAATGAGCAAGTAAAGGTTGGTTATCAAATTCCCGGCCCCCATCACTTTGAAAATATTTGATTTTGCAGTCAAATAAATTCTCAACCAAAGCTTGGAAATCTAAAAAACGATCATGCACTTCAGATTTGCGTTTTAAAGGATATAACTAAGTATAGCGGGAGAAATCATCAACAAAACAGACATAATATTTGAAACCAAGATTAGATAAAATATTTGACTGCCATAAATCAAAATGAACTAATGCCAATGGTTTATCAAAAGAGTGTATTACATCCTGGAAAGGTAAGCAATGAGACTTGCCTAAACAACACGAAACACAATCAAATAAATGACTAGTAGCACAAACAATGGCCTTATTTTGCTTAAGAGCACCTAAAACCTTATCACCACAATGACCGAGACGACGATGCCAAGTAGGACCGGACGCAGAAAGGGACAGAAGAGCAACTGGCCTCCTAGGATGGTGAGTGAGGATGATGGGATAGACATTGCCTTGACTAGAAGCCTTGAGGAGCACCTCCCCCGACCGATTGTCCTTAACAAAAACATGAGAACCATTAAAACTCACAGTACAATTGTTATCTTTAGCCAACTTCTGAACTGACATTAAATTAAATTTAATATTAGGACAATGATAGACTGAGTTGAGAACTAAAGGACGACTGTTTGATTTTAAGGTGACAGTGCCAACATGTTAAACTGGGATTTGAGTACCATTTGCTACTTCAATAGAAATTGGACCAGTATAGGTAGATTTATTAGATAAGATACCTGAATCGTTTGTCATGTGAGAAGATGCTCCGGAGTCAGGAAACCAAGTGGTTTCATTATGCTCACTAGTGGGAAGACCAACAAGAGCGGCATTTGATGTCTGAGCATAACGAGACGGACAAGAAACAACCGAGTGACCTAGATGAAAGCAAATTTGACATACTATATTGGTAGACGGAGAACCAAACACACCCTCAACAGTAGGACTCCCTGCAGACAGATGATTAGTATCGCAAGAAGTAAGGGCTACTACATCACTTTTAGATGACAAAACAGAATTACATATAACTGTACCTCCTGAGTTTTGTGTTTGGGTTTGTGTTTGAGATTGCTTTGCACCCCCGCCACGACCTTTTCCACGACCACCCCGATTACGACCCCGACCTTTGCCACCTCCACGACCCCCTTGTTGATTGTTGCGGGAACCAGTGTTCGAGGAGGAGGAGTCAGTCGAAGGAGAGACACTAGGGGCATGAGCAAGGAATGCTTGATATGGAGTCGGAGACATGCATGTATTCACTGGAACTGCCATAATCACCTCGTCTTCCTCCGTCCTGAATTTGATTGAAAAAAAAACAAATTTTATTATTTAAAATCGTGAATATGTAAAAAAGTGTAATTATTTGGGGTTTCTGTAGGGTTTGGGTTCATAACACTTGCCTTGGGTTTGCAGTTGGGCTGATGTTCTTCTGCGCTCCTTCGTGTGATGCCATTTTTTTCAATTATGTGAGAAGAGAGATAGGTCAGATGTGGAAGATGAACAGTGAACACAGAGCGAGATTAGAGAGAGGTTAGGGTGTTTTCGCAGATGTGCAGTTTCTAGAGAGAGAAAGTGGGGAGTTCGGATTTCGTGCAAATGATGTTGGCAGGTGTTTTTGTTCAGTTTATAAAAACTGTCAAATTAGTTACTTTTTCAATTTTTAAATGATGTTCATTGTGCTTCCTATCGATATTCATTGGGCATGCATTCCATTTTATTTGCCAGCGTCTTGTGTTGGGAGACTAGCTCATTGAAGCGTGTGCACCATACTCTATATACTAGCGTGTGTGATATCTAAGCATTGTTGTTTAAAGTGAAAGTGAGGCTAGAGGTGTCAAAACAGGTTCTCAAACAGGTTCTGGGTATACCCACGGTGAACCAGGTCAGACCCGGACAGGTCAGGATTCTGATTGTCAGTGCCCTAGGTCATGATTGGTCAGGTTTTGTTCAACTGGGTCGAACACATTTGAATCATTGGATTCCCGGGTGCCGGACAGGTCTGAGCGTTCCATTTACAAGTCGATCCATTCCCGGATATGATCGCCCGTTGACATTTTTTTTTTCCCGGGTTTACGCAGGTCGTATTTAAGTTTCATGTACGGTTGAGTTAAGTCAAATGTACTCGGGTTGAATTAGTAATGACCTTAGTTCGATCATTGTGAAACATCGGGTCCATTCGCTATTGGACGTCAACTCAACTTCGGGTAACTCCTAATCGGGCCATCTTGATTTTGTTATGGATTTTGTAAACGAATCATATTAATAAAAGTATTAAGATCGACATATATATACATATGTGTGTGTGCGATAAATATATGGATGACAACGAAAAACCAATAAAAACACTATATTGATTAACGTGATGTTTAGTGTATTCTCTTACTCAACTCTTATTTCGAATAATCAACTGCGTAAAACCACTCTAATGAGTAAAGGAGTAGAACGACTCTTCATATGTTTTAATATTATATATTATAACCAACGATAATAATAACGAGTAGACGATCAATTCCAAACTTTATATAAATGATATCAAAATAATTGTAAAACCAATCTAATACTCTATTGATTATAAATTAGTATAACGACTCTTAATATGTTATAATACTATAACAAATGACAATCATACATTCATATGTTAACAACGACGATTCATATGAGGCCTAAGTGATTATAACGAGGGTTCATATGTTGCACAATAATGATAATAATAAATTATACCCCCAAATCATTATCCCCTATAAAAGCTAACCATAACTTATTAAAATAAGTTAATTGTTAACAAGTAACAACCATAAGTTAAGTAAAATAGTTAACAAGTACTTACTAGTTACTAAATAGTAACTTGTTAACAACCATATAGTTTAATACTAGTATAAGATTAACAACCATAACACTCCCTTATCTTTATAAGTTATAAGATTATTTAAGTTAGTTGTTTTTATGTTATACTATAGTTTAATACTAGTATAGTATTTATGGTCTTCTCTTAACTTTGTATATATATGTGACTATAAAGAAACTATTTTATCAGTAGGCTTATATATGTTAGTACGATATAATAATATTGGAACCATTCTAGCTAATACGTGAATGATTATTAATGAGTATCGACTCTTAGTTCTTTAGTTCTTTCTAAAATCCTAACTTGTTAAAAATCAAAATCAAGAAGTTAACTGTTAACAAGATTAATCTACCATAAACCTATAAGTTAATAAGTACTTACTACATAATAACTTGTTAACAACTATATATTAACTTAGCACTTAGTCATTTACTCACCTAGACCTATTAACTTACTAATTCACAAACTTATTAGTTGTTAATTGTTACTATTCAGCTAATTGTTATTGTGTTACTAATCGGTTAACTGTTATTGTGTTACGTCTTATATGTTAGCATTAATTAAACCCTAATCACCACATGTAACACGTTCACATATTTCTAATATATGATAAAGTATAAACAAACTACTATATCAATATGTTTAAACATTTTAGTATAAAATTGGTATCAAAATAATCGTAAAACCAATCTAATACTCTATTGATTATAAATTAGTATAATGACTCTTGATATGTTATAATATTATAACAAATGACAATCATATGTTTATAACAATGGTTCATATGAGGCATAAGTGATTATAAAGAGGGTTCATATGTTGTACAATAATAATAAACATATTAACATTTTATATAAATGAGTAAAGTCATTAGTGATCAATCATCAAACGATTAAGTGAAATCAACTTGTGTGAACATTAAGTTACAAGTTTATCTTACTAAAATCCCAACATCTTTGATTCTTTCTAAAATTCTAACTTGTTAAAAATCAAAATCAATAAGTTAACTGTTAACAAGATTAATTTAACTCTAATTAAATAATAATAATTATAATTATAATAATAATGGTTATATTATGCTAATTAATAAATGATAGTTATACTTAAATACTAATCAATATAATTTCAATAAAAATAACCAAAATTTCAAATTATAATAAAATAATTAACTAATAATTTTAGTTAGTAAAAGTTACTAAACCAAGACAAGAATTAGTAAGATTATAGGAATATAAGGTCATCAATCCATGTACTAGGTCATCAATCCATGTACTAGGTCATTCTCTTTTCCTATTGGCCAAAGAATAATATTGTGGATCATGAATTAGAACCCTTGATTTGAGAATGATCAAAATCTAACCATCAATCTCTCAAACCCATCTCCCCCATTTCCATCGTCTCTCTCCATCACTCCTCTTTAAAACCCTAATCCCCATTCCTTCTCCTCAGCCTACCATCCCCTCAACCATCCACTCCTCTCCCGCCACACTCTCAACCATCCCATTCCTTCATCTGCCGCAACCTCTTCTGATTTGCCGTGAAGAAAAATCGCCAAAATCTAAGATACGTACTCCTTAATCTCATCAAATTCCTTCACCTTAATGTTCCCCCAACAACCACCTCAACAACTTAGTCTTCTCAAGCACAATCTCCGCTACTGTCGGCTCGTCGCTCGTCCACAGACTCTCCACAATCTCTCATCCTCACTCGTCGCTCGTCGAAGATTCAACCACCATCTTCGTCGAAGACTCAGACACGATGTTCGTCTCAACCTAAAGCCGTTGTGTTTTCGCACCAACACCCTCTCGTTTTCGTCGTCGTTCAGCTACGATTTTTGAAGCTCCGGTCAAGCTAGGGTTTTGGATCTCTAATTTCATTTTAATTCTTGAATGATTTTCGATTTTTATTTTTGTAGTTTTGTTAGATCTGTTCTTCCCCGAGCAAACCTTCTGCCACCACACGCGAGGGTGCACGAAAACTCGGAAAGAATGTATAATGCTGTGATTTTCCCTTGAATTATTTTTGTAATTACTCATTTCAATCTTGTTTCTCTTTGATAAGTTAGTTTATATATTCTTAATTTATTTCAATTTCTGAACATTTTTTCATCCTTACTTTAATTTATTCACTTGATTCAGACTGTTGTAGTTTTATGATGAATTAATTTGGTAGAACAGAGACATTGATTCTCTTTTCAAACGTCGTCCCTCGATTCCGGCCAGATCTAGTTTTCGTTCAAGATTTTTTTTCCATTTTTTAGTTTAATTTGTTAATTTTTGTGTTGATTAATTTTGTTTTTGTGTAATATCGTTCAATTTTGTCCCCAGATTTATTGACTTTTGTGTAATTTCATATAATGCCACATTTATTCTTTTTGTGTGATTTTTATGTAATTTCACTAAATCTTGATTTTTTGTATAATTTATTATAATTGTAGATTTTTTATAAGCTCATATGTTGTTGTTTAGTATAGTGTTACGAGAATTTGAGATATTATTTGGTAGAATATTAAATGGGATAATTTGGTAGAATATTTGGTAGAAAAAATGAGGAAAATTTAGTAGAATATTAAAATGGGGTAATAAATTTGGAGTATAGGGTTTAATAAGATATTTTTTAATATTATTTGAAAATGAGGACATTAGGTAATTATAGAAAAAATAAACAAGTACATGATATTTAAAGTTTAACTCTTAAATTAAATGTAATTTATTTTTTTATTTAATTAATTATTAAATGTAAGAAAGTTTATAAATTTATATATTTAAATGATTTTATGGATATAAAAAATAATTGAATTTTAGTAATATCTGGTTGAGTATGGTCGGGTTCGAGTTTGAATGCATGTCTGTCTGGTCGGGTCAGCATATAATCTTGCCAGGTGCCGGTCAGGTCTGGGTAATCCCAGGTCAGGTTTCAATCAGATCTGGAGACTGACCCTCACAGGTCGAACCAGGTTCAAATCAGATCAGAATCAGATTGACCCAGCGGTCAGGTCTGTTTCTGACACCCCTAAGTGAGGCTGGAGAACTAGAGAAGTTACAAAACATAAAGAAAAGGCCTATTCGGCTAACGGGCACAATAGAGACAAATTAGAGAAATCCAACTCCCTGCTCTTCTAAATTCTAATCTTCTCTATCCGTCATCCCTCCGTTTTCAACATCAAACACAGAAACACGAGCAAACTATCCAACTAGCTCCAAAAATGGCAGGGAGAGTCCATACTCTACAAACCAGCTTATGGAGTCTCTCTCCTCTTTCTTCCATTAACCCCAACCTTAATTTCCTCAAAAAGTCTCTTATTTTTCGTCCACTTTCATCAAAATCTTCCATGTTGTGCACCTGTTCTAATTCTTCCCCCAATTCTCATAATGACACTTTTGTCCTCACTACCCCGCTTTATTACGTCAATGCCCCTCCTCATATGGGTAGTGCCTACACCACCATTGCAGCCGACGCCATTGCTCGATTTCAGGTTTTTCTTTTTGCCATTTTTTCATTATATGAATTTACTCATTTTATGTGGAAAAAGGTTTTACTTTTTGGGTTTTATTACTCTTTACCTTTGTGGACTCAAAGATAAAATCTTAACTCGTGCAACGGACCCATTTTAATGAGATTAAGGCTATGACGTTGTTGTTGTCGTGGTTGTTGCATTTTCTTCACATCTGTTCTTTTTCTTGTGGTCTTGTATTATCTGGAGTTCTTGTGGTTGTTTACTTTTAAAGAAATTAGTTTGGCTTATAGTAAATATAAAATCTCATATAAGACCGCCTTACCATAATGTATGACTAGCTGTATGCTATGCGATGCGAAGTTGAAGAATGAGTGGTAAGTGGTAACTGATTTGCAGTTTGTTAGATCAGTTTTCCTCTTTCTATTTTTATTTTTAAACTAATAGAGGGGTAGGTATTGTAGTTTTCTTTTCTAGTTAGGGGTATATTGATAAAAAAAGAGTGGACACAAAAGTCGTCAAGAGTTCCCATATACAGGGCCGTTCCTGACATTTTATAGGCCCGGGGCGAAACTAAATCTCAGGGCCTCTTACATATGGTGGCTGAGTAAAATTTTCGCCACTAATTAGTACTTCATCTGACACTTACACGGCAAAATAAGTACACTATGTTTTTTCTTAAGCACACATCAAAATAAATAGTAAAAGTCATGTATATATCTAATTCTAAATAGAATTAAAGTCAAAAATGAGAAATATGTTAAAATGAATAATGGGAACTTTTAAAATGAATTACTTCCTTCGTCTAAAATCACTTCTTACACCTATTAAGATACATAACTTTAAAGGATTAGTATCAATTGTTATTTTATTAAAGAAAAAGTAGATATGACACAAGGTAGAGGAGAGAGAGTGGTGGTTCATGCTTGTTGAGAAAAAAAAAATAACAATGGTTTGTATCCAAATATAAAATTGCAAAGGGTAAGTATTGTGTGATAGAGGGTATAAAAAGAAAAAATGTAGATAAAAAAATATAAAAAGAAGTTTAATATAGAAAAGCAAACCATTGCCAAAAAAAAATAGAAAAGCAAACTTTCTATCCTTATCATGGGATTTGAACCCATGTCTTCTACACTAGCAAGTGTAAAGCAAACCACCAAGCCAAACTTCATTTTATTGATTATAGTTGTTGTTTTTCCTTTTATTACAAGCTTTAAATCAAAACTAGGCCCCTTATGTTGATGGGCCCTGGGCGGTTGCCCCTCAAAACAACCCTCAGGGCCGGGCCGGGCCGGGCCGGGCCTGCCCATATATAATAGAGATAAGACGAGGATAACTTGTTGTCCTATAAAAGCCACTTTGTAGTATAAGTGACCCCTTTAAGATTCAAGGTTGACTCATTATCTAAGAGTGACCCTTTTAACTTACAAAGTGACTCGGTCTTACTTTGTAAGGCAGTATCACACAAGACTTAGTAGTAAATACAATATCATGTTTTAGTAAAGGCTATTGTCATTTTAATTGCGGTTATTACTCGGAAATTGATTATGGAGATCTGAATTTGACCGTTTATACTGAAAATATAATCAAAATGGACCTTACTTCGCCTTGAAAGTGAAATGAAAACCTGTAATATGGTGAGTATTAGTATAGATTCTTTGCTCCATCCGAATTGGTTAGAAGTACTTGTTCAAGATTTCAAAGATGCTAGGATGAATTAAATGTTAAAATTAGTGTGAAACAATGGTGTTAGTGTCTACCCACAAATTGGTCTAATAGAATTGTTATAAGAGAAAGCTTTCACGCTGTTAGTCTTCTTTTCTACAAAGATACCCCAGAAACAATGTGTGGTCAGCTTTCCTATAGACGGGTTTTGCTGATATTGCTTACCATGTTGGACGCTAGCCAGAGTTGGGTAGGAGGGAAAGTATGATGTGATCTATGTTACTCCGACACCTTCATTTACCTCAAAAACAGGGTGTCGTGTCGTGTCGCGTCCGACACGACACTTCACTTGCATACTTCATTTTAAGCTAAAAACTTGACTTTTTTCTACAAAATAGCCGAGTCGGATACTTGGACACCCGTATCCGAGTAGACACTCAATCCGTGTCTGAGTAACATAGGATGTGATGCAAAGAATAGGGAAAATGATTACGCACATTTTGTTGGTGTAATCGAATAAAGAGATAGCATTGCTGTAATATTGGGTCTTACTGATGACGTTTTACTATCTGGACTTGTATGGGATTGTATGTACTGTATATTGCTGGTTGTTACTTGTTGGGAACTTCACTTCAGAAATAACAAGAATAACATATATGGAATCTCACCTCTTCTTATGTTAATAAACTGCAAAATGATGACTTCAATATTTTTCTTCCTATCAACTGCGTTTTTCTTCTTCTCAACTACATTTTTCTTCCTCTCAACTACATTTTTCTTTCTCTCAAATGCATAATAATTGTATAATAATACCTCCCAACTATCCAACATATATAGGATTTTACAAGATCTCTTAGTCCTACTAGAATATGTACTACCATAAGACTTTTAAAACAATTAAGATACAATATTCTTGGAGAATAAGCAATTTACTTTCTACCTAAACTCCTAAACATGATATATCTGAATCTTATTAAACTTCCTAAAACACAAAGACTTCTTATTCCATAATACTTCCCTACGCATATGGACTTCTAAATAATTTTGTTGTGCTTCTTGGATTGCATCCCAACACTGGTAATGTTCTTACCAAATAATATGTGAAAGTAACATACTATGGTTTGATAAGGGTGCGGAAATTAACATATAATTGTTTTGATTGGTTTCTTCTGTAAGAGGTTAATGGAAAAGAAAGTCATATTTGTGACTGGCACGGATGAGCATGGAGAGAAAATTGCTACAGCAGCAGCTGCAGCTGGTTCCAGTCCTAGTGAGCATTGCGATACCATCTCTCAAGCATATAGAACGTTATGGAAAGAGGTGTAAGAGGCATTTTATTTTCTTTGTTGGTTTATGCTAAAAAAACGGCTTTTCTTAAAGAGTTATCCCTTCTATGTCCCTGCAGCTTGATATTGCTCATGACAAATTCATTCGTACAACCAACCCCAAGCATGAAGCAGTTGTTAATGAGTTCTACTCCAGAGTTCTCGCTAATGGTGACATTTACCGAGCTGATTACGAGGGTCTTTATTGTGTCAATTGCGAAGAGTATAAGGTATGCTTTTATGTGATATATACCCCTGTGATTTGTGATGGGTCATTAGCTTTAGAAGACAGCTCTTCATTCAGTATGATTAAGGGAAAATCTTAATAAGCGAATGATATGATGTTTAACTTTCTTCTTTTCTTCCTGTTGATATTATTCTTGACGGTAACAAAGAACCTTTTGTTTTCTTCATTCAGTATAAGCTGTATTATTTACTTTCACTCTATGCTTCCTGTTAACATAATTGGAGAGTCTCCACAGCTTTTGCCTCTCTTGACACCTTGATATGATGTAATTAAGACGTTTCAGCTTCTGCTGGTGTCTTCTTATGAAATAGCCATATGTTTCACTATAAGAGTGATGTAAATCTGCATCACATATCATATTGGTATCCTTCCCCTATACCAAATACAGCAGCTTGAGAGTCCATATATAGAAAAAGGTCATGACCATAGCGTCATCTCTACTAGATGGAATAGCTATGAACTTTGTATTATTGATCCGGATGCCTTAGGTTGTTGGCTTAGGACTTTTTGGAACTACTTTCTTAAAAGGATTTGGCAAATTTTAAATTTTGTTTTTGACCTTTTTATTTTCAGGAATAGATACAGAAATTTTTTATGCCATAGAATGAAAAGTACAATATAGACTAGCTGCACTCACAAAGAAGACCTAATGTGAAACTCGGGATCCCATTCCTAACTTTACTTTAGCTTCTCCTATTATATATGATTGTCGATTTTATGTTTTGTAGCTTTGCTATTTATAAAAGAAATTTAAGAATAAGCTTGAAGCCAGGCTGTACCTTTGACATAAACTTAATTTAATGAGTTCTCAGAGTAGTTCTCCCACTGCCATCTGTGGATCATTTTGTCTTCAATGCAGAGGTGTTTTCTAAAGTGGGCCATTTTGGAGACTAATGATGGTTGATTAAAGAAGATTGATATCTCTTCCACTTGTTTTTCTGTTATTTGAAGTGATAAAGATTTTATCAGAATGACACCAATGGCGTTAAAATTTTGTCCATCTATAGAAGGAGTTTAGAGGAATCACAATCATGCTCTTGGCTGTCATAGAGTATCATGTTATCCACAGTAACAAGGATAAGTGCTATCAACCAGCTATGCAATGTGTATCATAACAATCAAAAGAGCTAATCTTATCATCGGAAGTCAGTATGATCAAGTGTCAACTCATTTATTTCTTTGACAAAAAACAAAGTTCTGTCGTGGTGCTTGTTATATCCCTATTTTCGATCTGACTAGAATAATAAACCTGATTAATAGGTTTTCGTTTTTTCTTTTCAGTTTATGTGCCACTGCATAGTCCTTTTCTTTCTCTTTCATTGCATCGTGAGAACTGAGGACTATTGCATTCCGGTATCAAAAGTGTATATAATGGTTAATGGTTCTATGGATCTGAGAAAGAAAGTCATCCACATCCGAGTCTGGTAATTTGCTACATTTTATTCCCAGCTGAAGACTCAGTGGGACCTTCCTTCCCTTTGGGTGTTACAACTTGTTTGTTGAAATGAATAATCTTAGGGATTAGAAGGGGAAGGAGCCCTCGGTCTGCTAGAAATAGAGGAGGATCTATTCAATCACATAGTTTGGTGGCATAGCTGCTAAGATATTGATCAATGACACCTCTTGCCTAACCTCTGGATCTTGACAAAAACTGCAATGGGCTTTTAAAAGAATATCAAATATCAACACCAATTTGGGTAAAGGTCAGGACCTATAAATTACAGGTTTTCCATGGCAGCATCCCTAAAGCCCCCGCCGTAAGATTTGTGCAACTATACCCCTTGTTTATTGATTGGGCCCCTAAAGTTGGAATGATTTGCCTGGATACCATGTCATAACGAATAAGAAGTAAGGGAAAATTAGTTTCAATTGGATTAATATGTTCTGAGTAGGAGAGAACTATTAGCTGCACTCTTATGTTTGTGTTTGTGTCTGATGCTTTGAAATACAGGTGATACATGACTGAACCAAACCTAAGGGCTTAGACTCCGCTAGGGCTCTAAATTGTAATATCTAGAATCTCGTCCAAGGTTCAAATTTAGTGGAATTAACTTGCAAAGTATCACGCTTAGCAAGGATTTTCAAATCATACCGCTTGAATAAAAGGAAAATAAACAGCTAAAGGTTTGGGAGACAATTTATTTAATCTCGATTGAATGAACTGAATAATGAGCTTTATTTTAACAAATTGCACTGCATAAAAATAGTCCTAAGCCAAAGATAATCCTAACAAACGTTGGATAAAGCAAGTTACTTATATAAACGAACCCCCTATAGGTCATAAAGTAACTCACCTAAAGAGACCATAACTCACCTGAAGAGAAAATTAACACGGAAGATAATTATTAGTAACAAAACTCTAGCTCATGAGGCATATTTAGCTAAGTTCCACAGAATGTCAGATCACACAACTTGGCATGCAGCAAGTGACGCTGCTAGTCCACGCCTTCACACATGGACACGAAACTCAAGACAAGGCCATGCTTGCCCTGACATTATATCTGCGCACATTCACAATTGACTCAAATGATAGCAAAACATTGTTGGTGTTTGTAAAACATCAATAGCCAAATCTACCTTGTTTTTCGATGCTCCTACATCAGTGTGTGTAGACACATGTAGTACTAGTACACCCCCTATACGTGTGTGTGTGTGCGCGCGCGCGCGGGGGCATGTGTGCGCGCGCGCGCGTGCGGGGGCATGTGTGTGTGTGTGTGTGCGCGCGCGCGCGCGGGGGCATGTGTGTGTGTGTGTGTGTGCGCGCGCGCGGGGGCATGTGTGTGTGTGTGTGTGTGTGTGTGTGTGTGTGTGTGTGTGTGTGTGTGTGTGTGTGTTACTAACTGCTCTTCTTTAAATTCTTCAGGACAAAAATGAACTGAATGAGGATGATTGTTGTCCTATTCATCTTAAGCCGTGTATAGCTAGAAAAGAAGATAATTATTTCTTTGCTTTGTCAAAATACCAAAAAAAATTAGAAGATCTCTTGGAGCAGAATCCTGACTTTGTCCAGCCTTCTTCTCGTCTAAATGAGGTAAAATAGCTCTTCTTACTATTCATTTCTGCCTGTCTTTTTTTGTTGCCTTTTGTTAATTGGCTGTCTTGCTTCTATAAGGCAAGCCATTGTTTCCCTAGTATCAAGCTTAAAATTTAGTTGAGTTTAGTTGCTGGAGTTGTTAAAATTATGGTGGTTGAACCATATCTGTTTAATATCATGATAAAGCAGAGGTAAAGTATTGTTATACTGTATGGACTATGGATACAGGTTTTATGCCTGTCTTGGATGGCTATAAAAAGGATGGTTTAGGTCATGTCCGTTGCATAGCATTCTTTTTTTATTAAATATTTTCTTAGTGGGTTAAGTTATATGCATAGCATTCTTTTGAAATTGCAAACTTGTTTTTACTTTATCAGGCCAAGTGAATCCTGACTTTTGTTGAGCTCAAAAAATTGTGTTGCATTTATCTTAAAGTAATCTGAAAGGTGTAGGTTAGTTTCATCAAATTGATATTGTAGGATTTCAAAAAATAAGTTGAAGCATGCTGAGAGATTGAAACCGATTTAGTGATGTGTATGAACTCTTAACAAGAATGCCATATACCTGTTGACTTATGTGTCACACAACTGAGATAAGTAATCTTTTGAACTCAAATATTTTGCATCTGTAGTGTTATGGGTGGCTTGAATATATCACTGCACTATCGTGATTAGATGTAGTCATGTAGACTTCAGGTGGAAATTTGTGAAGGCTGCCAGGCTGACTTGTAACTTCAACCTTTTTAGTGAAATTGGTATTTAGATCTGCTTATTTTCAGTTGCCATTTCATTATGCATTCTGTCTAACTTCCCAACACAATCTGTCGCTCTTTACTCCCCAAAACAACTTGATGCATATAAATTCTTGTTTAATACTTGCATTTATTGATGCATCTCATCTCTTCAATGGTTTGCTCTGAGAGAAGTGACTACTTTATTATCCTATGTCTGATAATTAATCTTAGGTCCAAGGTTGGGTAAAGACTGGGCTGAAAGATTTTTCAATTTCCCGAGCAGCTGTCGACTGGGGTATCCGTGTCCCTGGTGACCATAACCAAACAATATATGTTTGGTTTGATGCATTACTCGGGTAAGATTTTTTCTGACGACCAAGAATTTTCCTTTCCCTTTATTGGGCAATGGTCAGCTGCATCTAATTCACGCCTTAAATGGTTGCCCTCTAGTAATATTTTTTTCTCCTTCTGCTTATCATATTGGTTTCTGCTGTAAAAATGTTTGGCTTCATTGGGTTGAGTTTCCCTATAATCTTTGTTGAGCCATAGTCTTCAGAGTTCAGACCTTATTATACAACCATGTTGTAGACATTTTTTTAGCATTTCCCCAGTAGCTTGATCACTACACTTAATATTCATGTTTATGTGCCTTATATTATTTGTATCTTCCAGAAAAAAAACCATCCCCTTATCTGAGGCTGCTATTTCTCATCTTTTAAAGATGTAATATCATTTTGATTTTTTCTTAAGATGCCCATGGATTAAATTAGCCACCTTGTTTTTTAAAAGACATGTTATGTAATTCTACTTTGAGAAGAGACTTAAGAGGCGCAATGTCCCAGAAAAAAACCATCCCCTTATCTGACGCTACTATTTCTCATTTTTTTAAAGATCTAATATCATGTTTGATTTTTTCTTAAGATGCCCATGGATTGAATTAGCCACCTTCTTGTTTATTAAAAGACGTTATGTAATTCTACTTTGGGAAGAGACTCAAGAGGCGTGATGTCACATTTTTCAAGTGTTCATCTGTTCTAACACTTATTGGGTGCCCACGATGTTCTTGTTGTCGATGTATGTTTTGAAGTCCTTGGAGGGACAATCTATCCCACAGAAGTTCTATTTCATGATGAAAGTCAATAGGAGGGATCTGGATGATTTTTCCTTGCTTCTTGTTGTTCATGTTTGCAGTATCATTTGATTAAAGGTCTCTCAATCTCCTTGATGATGATTTTATGATTTCATTTTATAAAGGTTTGGCAATTGTTAATTCTTTTATTCCTATTTTGTTGCCATTCTTTATCCTACATCCTATTGGTTCGCAATTCCATTAAGAAAGCAAAAGTGCCTTACCAATTTGAAGATTCTCATGATGATGATGTAATGGTTTTAATATATAAAAAATTATATAAATTATGAATATAATACTTCCTCCGCATTTTTATTAATAGCTAGAATTCCCTTTTTTGGAAGTTTTACAGTATTTGCTACAAACCACTTTAAGAAATATTTACCACTCATGTGTGAGCTTGCTCTCTCTTCCTTTGCTATAATCACATGGGCATATGGTTCCGTTTTCATCAATTTTCCTCATTCCCCATTTGTATGCCAAGCCCATATGTGCAATTATTTAAAAAGAGGAGGAATTAATAATTTTATATACATGATAATACACAATAATAATGAAATATAAGATTTTACATCATGACAAGTTGAAAGTACGAAAATTAAATAAAACAAAGCAGTAAAAGGATAAAAAAGAAAGAAATATGATTTGTGAAATAGAGAAGAGGATTTAAGGCCCTTGGAAATTATTTGCACTCTTTAAAGGATTCCTTCTATGTATCACAAGAGTTTGTTTGAGACTTTGAGTAGTTGAATCTGGGTGTGAAAAATATTGAAGGTATAAGTGTTTTTGTTTGAGATCTGAAAGCTAGGTTACTTCGTCTCTTCTAATTTTCTAATGTATCCATGTCGTCTGACACGACGCTTGGATACTTCATTTTAAACTACAATCTAAGACATTTTTCTACGAAATAGCCAAGTCCGACACCCGGACACGTATCCGAGTGGACACTTGTAGCTGAGTTTGAGTAACATACTGAAAGTGTTTGGAAGAAACATGCTGAAGTTTGGAGGACGTTTAATGATATTTCTAAGTATATCGAGAAAGTTTCTGGGGCTGCTAAAAGAAAAGACTGACAGAATGCACAGAGGGATAGTGCTGCGCTAACCGCGCACAGTGTGCTGAAAGCTGAGTGCACACAGATCTTCCAAAGCTCGTAACTTACGGGTGTCCACTTTCCAATGTCATTGGTCTTCCGTCATTTTTATTTTTAACGAACAAGATATGACCCAAACAATGAACGGTGTCTGATTCTAGCCCGTTTTAGTAAATTACTCATATCTTCTTCTTCGTGTTGACTCAGACTTTCGCTTATAATACCTTTTTGAAAAGCATATTCGGAGGGAAATCCATCTAGGCAAAGTGCATGGATTATCTCATAAATTAACATACTTCATGAGCTCTTTTAGTTTATCTTTAACTTGTTTGGCTATAAAAGGACTGTCAATTGAGTCCTAGAATTTCAACATCTAGAAAATGTTTCGAGTGCAAGGGAGAGACTTTTGTAAGGGTCTACAATAATCATGTTTTCGAGGAGCTTCATCATTGCGTTATTGTATTACATTGTATATTGTAACTGAAACATCCACCTTCCAGCCTTCAGGGCCCACTCCACTTGGGCTATTTGTGTTTGGTCTAACGTGTCCATTTCCTTTGAAGTTCAAGATTCGCTATTCATCGACTTTTGTATTATTGGGCTAAATTAGAACAACTCATTGAATGTTCTCCACTTGTTTCTTGGATTGGAAAGTAGTAGAAGGTCGTTGTCTATGGGTACTGGGAATAGCCTCTGTCATTACAGGAGTATGGCTATGATTATCCGACCCCCCCCCCTCCTCCTAACTCTGGCAAATGCAGGACACACTATGGGGGCCTTGGGGAGATGATAAAAATTGTTTGGTCTAGAAGGTTAAGTACTCTTATCTTGCTCAGCTCCTTAGGAGAAGATTTCTGCTCTTGTGCACTTCGGAGGACTGGGGTTCGTCAATATGATTCCTGGAAAGACTTGGATGGGAAAATGGATTACAGGAATTCCCTTCAGGACTAGCCTCTCGTTGGCTAGTCTTTCTTCTTTTTTCCCCTTTTGTACTTGCTTGTCCCTATATTACTGTGCTCTGCCATTGTTTTGGCAGATCAATTGTTATCTTACCTTTCTTTTCTTAATGTTATTTATTAACAATCTTCAAAGACTCTTTTAATTACCCTGTTATTACTGTCACCAGTTACATATCAGCATTATTGGAGAATGAGGAGCATCCTAGTTTACAAGATACAGTTGCTTCTGGCTGGCCTGCTTCACTTCACTTAATTGGCAAGGTAGGATTTTATCCAAATGAACAATTGTTGGTTCGAGGCTGCTTTCCTTCTTGTTACCGAACTAAGACAGAAGGATTAATTGACCCCTTGTCAAATGTCTCTATTGTTTCTCTCCCTCTGTTGCTTTCGTATGAGACTTTCTGTGGAGTTCTTGTTGGTGATTCTATAAGATTCATGTGGAAGTGTTTTTCTGTGTTTTTCCCTTCTTGCTAAGATTAAACAAAGTGCTCATTTATGGTTCATGCTAAAATGCCTTTCTGTTTCTTCTCTTCTTCTTGAGAAACTGATCAAGATATGGAATCTCTGAGTGGATTTCTGTTGACGTATATGAATCCCAGAAGTTGCTGCCATTTCCTTTAGGGGGCTGAGGGAAGCGCACATACTGTCCCTACCCTGTTCAATCTTCCATGCACTTTAAACATCTATCATATTTTATAAAAAGGGCATGGCCTTCTTTATATTTTTTCCAAGTAGCACCCTTCACTTGCCAATCATGTGACATTTTTACTTGATTTGGCAATTTCTATGTATATTTATTTATTTATTTAAAAAGGGAAGACAATAAATGGCAAAGGCATTACTAGTTCATGAACTTAAATCCTCTTTTCACGCTACTCATGCTTCAATAGCCAATCAAATAAGAAACATGATAATCTTTGAGAAAGGTCAATCTCGATAAGTATCACATTAAAAGGGGGAAATCAGAGCAAATCCACAATCCTAACATCAATGCTCCTATATCTAAATCTGACCCTTCAATCTCTTTCCACACTGTATACCTGTCCCAGATTCACCTGTGGAGGATCTGCTCTGCTTAGCCTAGGTTTGAACTCAGAAAATTTCCATAGGAATTTCTTGATTAATTAAGTTTATGGTGAGCTTGCTTAATTAGGATTGAGTAGCTCTTCTGTTACCTTAAATACAGATCAGAGTGGTACTGTGAAAACTCTAATATCTGAGAATAATAAGTTATATGTGACCAAAGCCTTCCCACCACCTAGTCTTCAAATCGTGTCTACTTTATCCATTTCGTATTGTAGGTAGCTGGTATTCCTGAATACAGGGCTGACTGATGTTTCAAGAATTTCTTGATCATGATATGCATGCCACAATACTGCCTTACGTACCTGATACCTCAAGCACTCTTAAGCAATATTTCTATTTTCAGGATATCTTAAGATTCCATGCAGTGTATTGGCCAGCTATGCTGATGTCAGCCGAATTAAGCCTTCCAAAAAAGGTTTTCGGCCATGGTTTCTTGACAAAGGTACTACTGCTTGCCTTATTACCGATGTCAGACTCTGTTATTCTGTTAAATATATGAGTTTCATCACTCCATGTCAATATACTCTTGGTAACTGGTCTTGTTTTTGTTTTGCGGTCTTAACTGATGCACTTTGGTCCAGGTGCTTAATGTCAAAAAAGGTTGTGATCGATGTAGGAAGTTAAAGAAAGTGTTTCGGACCTTTTTCACTTGTGAGACCACCAAATGCCGCAGTAAAAAGCAATATAATGCAAGTATTGCCAAAGTCATAGGTTAGGGAGTGCAACATTATGCTGCTTGCAAAGCTAGTGAACAATAAGGCACTCTAAGAACATCTCATAGTCCTATCCCTTTGTAATTTGTAAATTTTGATGGATCTCTTTAGACTCCATAGAGGTGGCTAAAGGATCTATCTAACTGGGTTTGGTTTAGGTCATATTGGGGTGACGAGTCATTCGGGTCGAATTGGGGTTTGTTCAAGTCAGATCATATTCAGTTGTATTGTCAATCTAAATGTTATTGCCATTGGTTGCATTAATTTTTGGTTCAGGTCATTCGGATCATGTAATATCGGGTATACTGTGGGTTTATTTGGGCAATTGACCTCAGGGTCAATATAGCCAGGTCCAAGTCTCTCCCTAGTTGCAGCTTACTACAATTGGTCCAAGGTTCCTTATCAATTTTTTAAGCTTCCTATTGCTTATTTCAACCTCCTGAGCTTTTCTTTTGCATGTGTGGAAATATAAAATGAATGTTCGTAATGTTCGTAAGTTAATGTTGACTCACAGTTAGGGTGTTAATTTGGCTGCTAGAATCTTCCTATTAATAATCAGTCTTGATGCAATCGCTAGCCCAAGAAGAGGATGAAGAGAGTTAAATTACAGTTGCACTTATATTTACTTATTTGCATATTTGCATCTCAGACTGATTTTCTCAAAGAATTTCATGTGATGGATGCTTCACCGCAAAAGTTTGCTAGTTGCATGTGTATAGTTTTTCTTATTTATAAATTTTCATGTTATGCAGCGATGCTTTTTATTTTAAAATTATAGGATGGCATGAAGATGGGGAAGTCTTTAGGCAACACTATTGAGCCAAACGAGTTAGTCCAGAGGTTTGGGGCTGATGCAGTTCGGTATTTCTTTCTGAGGGAAGTTGAGTTTGGAAGTGATGGGGATTACTCAGAGGACCGTTTTATCAATATTGTTAATGCACATCTTGCCAACACAATTGGTGATTCAACTGCTCATAGTTTTACTTTCTAGAACCTGTAGCTGAATGTCGGTATAAATTTGTGATTTTTGGGTTAACTTCAATTCTTCTACACACAGGGAACCTTCTCAACCGCACACTTGGGCTTCTCAAAAAGAATTGCCAGTCAACTTTGGCTGTTGATTCTTCCATTGCTGGTGAAGGGAACACATTCAAGATTAATGTAGAGAATTTGGTGAGGCCTTGTTGAATTTGAGTGATCTAAACTAAGTGGTTTTGAATGTCTTTGATTGAAATGGCCAAGCTGACACCAGAACATGCTGACTCGTGCGAGCGGAAAGCAAGATATATCGGTATTTCATGATCAACAATTAATATATGATACTAGTCGGCAAAACAAAAATTTCATATAAATTTATATGCTGTATTTTCACCCAATAATTTCATTTCATCCTTCATGTTTAAACAATGTCTTGTTTCTCCCCCTATCAAGGTCTACTCTTGTGTGTGTTAAATCTGAGTTTTAATTTTCTGCTCCTAAAACTGAAAGCATAATGACTTTGGTATGCTGATGCACACTTCCCAAGTCTTGCAAAGTTACAATTAACTTATTTTCTCAGATTTGACTGTTCTTCTGCGAGTTCATTCATCATACACCTGGGTGTACCATGCGTATGGTACACCCAAGACTAATTTTTGCTCATTTGCTCATTCGAAACTCTCCTTTTTTAGTATATTTTGCTCATTTGGATGATTTCAAATGAGCAATGAGCAAAAAAATAGCCTTGGGTGTACCATGCTCACAGTACACCCGGGTGTATGATAAATTTTTTGTTTCTTCTGCATTGTTTTTTTGTTTCTTAAAGAAAGTTTTTGTGTGCACAGAGGTGAACAATACATCTATGGTTTTTGATAAGGCTGACTGATTGTAGTACAGACTACAGAGTATCCAGGGTTGTCGGAGATAGAACAGTGGAGTTGTGTTTGTTTCTAGTGGCCATCGTTCTTAGTATCTAGGATTCCATATTACATGTGCTTTTGTTGAAGCTTTTTACCTATATGAATGAACAAATTACCCCTAAGCATACGGACAAGAAAAATTGAGTGGAACCAGCTTTCTTGGGTTACTTTCTGTTTTGCATGTCACAGAACATTGTCATCTAAACCAATAAATTTCCTTGAACTTTCACATCTCTGTTGCTTTGCCAGGTTGAGAAAGCTAGTACCCATTATCAGAATCTTTCATTGTCATCTGCTTGTGAGGCTGTTCTGGAAATTGGGAGTACTGGAAATGTTTATATGGACGAGCGTGCGCCGTGGTCTCTTTTTAAACAAGGGGGCACTGCTGCAGAAGCTGCTGCTAAGGTTCGTTTGTTCTGCATCTGTAGCCTTGTTTGAGAAAATACTACAGTTTAATTAGCTATGATGATGGTGGAGGGAAGGAAACACCTAGTTGCATATTTCGGGGGATGATGTTGTTGAATCAGCCTTAAAGCGCTTCTCGCTTTAATAAGTAGAAATGATGTGTATGAGATGCAAAAACTTAGAATTCCATTTACCTTCACTCAGTAGAAATAAGTATAAGGGTTTGGTTTGAGGTGCTACGACTTCACTTAGATAATAGCTAGAAAGATAAGACATATTTGCTTCACTGACCAACAGAAGGGTTCACAAAGGTTTGAGGCTTTGAGCTAAAATCCCTGAATATTAAGATTAGAGACACACTCATATATTGCTTTTCAATACCAAACGTAAATGTGAATAGCTAGTTACAACTTGCAAGGCTTTATGTAGCCTGCATTTATTCAAAATAAGCCAAGAACAAACTCCTAATCCAACTGTTTCTTAGAAGCTTGGTGAAAGGAAACCAGAAATTATTTCCAATGTTTATGATGCGACTTTTGACTTAAAGTTTGCGTTCAATCAGTAGAATTTACTCCTTTGTAATTGTAAATTCTTTTATGCTGTTCAGGATCTTGTAATCATATTGGAAGCTATGCGAATCATTGCCATTGCATTATTGCCAGTTGCTCCAAGCTTATGTTGGAGAATATACTCTCAGCTTGGCTACTCAGAAGATCAATACAATGCTCTGACTTGGGTCCTTATCTCTTCCCTTACCTCCCTCGCCATGTTACTTGACTACTGAACTTATACTGACTTGGTTTGGATCTTGCATATGCAGAATGAAACAAAGTGGGGCGGTCTCAAAGCTGGGCGGGTCATGCCTGAAGCAAAACCAGTCTTTGCTAGGATTGAGCTCGTAACTGACGTAGATGATGTTGGAGTTCAGCCAGTTAAGAAGACTTCTAAAAACAAAGCAAAGAAGGCTGCTAAGGCTCAAAGTGCTTAGATGCCTGGTCTTTAAGTTGCGACTTCTATATTGTTTCAACTTATATATTTTTTCAACTTCTATCTCTGACGAGCTCAAATTTTGGTCCTAATTTGTAGATCTTTTTTTGATCTTTGGGGCTTGAAGTCAATTTAGGATAATGTTTTGTTTTGTGTAAAGGCGGATGTATACAGTTCTTTCCGGTAACTAATACATGTTTCTAATATCTTGTTGTAGGCTCATTAGGCCAAGCCTACTGTCCTAATTTAGAGTAATCTTGAATCCTAGGAACGTTCCAAATGACGATTTTAAGCTTCCAGTGACTTTAATTAAACTCTTTGATTTGCTTACCCCATTGCCACTATTTTCACTCAGCCCCCTCCTCTCCTTTTTTTCCCTCTGCATATGTGACGGACCGCCATGCATGTTTTCATTCATGGTAAGCCCTGTTTCCCCTCTTGTTTTCAATTTTTAGTTTATGTTCTTGTTTTGTTGAATAAATTATTCTGTCTTTATGAGAGTTTTTTGAGCTCTATTATAGGGATTTTTGTCTGTGTTATGGAGGTCTCATTCTTCCCTATGGGAGTTGTGAGTCTTGTTTGTTTGTTTGTATGAGAAATTGTTATCATTGGTTGAAGTTCAAGACTATCAACATTAAGGTATTGGAAGCTCGGATGTGGTTAACATTGTTAGATCAAGAACGTTCTTCTCCAAACTATATCAAAATGATAAACGGTCTCATTAATAGTTGCAAGATTCAGCAAATACAAGGGGTCTGCGCTACTTTGGTCGATCTGTTTCATTGTAATTTCTTCGAAAACGAGTTTGATTTAATCTTGTTTGATTGTATATTGTGTTTCTTTAATACCTATTGTAGATGTCGTTTGACCTTCAATTAATGAAATTTCTCTTTTTTTTAAAAAAAAACTTTCAGCGACTTTCTATAGTTCTTTAGATTGTTTAAAACGAGACCTTTTGGGAGAAACATTACAAAGAGAACAAGCTTCTTCTTATTTTCTGGTCAAGAAATGTTCTTGTTTTTTTTGGTACATTGGTGGGTCTTACTCCATATTACCTATCTTAGAAAATAGGGGGGATTAACTACCCTAGGGGAGGGGGTGGTAAGAATCGAACCTAGGTTGTGGGTTTGGAAGGTAGAACAACTTAACACCCCCACCCAAGCATCTTCTCCCTAGTTAAGAATATTTGGCCCTAAAGATTAGGGTGGTCTTGGCATCTGTAAAATAAGGACTGTTTGTGGCTAAGCTAGGATGAAAATATTTTTTAGATAAGTAAGATGAAATACAATAAAATATAAGATTCGCCTCTTAAGGGTAATACCTAGTTTGTCTGCAAGGTGTAACAATATATTTGGAACTCCTAACATCATTTACACAAGAAACAGAAGGAACTGAATGACCAAAATTAGCTAAACCAATCTACAACATGATTTTCTTCACAGAAAATATGGTGAATGCTATATGAAGAGACGAGGGTAAAAGTTGCCCAATATCCTCAATAAGCGTATCAATCTACGATGGACATTGTAATAGATTTGTACCACATTAATAGCCACCATTCTCCAATTGAATCCATTGTTTCCTCGGAGAGTGTTAAATGCATCCCCCCTAAACCGCTACGTTTACCTTCGTATAAAAAAAACCTTTATGGGATTCTACAAAAATGAAAATGTTAGTCTCTTGACATCACTAGCTAACACAAAGAAAAGCATGTAGCACATTAGATAATAAAATAATTCTCAAGGTTTTCTTCCTACCCAAATAACTCTCACTAAAAACTTTTCTTGAACCCTAAAGTACTAATAACCCTAGATGCAAGACTACATATTTCTCATGGAATATGTTGCAACTCAATGAGAGTTTTTGGATCATTTGCTCTGATACCAACTCTAACACTCCGTCCTTTTATAAACATAATATAAATAAAATATAAAATTTTATTAAAAAATTACGATAACGGAAAATTAAGGGTGTGCATAAATATCTAATCCGGTAAATTGGATATCCAATCCGATTTTTTGGTATTTGGATATTTCGGATCAGATACAGATCGGAAACTTTCAATTTCGGGTATCCGAAAATATCCATAACATGGGGATTTTTTGGATACCCAACCTAAAATATCCGAAATTATATGTTTTCAGCACCAGATATCCGAAAATATCCGATTCCACGCCGGATATTCGAAAATATCCAATGACCCGATCAGATCGTGGAACCGAAAATCAAACTAATGCATGGCTTTTTTGATAAATTTTGGTATTTTATTGCATTAATAGCTAGTAGGCAAATTTAACTAGCTACCTAGTAGGAAAGACAACTAGCCAAATAGCAGATACATGACACCACTTCAAGGCAACATTACAGACTTTGAGGCTCAATTACATACAAGCAAGGAAACAAAAGAACAAGTACAATGGGCATGAATCAAAACCATGCAAGAACTTTTGAGGATCTCTTCAAGGCTTGTTTAGCAAAAGCATCATCAACTCCATTCGAGTTCTTTTTTTTGTGAGTGATTGTCACATTTAACCACTGATATGAGGCAGTATGTATGAAGTTGAGAAGAAAGTTCAAACAACCAACCAGTCGTATACTATATCCCCATAGTCAATCTAAGTCGGCCCAATTTCACGTCACGTTAAAACCCCTCCCCCAATCCCCCACAAAATTAAAAAAATCCAGCCCTAAAAATTCATTCTTCATCATTTTTTTCTGGAAAATCCCTCTTTTTTCATTTTCATTGAAACAAAAACTGAAGAAATTTTGCAGGTTGCGGAGAAGCTTCTCTCTGTTTCATGGTTGACGATGAAATCGACATGGTGATTGGGAGTTTGGTAAGGAGAGAGAAAGGAATAATGTTTGATGAGAGCCGCACGGAAGATGAGGAGGAATTTCCGCCTGGGCTTTATATATGGGTCGACCACATATAAGAGTTTGTGAAACAAAAAGAAGGGAGACATAACATGAACAATCTCGAGTTTACATATTTCCCCTAAATAATCCCAACTTTGAGTTATTTTATTTTGAGGAGACCTTCTATAACTAATCCAAACTTTATTTTTCTTACCTTTGCCGATCCAACTTGGGTCTAATAGTATAGAAAAATAAATAGTTTCTTCATTTTGAGAGAAGATATCACTCAAACTTGGCATTTTTTTTCCGAAATACTCCAACATTTAAATATGTTAGATTGAGATTGTTTTTTGCAAATATGAGAAAAAGATTGGATCGTTTAAACTTTTCCAAAGGAGACGAAATAAACGAGAAGAATTGCTCATGTGCTCCACGAAGCTTTAAAATGAATCAAATATAATATATTATGTAAATAGTGAATGGATAAAATCGCTTTGTATTTGCCGCTCAAGATTAGATGTTTCACTGCGTAATTGCAGTGACATGATGTATCACCGAGTGAATTATTTACCCGACACTATATATATCGCATTTCGTGGGAGAAAATATACAACACAACTACAATAGCAAACTCTCCTAATCTTGCATAAATCTCTCTATATTGCAACACATTATCAGCACCAATTCGCTCTTACTATCCAAAGGTAGTTCTTCTCAATTGCTACTATTTATTTTTTAAAAAATGGATCACCAATGTAATGGGATCAATACTATTCTAAACAATGTATCTCTTTGTACTATATATATTTTATCATAGAACGCAATAGTGTACCTTGTACCACCAATACGGCACGAGGAGTTGAAAGTGCACCCTAACGCCACAATACTCATGTTAATAGCCATGTCGACGAACGCCAACAAACCACCGTCCCTAACCTCAATGATAACCTCCTCCGGAACCACCAATTGAAATTCGGCAAACTCCTAATAATAATAAAAGGAGTAGGGACGAGGAGGGTCCTTCTGTCAGCAGCAAGCGACGACAAAGTATTTAACTGGCGGTATTAGCTCGGTTGTCGCCAAGCAAGTCACGCCACCTTCATAGCAAAAACCTTGCATTTAAAGCCGCCTATATGGACGAGTCATTCCGTTGAACTTACCGCCTAAATGGACGGGTTGTGCTGCATGGATGGACAGCTAACACTACAAAGAGGGGGAAATTTTTGGCCGGAAAATAGCTATAATGGTGGAGCTACGTGCTACCATATATTTTTCATGAAAATTATGTCTTGTGTTTCTTCTTTAATTGTGAAAAAAAAGGTATATTTGTTAGAGAAAGTTGTTGAAATCATGTACAAGAAAATGGAGGAAGAAGGAGTAACTAGAATTTTTGCACCCAAATGAAGTATAAATGACAGTTTGTACCATATTTTCCTTTTATTTTAAAAAACATGGCAGCAGCTATTCCCAAAGTAGCATTTTCCAAAGTAGCAATTTCCAAACCTACTACATTAACGTAAACCTGTATCTCTTTGCATGATGACATGTCTTTCACTTATATTGGAACTTTTGATTATTTGTCATGTAATGAATGGAAGTAATTGAAAGTTGCGTCCAAGTTTCCAACGGTAGAAAAATCTCAGCTTTGTTTTTCCTTATAAATACCATTTTTATTTTTGAATAGTGCCTAAATCGACGGGCTCCGCTGCGAGGGATGGACTCGCTAACACTACAAAGAGGGGGAAATTTTTGGGCCGGAAAATATCTATAATGGTGGAGGTACCTGCTACCTTTTATCTATCTATACTAATATATTAAAAGGCGTTCCTAAACATGGAACGGTGCCACGTGGCGCTCTCCCTAAGGGCCTTTCACTAGTAGAAAAATGATAATTTGCGTCTCTCTATTTGCGTCGAACAAAAGAAAGGATGACGCAAATGTTCAGGAATAAACGATTTGCGTCGGATGTTAACGAAGATCCGACGCAAATAACCACATCAAATCAGTAAATAGAAGATTTGCGTCGGAAGACTTGGAGTATGCGACGCAAATGATTAAAGCCTAAGGTTTTTGGATCCGATATGTGCGTCGGATTGGCCCTAAGGTGCGACGCATATAGTATTGGGCCATGATTTGCGTCGGATGGCCCATGAGACGCGACGCAAATCATGGGTTACATAATTTTAAGGTGCAAGTTTAGGGTTTTATTTGTAAACCTTTCTCACTTCCTCCAGCCATTTTCGATTCTTTCACCCTGAGTCCATTTTCCATTCTCCTCTCCCTCACTCTCACTCCGTCGCGCCCCTTCAGCAAACAACACCCATGCTGAGTTCACAGTCATCTCCAAGCATAGAGCAGAGAAATTGCTCTTCCTCCCCTACATTAACCTTGGCACCACCGAATCCTTTTTCCTTCACCGGCTCCTTCCTCGAACTCGAAGGTACATAATCTTTCCCTATAAGAGTCGAAACAGTTCCGGTAGTCGCCACCAACTTTCTCCCTCTAAAACCCGAACAATCCGAAAGGGGCAGAACACGACCAAGGCAAACACAAAAAAGGAAAGGAGCACAAATTGAAGAAATTGATTCCAACTACTCGAACTTCTCTTTTTTTCCTGTAACACCCCTAGGTGTTCAGGAGCCCACTAGTAGTTATTATCCTCTTTGGACCTAGCCCGCAAGGATTTGCTTTGGTGCAGAACCGAAGTCCTACCCAAAAGGCCTCTACTAGGTTGACGTGTTCACCCCTATATAAAGAAGGCTTCGTTCTCCTCAACTTCTGATGTGGGATAGACAAGATATTAGGCACCTTCTCCCATCCTTTTAAAGAGCCTGCGTCCCCGTAGGCACTACAATACCATCTGTAATACCCCTAGGTGTTCAGGAGCCCACTAGTAGATATTATCCTCTTTGGGCCTAGCCCGCAAGGATTTGCTTTAGGTGCCTAATATCTTGTCTATCCCACATTGGAAGTTGAGGAGAACGAAGCCTTCTTTATATAGGGGTGAACACCTCAACCTAGTAGAGGTCTTTTGGGTAGGACTTCGGTTCTGCACCAAAGCTAATCCTTGCGGGGCTAGGCCCAAAGAGGATATAATCTACTAGTGGGCTCCTGCACACCTAGGGGTGTTACAGATTGTATCAGAGTCAGGGCTCATTCCGGTGTCCTGTAGTGCCTACGGGGACGCAGGCTTTTAAAAGGAGGGGAGAAGGTGCCTAATATCTTGGCTATCCCACATCGGAAGTTGAGGAGAATGAAGCCTTCTTTATATAGGGGTGGACACCTCAACCTAGTAGAGGCCTTGTGGGTAGGACTTCGGTTCTGCACCAAAGCAAATCCTAGCGGGTTAGGGACCAAAGAGGACAATATCTACTAGTGGGCTCCTGCACACCTAGGGGTGTTACAGATGGTATCAGAGCCAGGGCTCATTCCGGTGTCCTGTAGTGCCTACGGGGACGCAGGCTTTTTAAAGGAGGGGAGAATGTGCCTAATATCTTGGCTATCCCACATCGGAAGTTGAGGAGAACGAAGCCTTCTTTATATAGGGGTGGATACCGCAACCTAGTAGAGGCCTTTTGGGTAGGACTTCGATTCTGCACCAAAGCAAATCCTTGCGGGCTAGGGCCCAAAGAGGACAATATCTACTAGTGGGCTCCTGCACACCTAGGGGTGTTACATTTCCGGCGACTACCTGACAGGTTCGATTTTTTTTCATTTTTAGATCTGATTTGTTTGGCATTTATCCTAGTTTAGGGTTTCATTTTTCATTTTTTAGATTTGATTTTCTATTTTAATTTTCAGATCTGAAAATTCGTTTTTTTCATTTTTAGATCTAAAAAATAAAAACTTTCTACTGATGTTGGTGACTTAGTTCGTGCAACTGAAAATATGGCCTTTCGTTTTTTCTATTTCTTATATCTGATTTTTTTGTTTACTTTTTTGGCATTTATCCTAGGATTTTCAGATCTAGGATTTTCGTTTTAATTTTCTGTTCTGAAATTCTTTTTTTCATTTTCAATTCTGGATTTGGTTCTTCACGACGTCTTCTTCCTCGAGCTCATCGGAAAACATCGCAGAATCATAGGTTGCTCACTTTCTTCCTCGATTGTTCTAGATTCAGTTTTAGTTTTACATTTTTTTTACATACTTGCAATGTAATTTGTTTGTATCTATTTTACATATTTTTTTCTCTCATTTTAAATCGATTATGGTGGTTTGTAATAAATTTTTGACATTATCAACACCAGAAATGCGCACGAATAAGTTCTCTACAAATTTATGACTTCAATTTTTTTTAATAAAATAATAGCCATTTGCGTTGGACTTTGGGCTATGTTCGACGCAGATGGCAACTCATCTACGTCGCAAATAGCGCAGAGACGCAAATGGCAACGCATATGACTGATATATGGCGCTGGCTGGTGCTGGCGAGGCATCATGTGCGTCGGACGTAGAGTTATATCCGACGCAAATAGCTCAAAATATGCGTCGTATCCTTATCCGACGTAGATCCTGTCTCTCTCATTTACGTCGAGACCTGTGCCGTCGGACCGATGTCCGACGCAAATGGTGGTCCCAGGTCCGATGCAAATCGTTAATTCTGTACTAGTGTTTTACTCCATGTATCCACATAAAATAAAATAAAATTAGAAATTACATAGTATAGGGTTCGATCTTCTGACTTCAAGTTTATATACTAAAATCTTAACCACTAGAGCAAGTGATATTTAGTGTTATCATTTGAAAGTTTAATATTAATAAATGAAAACATTTCTAACCCGGGGCATAGCCCGGGCCTAATAACTAGTTTTTGATGGGAAATATGTCTTGTGTTTCTTCTTTAATTCTCAAAAAAAGGAGGTATATTTGTAAGAGAAAGCTGTTGAAACCATGTACAAGAAAATGGAGGAAAAAGGAGTAACCAGAATTTTCGCACCAAAATGAAGTATAAATGACAATAAGTACCATATTTTCCTTTTATTTTTAAACAAATATGGGAGCAGTTATTCCTAAAGTAGCCTTTTCCAAAGTAGCAGTTTACAAAGCTACTGCATTAACGTAAACCTGCATCTCTTTACATGATGACATGTCTTTCACTTATCTTGGAACTTTAGAATTTTTGTCATGTAGTGAATCTCAGCTTTGTTTTTCCTTTTAAATACAATTTTTTTTTTTGAACAGTGCCTAAATGGACAGGCTCTACTGCCTGGATGGACGGCTAACACAACAAAGAGGGAGAAATTTTTTACCGGAAAATAGCTATAATGGTGGAGCTACTTGCTACCTTTTATTTTTCATGAAAATTATGTCTTTTGTTTCTTCTTTAATTGTGAAAAAAAGGAGGTATATTTATAAGAGAAAGTTGTTGAAACCATGTACAAGAAAATGGAGGAAAAAGGAGCAATCAAAATTTTTGGACCGAAATGAAGTATAAATGATAATAAGTACCAGATTTTCCTTTTATTTTAATAAAAATATGGGAGCAGCTATTCCAAAGTAGCATTTTCTCAAGTAGCAATTTCCAAAGCTACTGCATTAACGTAAACCCGCATCTTTGCATGATGACATGTCTTTCACTTACCTTGGAACTTTGGATTTTTTTGTCATGTAAGGAATGACAGTTTTGAAAGTTGCGTCAAAGTTTCCAACGATACAAAAATCTCAGCTTTATTTTTCCTTTTAAATACAAAATAAATTTTTGAATAGTACCTAAATGGACGGGCTCTGCTGCCTGGATGGACGGCTAACACTACAAAGAGGGAGAAATTTTTGGCCGGAAAATAGCTATAATGGTGGAGCTACCCCTACCTTTTTTTTTCAGGAAAGTTATGTCTTGTGTTTCTTCTTTAATTGTGAAAAAAAGGAGGTTTATTTGTTAGAGAAAGCTGTTGAAACCATGTACAAGAAAATGGAGGAAGAAGGAGTAACAAGAATTTTTGCACCAAAATGAAGTATAAATGACAATAAGTACCAGATTTTTTCCTTTTATTTTTAAAAATATGGCAGTAGCATTTTCCAATGTAGCATATTCCAAAGCTACTGCATTAACGTAAACCTGCATCTCTTTGCATGATGACATGTCTTTCGCTTATCTTGAAACTTTGGATTTTTTGTCATGTAGTGAATGACTGTAATTGAAAGTTGCGTCCAAGTTTCCAACGGTACAAAAATCTCAACTTTGTTTTTCCTTTTAAATACATTTTTTTTAACAATGCAGTAATACTGAATAGGAGGAGGATAAGAAGATAGAAAGGAGCGAGAAAAAGAAACGGCTAAAAACACCAATGCCTTCTTATTTGTGCCTTTTGCTTTGGTACCATCGATCTGTCTTAGAAATTTTTTTGTTGAAAAAATAAAAGGGAAGATGCAAATTATTCTATATAAGAAATTTTTTTGCTGTTAAAGAGTTTTTACCCTTACACCTTTTAGTCCATAAGTTGTATCCTTACCACTTGTGCTAAAGGTTATTAATTGTTTCTTGAAGTTGACAAATATTATGTATATGATCTTTCTGTCATGTAGGGATATTGTAATTTTAAATATTACATACTAGTATATATTTTACCTGTTAAATATGTATAGTGTTTTTACACCACTATAAAAAGGGATTTTAACCCTTCCGTCCCATTTTCTCGTCCGCCTCCCTCACTTACTTCTACCCCATAAAATTTTCTCTCTGATAAAATTTCACAATTTCATCTCTACTAATTTTCGGCCACCATGTACAATGCCAAAACCGCCGCCCTCAAAATGACACACCAGATCTTCTATAGCCTTTCAAACAGTTGAAGGTCATATTTTACTCGGGTATGATTCTTTTAACAGTTTTAGTAGGAATTATTGTAATTGTATTTCTGCATATTGTAATACGCAATTTATAATGCTTAATTATGTGATTTTTCTTCTGTTAATATGCTATTAATGAATGTGATTTTACTATTCTGACATGATAGTCACATTCTCAGTAAATGTGGTCATAATAATGAAAAAAATGATGCAGCCTTTTAGTATATATTTATTATTAACTTCTCATGTTGCTATCATTAATTGAACCCCTAACCTCTTGAACGATTAAAGATTCTCGGACCACTATGGCTTGCATCCCAGTATGATTTTCTACTAATACTTTTAAAATATCACATGAACTCAGAAATAGCTAGACTTGCAAACAGAGATTTTGAGATCCTTGAAGCTTCAGGTCAAAGATACCTAGAATGGAGGGTGGATGCAGAAGCTTACCTCAAGTCACATAGCCTCGACCATACCATTGTCGAAGGTGGTGCCCCTACCCCCTTGGAGCAAGCAAAAGTTCTGCTGTATCTTAGAGCTGATCAAATTTGCTCGGCCCGAATTTTTCCCGGGCTTGCGAATTTTTTGGCTTTGGGACGGGTTTTGGGCAAGTCAAAAATGACTTTTTAGTCTAAATTTCGGCCCGGCCCGATTTTGGCCCGAAAAGCCCGCTATTTTTGGCCTGAAATAGCGGGCTTTGCGGCACAAAAATTTGGCCCGGCCCGGGCCGACTAATGGGCAATCTTTTAAAGGGGTGGCCCGGCCCGAACCCGAACCGACCCGACCAGCTATTTGATCACCTCTAGTGTATCTCAAACACCATATACATGAAGAGCTCAAATCCAAATCCATCCTTATGGAAGATCCCAAAGAATTATGAGATAATCTAAACGGTTTTTTCACCATATACCCCTGACAAATTTTTTTGTGCACCAAACACCCTTGCAACTTTTGAAATTCACTGTATACCCTCCCCCCACCAACTGTACAATAGCATTTATTGCCCTTTTTGTGACAGACGTTAACTCGTCATTAGCTTTTTATTACAAGTTTGCCATTAAGTTATGGCGCCATTATGGTCATGTTGGGGAAAGAAGTAATCCAACAGTTTGCAAAAAAACCACGCCCATTTCATTCTCAACCACGCCCATGGAAACCTAAAATCTCTAACCCATTTTGAGAAATTTGCACACTGGTTTGTGCTTAATTGAAAGAGATACACTACCGGTGTAAAATTTGTTCCTAGGTCTTCTTGAGGAAGGAAAAAACGTAGACTTGGTGAATTGCAAAAGTTGGTTTAACGTTCAAAAATTTCAGGGCTCCTAATTTTCATTCCAAGTAAGTTCTTTCTCCCTGTATTTGTGTTGTTCACAATTGTTGCTTTTCAAATTTTTTGGTTAGGATTTTGTGCGTTTTAGGGTTTCTTTGTTTCGTTTTTTATGGAAGTATGTCTTTAGTTCATCATAGCAAACTTTTGAATGGTTTTCCTTTCATTGAAATGTACTATGCTTATTTGTGTTGGAAATTTGTTGGTTTTGTTGTTGATTTGGTTAGGATGGCATCTGTTTGGTTACTTTTATGCTATAATAGTTACGATTTGGATGTGAGGGTTGAAGACACTGACTTATGTCACTTAATGGGTTTGTATGAGGATGTTATGGAGGAATCCGTTAAACAGAATGTGTATCTCCCTAAGGCATTTAGGTTACTTGTCCATAATCCTAGGACTAATAGGAAAATGGAGATTGAGAGTGATGTTGACTTGGGTAAGGTGTGGTCTTTTGGAAGGGGCACAGACACCATAGAGATGTGGGTGGAGGAAATAAACAACCCTGGGATAGTATTTAGGTCATATGTTCAATTAAGGGAACAAGCTGAGAAGGATAAATTGGAAAATATAAAGAGAGTGCAAGAGATTCTAAGGAAAGAGAGGGAAGATGAAGAAAGGAGGCAAGCGAGAGGAAGAGGAGAGGGAAGCCGAGTAGGGCGGATTTACTATGGGTTCGGATGAACCCAATGATTTTTGGAAAAAAAATGTGCGCTTTTTCTTTTTTAATTAAATAAAATTTGGCAATTAGTTATATATTTTTGCGTGTAAAATAAAACACGAAAGCTTAGAGAGGTCGGGCGGTTTTGGGCTTCGGCGGAATTCGATTACATTGAATGCGGGCGCGGGATCGAATCCCAAAGAAGACCAAAACTCTGTTATTTTTTCTTTTCTCTTGTTTTATCTAAATTTTAGAAACTTGCCTCCAAACCCTAAGAAAGGCTACTGTAGTTGGAGGTGGCAGCGTGGGTCTGATTCATGATGGTGGGAGCCATGTTCTAGGGTACTCTTTGTACTTTCTCTCTCAAAAATTAGTAATGGGTACTCCTAGTAGTATAGCGTATAGTATAGGAGATTATGTGAATGTGTGATGGATATGTTATATCAACCAATTGAAAGATTAAATGCTACTCCTAAGTTTTTTTAATAAGTACAAAGAACATCATTGCTTTGCCCCGCCTTGAGGCCCCGAGCCAAAGGTAAATTTTTTTCTCCAATTTAACATATGAATTTCAGATTTTAGACATTAGAATGTAGATTAAATTGTTAAAATTTGTTCAGAATTTCTAATTTTCTGTTAATAGTTAGATTTTTTTAATCATTCGAACAATGTGTTAATTATTTTTATATACATTGTATTAATAATTGAAAAGTTGAATATGAAGTTGTTTTGTGACTATGAAGGGTCTAAAACGTGGAGTTGATAATTGAAATTGAAATGTTGAACAATGTGTTCAATTAAATTTCTATTAATTGTTGTTCTCGCTTGTATATGTGTTAAATTAATTGTGTTTTAATTTCTATTAAGTGTTTTTCTTGCTTGTGTAGATTGTGGAGTTGTTTTGTGACTATGGAGGGTTTAGAATTTTTTTTAGAAGATCGTGCGGGGAAGTAAATGAATGTAGTTTATTTTTTTGTCCGGCTTCGAACCCATATGGTAGGATTCCTGGATCCGCCACTGAAGCTGAGGAGACAAGGAGGTTGTTGCTTGCTATAGAGGTGCATGTCCTCTCTGTGGATGATGTCAAGATTTGCGAGTACATGAGGGTGTACCCAACTGAGGGGGCTGATGAGTTTCCAGGGGATTCTCAACCTCCAAAAGAGCCCACACCCACTACCTCACCTACCAAACAGCCTACACCACCACAACATTCATCTCCCAAACAACCTACACCACCTCATTAACCTCCAACATACCCTACACAACCTCATTCACCTCCCAAACAACCTACACCACCTCCTTCACCACCCATAGACCCTACACCACCATCTCTCTCACCTATAACACAACCTACACCACCTCCTTCACCGCCCAAACAGAGACCCTACACCACCACCTCACTCACCTCTAACACAACCTACACCACCTCCTTCACCACCTAGAGACCCTACACCACCACCTTACTCACCTACCCCAACCCAAAAAAAGAAAAGGGTGAAAAACACCCCAGTTAGGAGACCTAGAACAAGACAACAAACATAGAGCCCCTGTCTCACACACACAAGAACCTCGAGTTATGCGAGCACACACCTACACCACCGGTTCATAGGCAAGACACGCAACCAACACACCGCCCCCGAACAATATGAGATTCCTACTTCTTCTAAACCAAAAAAAGGCAAAGCAAGAACAAGACTTGATGGATTTAGGGTGCCTAAGAGCACAAAGAAAGAAGTTTAGGACCTATGTACCCAAAGAGAAGAGCACAGGTAGGAATGGTACAGGGAGAAAGAAGGTCCCAGTTCCTGTGTCTTTAAGTCAGGAAACTGAGGAGGAGGATAGTGATGAATCATCTAATGGAACCTACTGTGAGTCTGTTGAAGGGGAGACTGATGATGAGGATATTTTGATGAGTGACTTCATTGTAGAGGAGGATGACATTGAAGATGAGGATACATGCCTTGACAAGAGTTTTGAGGATTTTCTTGATGGTAGTTCTAGCTTGGATAGGGTGTACCAAAATGGGAAGGTTTGGGTTGAAGCCCTTTTTGGGTCTATCAAGCTAGATACATGGTTGATTATCCCAACCAAAGCACTGTTTTTGGAAGTGCTCAGAGACTATTGCATCCAAGAGGGATTTGCAATAACTGTGGAGAAGGTTGACTTTAAGAGGTTCACAACATGTTGTGCAATGGAGGTATGCCATTGGAGGATACATGCCTCTCGTGATTGCTAGTAAAATTAGCTAGGCAATCAAGACATTGAAGGGGAGCATAATGCATGTAGGAGATTAGAGGACAATCCTATGGTCAACTCGTGGTGTCGTGCAAACACCTTCTCGACCATATTTCTGCAAACCCAAATGTACCAGTTGATGGCCTACAGAATTTAGCCTTGGAGAGGTTTAGGGTGAAGGTGAAAACAAGGCTGTTGTACAAGGTGAAAGTGATGTCAAAGGAGTTCATCTATGGGGGGTTTGGAGACTCATATTCTTTGTTGCCAAAATATGCAGAGATGATCAAAGAGACCAACTCTGGATCTTATGCCCTTGTCACTTGGACTGGAAACATTGCAAATGTCGTCCCTTAGTTTGTTGCATGTTTTTTCTCACTTGCAGCACAGTTCAGGGGTTTTTTTAAAGGGTGTAGGCCTATTATAGGCATTGACGGGGCTCACCTAAGTAGGTATTTCAAGGGTATTCTGTTGTCAGCATTAGGGATTGATGGAAACAATGAAATCTTCTCAATTGCTTATGGAATTGTGGACACTGAGAGCATCGAAAGTCGTACCTACTTCTTCGTAAACCTTCAGATTGTGTTTCAACAAGAAGGATGTACAAGAGATTATTGGACCTTCATCAGTGATAGGATGAGGGTAAGGTATTTGTGTTTAGAATTCTACTTATTTCCTTCTTACTATTTTTGTGCATTTGCTAATTCATTGCTAATTTCCTTAGTCAGGGTGTTGAGACCTCTTTGCATTCTGTCTTCCCTAGGGCAACTAGGAGAGAATTTGTTGCCAATATTTGTACATGAATTGTAAAAATGCTAGCTACAATGGCACAACCTTCCACAAACTCTTTTGGGCAGCAGCAAATGCATACAACAAGTATGTCCTCAACAAGGCTAAGAAGGAAATTCAAGCCTATGATGCCAAAGATGTGGAGTATTTGGATTCTACCACAGAACAATGGATCAGGCATGTGTTTGACCCCAAAGTTTGTTGTGACCATAACACAACCAACTTTTTGGAGAGCTTCAATGCATGCACCAAGCCTTATAGAGATTTCCCTGTCCTCACATTACTTAAAGGTTTGTGAACCTTCTCTTTTTTGCTGATTATGTTTGGGAAATTCTCAATGGTAACCCTTAACTATGGCTTTTTCTTTTTGGTAGCCAAACTTAATTGTAATTCTCAATGATAACCCCGTGTTTATGGTTATATCTGAGAAAGTGGTATTAATAGCCATTTGTTGTTATAAAGAGTTGGTGAAAGGGTTGTTTAAAAACTAATTAAGGTTCTTTAGACTAGAATGACATAAGTTCCCTTAGAAAAAACTGATTTTCCTTTTCTCTCATTGAAAACCGTTTTAATTCCCGTATTTAGAAAGAGATGAATGAGAATGTGTTTTTTAAAGGAAAGTTATGTCTATCTACACTCTAAAATACTTACTTAGTATGAAAACAGCCTTTTTAGCAATTGTATATAACGAAAAATTGTTAATAGTACCACTTTTTCAAGTATAACCATAAACACGGGGTTACCATTGAGAATTGAAATTAAATTTGGCTACCAAAGAGAAAAAGCCAGAACTCAGGGTTACCATTGAGAATTTCCCATTATGTTTTCATTCTTGCAATAGGGAACTAATTACATTTTTCTGTTTGTCATTTCATTCTAGGTATAAGGCACTGGTCAATGAAGAGACTTGGGGCTAGGTTTGTTAAGGCTGCTGACATGGATGCAACTCAATTGACTGAGTATGCACAAAAACTTTTAGCAACTAGGGTTGATGAATCCAAGTTCTGTTATGCAACAACTTGTGGGGGTGGTGAGTTTGAGGTGAGAGATGGTCATGTCTATTTTCCTTGCAAGCTCGCAAATAGGACATGTGAATGTGGTAAATGGCAGGGGTGTAGCATCCCCTGTAAACATGCAATAAGGGTGATGTTTAATGAGAGGCTTGAGCCCTCTGATTTTGTGTCCCCTTACTTCAAGGGTGAGGCTTACAAGCTTACATATGGGGAGCACATTCACCCTATGTCTGACCCAAGCCATTGGCCAGACTACAATCTGCCAGCCATTACCCCCCTTCTATCAAGACAGGTGCTTGGAGACCTCCCAAACGGAGGAGGAGAGGGCCAAATGAAGCTAAGAAGGGTCAAAGGCACATCAGTGTTAAGTGCAGCAAATGCAAAGAGGTGGGACTTAATGCAAGGACTTAATGAGGTGGTTCCACTGCAAAAGCAAGGAAGGACAAAACTTCCACTTCAACTGCCCAAGGATCTCATCCTAAACAGAAGAAAAGAAAGGCAGTTGAGGCTACCCGTACCTCAAAGCAGCAACCAAAAGGTAAGAAGACTAAGAAGAAGTGAAATTGAATACATTGAAGGGTTCCAAGATGCTCCTTGCATGCCTTTTTTTGTGAACTGGGGCATTTAAGTTTTTGTAAAGCTACTTTGTGAAGTGAAAGCCACCGTTTTTTTCAAGCACGGTTATATGATCATTAAGAAGATTTTTTTGTAAAGCTACATTAGTAATTAGGTATTTTGAACTACTAACATTATTTCACTTAAATATTACAAACATTAGGATGACAAACATGAGTACTCCTACTTTTATTGTTGCATTAACTAAATTTTGTTGCTGCTTTAATTTTTTCTTCAATTGCTTGAGTTCTTCCTTCATTTTGGTGTTCTCTGAGCTTTCCCCCTCTTCCCTATTACTGCCTTCATGTTGCTTGAAGCCCCTTCTATTTGTGTCTCTATGGCTGCTGCTACCATGGTCATAACTTCCTTTGCACCATCTAAAACTGTTGCATGAATCACATTTGTAGTATAGCCTTTGAGGATTTGTTGCAGTTTCAGAACTTCTTATTGCATATTTTCTCCTACAAATGCAATAAGAGTTAGAAACCCTTATGTATGAAGACTCGTAGTTTGAGGAGCATGTATTGGAATGAAAACTCATGCTTCATGTTAAGGGATTCATTTTAGGTACGAATGGCTTTATAAAGAAAACTGGCAGGCCTTTAATCTTCCTAACGGCTAGTTTTTTAAACTGGAAAAGTAGTCGTTGTAACTGTAACATAATTTAGGGGTATATGGTGCATAAAGTTACATATTAGAGGTATATCATGAAGTAAGTTTACCACTAACGGAGACCTAACGTCTTCCAACAAAAAGGGTAAATGGATGTATTTTTTAAAAGGGGGGTATATGGTGAATTTCAAAAGTTGCAAGGGTATTTGGTGCAAAAAAAAATTTGTCAAAGGTATATGGTGAAAAAACCGTAATCTAAATGATCGATTTGAGCATTTACAAAGAACTATTGCTCCAAGGACCCAACATGAATAGTGTGTACTAAGGTTCTAGGACTTTGCATCAGTAGGCGAGTACAACTCAGCAGTTCTTTGCATCACCTCACAACTAAAGTTGTGTGGAGAACCTGTGGTTGAACGAGCCATGATTGAAAAAACCTTCTCCACTATGCATGCCAACAACATTGTTCAACAATAACAATATCGTGAAAGGCGTTGTGAAAAATTCTGCAACTTAATTGCCATCCTTTTGGTTGCAGCAGAACAATCAAATCATGCTATCTATCCTTAATCAAAGGTCAGCAGGTACCAGCGCACCAGTTGAAACAAATGCCACTAGACGTGGCAAGCGCTGGAATAAGTGGAGGGGTAATTCAAATCGGAATGGCCATTTCAAAAATAGGGGCGATGGAGAAAGAAATGGAAATGGAAGTGGAAGAAGAAGAGGACAAGGATGCCAAAATTGGCGCCCAAATAGAGGACACGGAGGAAGAAACTTCCAACGAGTCCCCACACAAGACCACAAGAGAAATGTTTTAAATGTGGCATTCAAGGGCATTGGGTAATGAATGTCGCACAACCAAACATCTTGTGGATTTGTACATGACTTATACTAGGAGCCAGGGGAGACGTGGCGAAATAAATTTTGTCACTGAAACTACTTCGCTCCCCGACCTCGAAGTGGTTGATTACCTCATGGAAGATATTACTAATGTCTAGCCCTCCTATTCCCCCCTAGATCAACCTAAGTTGTTGTTTTACCACTTTAGGTCATGTAATCCTCTATTACTTTACTTGGTTGTCTCTTGTATTTTGCATTCCTTTAATCGTTCCATGTAATGCACCTTTCTTCCATGAATAAATTTTTGAGTTTTGTTTTGACAAAGTTATGTTTTATTGAAGATAATGACAAACAAAGGCACTCAACAATGCCTAATTGATAGCGCCACTACACACACCATCTTGAGTAACAAGTCATACTTCACTCAACTCAAGCTAAGAAAGGGCGACCTCAATACCATCACTACAAGAAATTTCGCCTATAGAGGCAACACCTTGAGGCAACCAATTTTTTATAGCCTCTAAAAGTGATTTTTAGCATTAGTTAATTTTGGTTGCCTCTAAAAGTTGTTTTTAGCATTTGTATAATTTAGGTTGCCCCAAAAAATACTTTTAGCATCAATGAAATAATGGTTGCCTCTAAAACTTTTTTTTTTTAGCATCAAGGGTATTTATGCTGCCCCTAAAAGTAGATTTAGCATTAATGAAATAATAGTTGCCTCTAAAACTTTTTTTTTTTCACATCAGTGAAATTTAGGTTGCCCCTAAAAGTACTTTTTAGATTAATAAACTAATGGTTGCCTCCAAAACATCTTTTTAGCAATAGTAAAAATGTCAAATCTAGGTTGCCCCTAAAAGTAACTTTTAGTATTAATGAAATTCATATCGCCCCGAAATATTTTATTTAGCATCAATTGAATTATGATTACCTCTAAATGTTCTTTTAAGCCTTATTGAAATTGATGCGGCCCCTAAAAGCTCATCCATTACTACAAAAACATTGTTGCGGGTGGCCTCCATATTGTCTTTAGTGTCGCCTAAGAGGCGACTCTGTAGCTACCAACTCTAAAACTATTTGGAGTATTAGAGTCGCCTCTTTGAGGCGATAGATATATGCTATTATGCTAGTCGCCTATTATCTAAGAGGCAACACGAAAGATATTTTTTTAAAAAAAATTAATTAACTATTACGAGTCACCTCTGAAGTTTGTAGGCGACACTAAAAAGATTTTCCAGATTATTTATAACAAATTATTAATTATATCGAGTCGCGTATATACTAAGAGACGACTGGAAATATATTTCTTTTATTATTTTTTAGAAACTAATTAACCTTCACAAGTCGCCGCCAAAGTTTATAGGCGACACCAAAAACTATTTTCTGAATTAGTTTATAATAATGTATTAATCATTCTGAGTCGCCTATTGTAATAAAAGGCGACACGAAAGGTATTTTTTAATATTTATTTTTTTCGAAAAGATTTTTTAATAATTAATAATTAACCATTAAGAGTATCCTCCCACATACCTCATTAGCCATTACTCCAACCTATCAATTGAATTTGACAAAGTACCACATTAGCCAAACATAATCTTTATATTATCATGGAGCTATAGTCAACTAATAATAAAGTATTTGTGGCACAATTGAATCTTATATAAGAAGATATATTATTCATATTATATCTTTTTTTTAGGGGGATATTATTCATATCTAATAACATATGCAACCTTAATTACATTAAGCAATAATAGTTTAAGAGTAGGGGCACTACGAGACTGACATCATTTGACTCATTTCCTACAAAATGCTTGGATAGCACACATATTCAAATCAAAGCAATTAACATAATTATATAATTATATAGAAACTCTTATTGCACGTACACGTTTAATATTGAATCCATAGAATAATTACATACCCAATGTCAGAAGATAGGTTATTCCTGCATAAGCTATATTACGGGGGTTTGCATTTCTAATTGCACTTAAGATCTATATAATAAATGTTTGATATATTCATTTTATGTTTACACTCTAAAAGCAATAGCCAATAGGTATATGAAAAAGAGTTTCGGTAAATAGCTATTGCAATGCTCATTTTATGTTTACAATCAATGGCAAACTTTTTCCCTCCTTCATTTTCCCCAAATTTTCGATTCCCTCCTTCATTTTCCCTAAATTTTCGAATTCTAATTTTTTAGGTTTCAACTCTCAGAACCCCTCATTCCAACCCTCACGCATTACACTCTTTCTCTCTCTTCATGTTGTTGCAGCTTTTGCCCCCTTTCCCTCCTCTTGCGTTGCTGCTCTCTCTTTTTCCTTCATCATCTTCACTGGTTTTCGAGATATGAAGGGCATAGGTGGCTGACGGGTTGGTAAAGTAGACTGGTTTGGTAACAAATTATTATGCAGATGTTGTTGCAATGACCCATAACTTGCAGAACGCAAACCCAAACCCAATGAGCCTCCACTCATTGTCTCTTCTTCTTCTAATAATCAGGCTCACTTCTCAATTCTCATTCTTATTAAAATCCCACCTCAAATTTGCTTAAATCAATCCAAAACTATAACAATCTCACAAACACACCTTAGATTTTAGTCTAAAGTTCCTAAATTTATTGCAGATATGAGATCTCACTTACTTCTAAAGCAAAACCCAATTCAGGAAACATGGGAAAGCGACGAAATTTTCAGTTTTTTTTTCTCCTTAGCAGTAAAAATGGCAGAAGAAACACCCAAATTTTGAGGTACTTTGAATCAATCAATGTTAGTTGTTGTTGAAATTGAGTAAGAACCCAGTTGAAAAACAACAATTAGGAGAGAGAAATTGCACTGCAATTGACCAATCATAAATTGTTGTCTATTTTAATGATATGATTGGAAGAATAAATTTTTGGTAAATTAAAAACGGTTAGTGATGTGAAGATGGATGTGCAATTTACAGTTTTGTTTGGGCTTTTTAGGGTTTATAGAAATTAAACTCAAATTCGGAGTTGGAGATACAAATCTGAGGAGATGTACGGATTCTGAAATCACCTCTTTCTCTCTCCTGCTGGTCAATTTCCCCAATTTCAGCAATCGCGAAGATGTACGGATTCGAAGCTATCTTGCTGCTACTCAATGGTCCTTATCTTCAGAATGGTATAATTTCTCCTCCTAATTCTTAATTTTCTCTATTCACATATTGAATTTTTCTGATTGAACTGCATTTTGAATTATTGTTGTGCGTGATTTCAATTTGTTTGACCTGTAGGAAATTCTGAAATTTCCATTGCTTGGTTAGTTTTCTATTTTCTTTGTTGCCTGAATTTCTTATTTTTTCATCGAAATTTAGTTGTTGATTTATGGAATGGACTTATGAATGATCTATGAATTTGTGGGATTTATAGTGTGAATTATTATTTTGATGCTTGGATCTATTTTTGGATAGAATTTTGAATGATGTTACAATGACTGACTTGCTATTAGTACCCAAGGAGAATTATAGTTCATTTTCGTTAGGTATATATTCTATCCATTCTTATCCTAATTATCTCTTGAGAGAAAAGGACTTCAAAATAGATGAGGTAATTATTTTTTATGATACAGCATGCAGAATAGAGCTAAAGATTCTTATGTCATGTTTTTAGACATTCGATATGAATTCTCTTGAAATCTGTTAGCAGTGCTCCTTATACTTCTGCCATGTTTAGTTATTAGGGAGATCTACATCTACTTTAGACAGTGAGACATAGATTGATCATCTCACAATGGAGAACAACAAGAATCAAGATAAAATTCAATGGCAGGAGATACACAATATTGAATCGATTTCGGTTTTTTTGTAGGTATTATTTTTGTTGGAGCATGTAGGATTTTGAAGTATATTTTCGATTTTGATTTGTTTTTTATTTGAATGCTTAGAGTAAGGAGAATCTCTTCTAGTTGATGAGGGAAGCGATCAACATATGTGTTCTCATTTGTTTCTTCCTCCAAATTAACATAATATATCTAAGGAAAGTGTTTTTATTTTTTTTTAGACAAGCTAGGGAACATATAAAAAACAAGACATTTTCGCTCCTTTATTATGGGTATTATCCACTATTTGTAAAATTTAGCTGCAAATCTTGATCGCACTGGATTTTATAGAGAAGAAAATAATGAAAATAAAAGGCTATAAACAAACCAGGAAATTGTAGAGGAGAAACTAATACATTACATAAGCAAGTGGATGAAAAAGTCATGTGATCAATTACATCTTGTCATCCGGACATTGTCTTAAGCGGATATTATCACATACGTATTCTAGACATTGTCTTTCAACAGAGGTGTCGTTGATATTGTTGCAATACTATCATCTGTATTCTAATTTCTAACTACATGCTCTATAAATCACGAAAATGAGAGAGTGAGGATCGAGTACATATAATTTGAAAAACTTCTAAGTGTGGTTATGACTGACAAGAAGAAAAACAGTTAACTAGTGATGATATTGCCCACAATCGTTGTATTATCATTTATCAATATTAAATTGCCAGGGAATATGGTATTTTTATGATCATTTTGGATCTATTTGTTTGTATATGTAGGTACATATGCTTTTCTTTATGCCAATTGGACAACAACGTTCATTAACTATAATCTATTTGTTTATATATGTAGGTACATAAATAATCAAATAGAATAGGCGAGGAGGCATCACAATCATTGTATTGTTAGAATAGGCGAAGAGGCTTCACAATCGTTGTATTGCCAACTTTTCATGGTAGATTTTGTTTCTAAGTGTAATATATTAATACATTAATAGATTAGGCGAGGACTGAGGAGCGAGGAAATATGTTGTATCTTTTGGTTTGCTACAAGTACTACTTATGTACTTGATTTTGTAAATGTCGAAACGATTAGATAAGTTATGTATTTTATGATCCTTTTGGATCATTTCTATCAAAATAATAATTTGATCATCATTGACTTGTTTTTGTTAATTTAGCTTATTATCAATATCAAATTATCAAGGAATATATTTATGTATGATAATACCGTTGCAATAGGCCTGGACATACACTTGAACTATTGTATTGCAATGGTTCATTAGGTGTTGCATTTGGTTCAAATAAACATTGCGTTAAATTGCTTCTAATTATATCGCGAGGCAAAATTATATGGTTGCCCCTATATATATATATATATATATATATATATATATATATATATATATATATATATATATATATATATATATATATATATATTTTAGAAGCAATGTTTCATATTGCCTCTAATTATACTTTGAGGCAAGAATATATGGTTGCCTCTAATTATATTTTGAGGCAAGAATCTATGGTTGCCTCTAAATGTACAGTCTTGCAACACATTATATTGTCTTAAAAAGAGACTTTTAGAGGCAACCATTAATTAGCGACGGAACTATTAGAGACAACCACTAATTTGCTTCCAAAAGCAATTAGAGGCTACATCTTTGGTTTCAGAGGCAAATCTATGTTGCCTCAATAGGCGATTTTTCTTGTAGTGCATTGCAGGTACCGCTAATATGGTTGAGGGCTCAGGAAAGGCATGTATAGTGTTGCCAAATGGAACACAAGTCATTATAAACAACGCATTGTATTCAGGTAAAACTCAAAGAATTCTAATGAGTTTCAAAGATCTGCGTACAAATAGTTACCATATGAAAACCATTAACGAGAACGGAATGGAGTACATGTACCTCACTAAATGTGACTTTGGCAAGAAAATAATCCTTGAAAGGATGCCAACATATTCCTCGGGACTGTATTTTACTTATAACAGTCCAGTTGAAATAAATTTGATGTCTCACCATAAGGTAGACAACTAAGCAATATTCACTTTGTGGCATGGTCGCTTGGGTCACCCAGGATCAAGGATGATAACAGTAATCGTACGAAGCTCAAATGGGCATCCGTTGAAAAATATACGGGTCCACGATCAAATGAGCATAATTGCAAGGCTTGTTCACTTGGCCAATAGATCATAAGACCATCTAAAAATAAACTTGAAGGTGAAAATCTTGCATTCCTGGAAAGAATCCAAGAAGACATTTGCCGGGCCAATACACCCATCATGTGGACCATTGAGATATTTTCTGGTGTTGATCGACGCATCAACACGTTGGTCTCACGTTAGTCTTCTATCAAAAAGGAATGTTGCTTTCGCAAAACTGCTCGTGCAAATTACGCGTTTAAGGGCTCAATTTCCAGACTATATCCTATATAAAGAAAATCCGACTTGATAATGCCGGAGAATTCACATCCCACACTTTTTGCGACTATTATATGTCAATTGGGATAGATGTGGAGCATCCAGTAGCCCATGTTCATAAACAAAATGGCCTAGCAGAAGCATTCATAAAGCGATTGCAATTAGTCGCGAGGCCACTGCTCATGAAATCAAACTTCCCATCTTCTACATGGAGACATGCTATATTACATGCTGCGATTTTACTATGACTAAGGCCGAGCGCCAAGCATGATCTATCCCCACTACAGTTAGTGGTTGGAAAGGAACCAATCATTGCTCACCTACGAATTTTTGGGTGTGCAATCTACGTTCCCATAACATCACCACAACGTATTAAGATGGGCCCACAGAGAAGGTTGGGAATCTATGTTGGCTTTGAATCACCGCCCATCATAAGATATGTAGAACCGTCCATTTGTGACCTTTTCATCGCTCGATTCGCTGATTGTCACTTTGACGAGACAGTTTTCCCAACCTTAGGGGGAGATAAAGTAGGTGGGCCATGTTGGAATGAAATATCATGGAATGCCAAAAAATCATCATATCTTGATCAAAGATCAATATGTGTGAGCAAGAAGTGCAGAAAATCATACACTTGCAAAACATTGCTAATCAATTGCCAGATGCATTCACTGATTCAAGAAGAGTGATAAAATCACATATACGGCTGTAAATGCTCCTGCAAGGATTAAAATACCAAGAGAAAAAAGGAAAATCCACTTGCAAATGAATCTGCAACACGCAAAAGGTGTGGAAGACCACTCGGAGCTAAAGATTTGCAACTGAGAAAGTCTAGAAGAATATAAACAAGCAATGAGAAAACTGACGATTCTTCTAAAATGGAACAATTTTCAAATGGCGAAAACGTCATCAACCCCCAAAATGAACTCAAAGCATCAGATGCTACATTTAAGGGGGAGTGTGAAAACGCGAGCGTCGACAATCATGAAATCTCAATAAATTTTGTCAATTCTAGAAACCAATGGGACAAGGTAAAAAACCCAAATATTGAAATATTTGCATATTCAATTGCCACAGAAATCATCGCTGATGTTGAGGACACCGAACCAAGATCAGTGGATGAAAGTCGAGGAAGGAAAGATTGGCCTAAATGGGAAGAGGCCATTTAGGTAGAATTAAAATCTCTCGAAAAATGAGAAGTGTTCGGCCCTATAGCCCATACCCTAAAGGGAGTAAAACCTGTTGGGTACAAATGGGTGTTCATGCTAAAACAAAATGAGAAAAATGAAATCGTACTATAGAATGCCAGGCTTATAGCACAAGGTTTCTCCCATAGATCTGGAATTGGCTATGAGGAAACCTACTCACCAGTGGTAGATGCCACGACACTGAGATTCCTTATAAGTATATCTGCATGCAAAGGACTACAAATGCGCCTCATGGATGTCGTGACAACATATCTTTGTGAGTCACTTGACACCGATATCTACATGAGAGTTCCAAAAGGACTTGAACTACTTGAATCCTTGAGGTCAAAACCTCAGAATCTACATTCCATAAAATTGAAAAAATCACTCTACAGCTTAAAACAATCTGGAAGGATGTGGCATAACCGTCTCAGTGAATACCTCCTGAATCGAGGCTGTAAGAACGACCAAATTTGTCCATGTGTTTTCATCAAAAAACCAAAAATGGGTTTGTTGTAATTGCGACGATATATGTTGATGACTTTAACATCATCGGGACACCCGATGAAATCGAAGAAATCGCTAAATGCATGATGAAGGAATTTGAGATGAAAGATATCGGGAAGACTAAATTTTGTCTCAGTTTACAAATTGAACACCTAAAGGATAGGATCCTTCTTCATCAATCCAATTATGTCGAGAAAGTGCTAAAAAGGTTCTATATGGACAAATCACATCCATTAAGTTCACCTAAGGTTGTTTGTTGCTTAAAAATTAATGAATATCATTTCCGCCCTCGAGAGGAAGGCGAGGATGTACTCGATCCCGAAGTACCATACCTAAGTACCATTGGAGAATTAATGTATTTAGCCATCATACTAGACCAGACATTGCATTCTCAGTCAATTTATTATCTAGCTAGATACAGCTCCGAACCTACAAACAAACACTGGAATGGAGTAAAACATTAACTCCGTTATGTACGCGGGACAACGGATATGAGATTATTCTATCCACGAGACAGAATTCTACCCTTGTATGATATGCTGATGCAGGCTACTTGTTAGACCCAGACAAGGCAAAATCACAAATGGGTTATCTTTTTAGCTATGGAAATACAACAATCTCTTGGAAGTCAACAAAACATACTCTAACAGCTATTTCATCAAATCAAGCTGAATTAATCGCACTTTATGAATCTAGTAGAGAATGTGTATTGTTGAGTCTTTGACCCATCACATACTCAAGGAAAGTAGTATAAAAGAAACACAAGAAGGTCCAACCATCATCCATGAAGATAATACCATTTGCATTGCACAAATTAAAGAAGGCTATATCAAAGGTGACCTAACAAAAGCATATTGATCCTAAATTATTTTCCACTCACGATTTGGAGAAGGAAGAAACAATCAATGTCACACAAGTTCAATCATGCGACAATTTAGCCGACCTACTCACAATGACGTTACTAGCCAAGAAATTCCAAGAGTTTGTACACCTGACTGGTATGGGTCGCCATCGGGATATACGTTAAATTGAGGGGGAGCTCTATATGTTCTGTACTTTTTTCCTTCGTCCAAGTTTTTATCACATAGGGTTTTTCTTGACAAGATTTTAATGAGGCAGAAAAGAATATAGGCATATCAAAGCCCAACTGTACTCTTTTTCCTATATGTTTGTTTTGGTCCCGTTAGGGTTCTTCAAATGTAAAGTTTTTAATGAGGCAGTCGTCACCCCGTAGTTTACATTTTAGGATCCGTTCAAGGTTTTTTTTTGGGGCCCCAACTGGGAACCCCTTGGTAAGAAGAAGGACTACTCCCAAGCACACGCAGGTAGTGAGACTCGAACTTGTGAACTCAAAGTCACAAGGTGAGTTCCCCACCACCTCCACCAACCATCATCCATGAAGATAATACCATTTGCATTGCACAAATTAATGAAGGCTATATCAAAGGTGACCTAACAAAAGCATATTGATCCTAAATTATTTTCCACTCACGATTTGGAGAAGGAAGAAACAATCAATGTCACACAAGTTCAATCATGCGACAATTTAGCCGACCTACTCACAATGACGTTACTAGCCAAGAAATTCCAAGAGTTTGTACACCTGACTGGTATGGGTCGTCATCGGGATATACGTTAAATTGAGGGGGAGCTCTATATGTTCTGTACTCTTTTTCCTTCGTCCAAGTTTTTATCACATAGGGTTTTTCTTGACAAGAATTTAATGAGGCAGAAAAGAATATAGGCATATCAAAGCCCAACTGTACTCTTTTTCCTATATGTTTGTTTTTGTCCCGTTAGGGTTCTTCAAATGTAAAGTTTTTAATGAGGCAGTCGTCACCCCGTAGTTTACATTTTAGGATCCGTTCAAGGTTTTTTTTTTTTTGGGGCCCCAACTGGGAACCCCTTGGTAAGAAGAAGGACTACTCCCAAGCACACGCAGGTAGTGAGGCTCGAACTTGTGAACTCAAAGTCACAAGGTGAGTTCCCCACCACCTCCACCAACCATCATCCATGAAGATAATACCATTTGCATTGCACGTTAAAGAAGGCTATATCAAAGGTGACCTAACAAAAGCATATTGATCCTAAATTATTTTCCACTCACGATTTGGAGAAGGAAGAAACAATCAATGTCACACAAGTTCAATCATGCGACAATTTAGCCGACCTACTCACAATGACGTTACTAGCCAAGAAATTCCAAGAGTTTGTACACCTGACTGGTATGGGTCGCCATCGGGATATACGTTAAATTGAGGGGGAGCTCTATATGTTCTGTACTTTTTTTCCTTCGTCCAAGTTTTTATCACATAGGGTTTTTCTTGACAAGATTTTAATGAGGCAGAAAAGAATATAGGCATATCAAAGCCCAACTGTACTCTTTTTCCTATATGTTTGTTTTTGTCCCGTTAGGGTTCTTCAAATGTAAAGTTTTTAATGAGGCAGTCGTCACCCCGTAGTTTACATTTTAGGATCCGTTCAAGGTTTTTTTTTTGGGGCCCCAACTGGGAACCCCTTGGTAAGAAGAAGGACTACTCCCAAGCACACGCAGGTAGTGAGGCTCGAACTTGTGAACTCAAAGTCACAAGGTGAGTTCCCCACCACCTCCACCAAGCAAGCTTGGTTGGATCCGTTCAAGTGGGAGTGTTATAAAATGGCTATATATTTACCACCCAAGACTAAACGTTTCAGTGCGTAATTGCAGTGACATGATGTATCACCACGTGAATTATTCATCCGACACTATATATACCGCATTTCGCTGGAGAAAATATAAAACACAACTACAATAGCAAACTCTCCTAATCTTGCATAAATGTCTCTATATTAGAACATCAAACATGTAGTTCAATTTTCTTTTCACTCAAATTTCTTGACATTTGATGTTCCTTCCTTTATATGTAGTTCAATAATGCAATGTTAATCTCCAGTGGACGAACTGATGTCACAAACATGAAAGGTGTGGCTCCCTCAAGTTTGATTAGCAGGATCCATAATTCCTTACCTGATGGTTTACATTTCGCAGCTTCAATCTCTTCTCTCAAGACTACTGAATTTGAACTGGTACTCTCTTTTTGTTATTTTGCATAAACCCTAGTCCAAATTTATGATTTTTTCCCCTAATGAATTATGCCCATTTGAAAGTTGTTTAATTTATATCGTTTTTCTTTATTAGGTTCAAGGTATACTGCATATACTGCAGGGTAATTCTAGCCCTTTCTTCAGTTGGGACGAAATTGGTTGTCGATTTTGTGCCAATGTTGGGATATATGTGACCCACCTCTCACAAACGAGTTTACATGACGTTTTTAATCAGTTCTTGTATGCTGCTACATGTCTAAGGCTGGTAGAGCTTGTTATCGAAAGGATTGAGGATGAGGGTAAACGCTTTCCTACGTTGAGGGCGTTCAGGAGTTCTGTTTCTGCTTGGCTTCAGGTCGATTTCTTGTTTAGGTGTTTTTGTTGTACTGTATTTTCGCTGTTCCACTGTTATTGTCAAAGTTGAATATGTTCCAATTATAGTAAACACATGGGAAGTATGAACATTGTATTGCAATATACCCTTGTTATGGATTGTTGATCGCTACAGTAGTCGATAGTTGTAGCGATTAATAATAGATGTTCTTTTGGAATAAACCAGATTTGAAACTTTGAGAAGCGAAAGAAGTTCAAAATTTTGTTGTTTACTTGTTATTGTGCTTACTGTATTGACTAAGTTAACTTGTATTCGGAGTAGAGGTTGCGTGATATTGCTTTGAAGGAGGAAATAAAGATAATTGACTCTGATCCAAGGACTGTTCCTACACTTTTGGGGATGGCAAACTCTTTGTCAAGGTCAGCTCTCTATCCATGATGCTAGAAGTTTTCTACCATCTTATATGCCATTTTAGTTCTGTGGTGAACTGCATCCTGCTCCCACCTATGCACATTTCTTGTTTGTTATTGGTGTTTGAAATATACTGAATTAGATTATTGGATATTTAGCAAGAGGCTTCTGTAGGTTTTCGTTTGTGGATATGTTGCCTGCTAACAGAAGTCTTTACTGTAGATGGGATTGGAGATAAGAAGCTTTCAACAATATCATGTATGGTTGCATGTGAATGGGTTTTTAGCCATACTTAGATTCTTAGTGGTCTCTTTTGACAGGAAAGATGTAGGAAGCTTCCCAGGAAGTAAGAAAGTTTTCCATTGTTTGATTAACAAATTTGCAAGAAATTTTCTTTATATGAGAGTTAATAAATGGTCTTTTATGTATGTAAGAACATGTCTCTCGGCGTAATTGTTAGGAGCAGTGGCGGAGCCAATTGTTGTCCGAGTTCGCCACGGGACCAACCAGTATTGGGAAAAAAAAATAAAAAAATTCTCACCTCTTGACAAAGCAAGACAGAGGAGGGAGAAGAAAGGCAACAACCAACCCGGTGGTGACGCCAGAGCGCCGGCAACGGTGGTCCGAAATTACCAAACGGGTCGGATGTGAGAGAAGTGTAAGCGCGAGAGAGGAAGAGAACGAGTGAGTGAGGGAAATGGGTTTTTTGGGTTTCTTCAAGTAGAAATTCTGTGGCTCCGGCGAGATCCTGACATCCGCACAAGAAGAGGGGTGAGGAAGAGAACGAGTGAGTGAGAGAGTAAAATTTGAAGGGGGTTTGACTTTTGAGTTTCTTTTATTTTGTTGATGAAAGTTGAAAAATTTGACAACTAAGCAATTTTGTGGCATTGCCACAATAAGCCACGAGAGAAAAGGTTTCCCTTTCCTTTTTTTCAAGTAAAAGTAAATAAGGTTTCCTGATACTAAGTTTTTAAAAAATAGATCGTGTATGAGCTACACAGTATAATACATGTTTCCGAGCATGGTTTAATTGGTTGTTTTGTAAATTTATCAAGTTTCCATTCAATTAGCTAGAACTCAATTTTTAACTTTGTTCTAGCTTTGTTTTACATATATATTTGTGAATTTTTGTTTTGGGTAGTTATTGGGTCTGTATTTTTTGGTAGGGTGTTTGGTTGGATTATTTTACCATGTTCATGGGCCAAAAATTCTCTCACGGAACGATTTGAATGCATTATTTGCTTCATTTTATTTCTAATCTTCTTGTTAGAAAATTCTCTCATGTGATGTTCAAGGCATTATTTACTACATTTTATTTTTAGTTTGTGATTTATGTTCTTGGTGTGGTGATTTATTTATTTAGTGAGTTTAAATATTAGTTTTGGGTTGGGAACAACTAATATGAGATTAGTAGATTAGTCACAAATATCAATTTATATATTCAAGGCTATTAAGTTGGTAGCTTAACAAGATTATTTGGGATCGCTTAACAACATTATAAATTGATTCTAAATATGAAAACTCGCCAAGAACAATTGTGATACTTTGTAAGTACTATTTGGCTATAATATGGATTTTTATTGCTTTTGAAATGGAACTTTTTATGAAGGCTCTTCTAATTATTAGCTATTGGTTGTAATATTTCCGGTGGATGGTGGTGTGACCAACCTTTATCAAATTCCTGAATCCGCCACTGGTTAGGAATCCCTTTTTTTTTCGTGGTAAAATTTATATCCTGATTTCTGCGATGAACATAGAAGCTTGTTGGAAAAACTTTTCAGCGGTGGAAGTTTGCAAAACAGTTAAAAGTCTCCTTGCACGATACGAGATCTCCAAGGATGACCTTTTGCTGGTTTCTGTGATATTTGTTTGACATTGGATGGAGATTATGTTTTCTTTTGAATGGTTAGGGCTTAAATTTTTAAATTCATTATCATTAGCTCTTTTTCTAATATTTTTAATAAGAGGAAGTTAAACCCTTGATGACGTGGTAGTGGCAAATGAGGTGGTGAGAAGTCTTGGAGGTTAGGGAGTAGGGACTAAAGGCGTATTATGTACTTGTTTTAGAAAGCCTATGACAGGTAAGAGAAATCACATACAAGATTTATTGAAAAATGGTTTTATTGTTGGTGGGACAGAGTGATAGTGGCCAAATATTTTTTTTCTTTTTCCTTTTTCCTTGCTGGCTCTTGTATACTCCCTCCGGTCTTTATTAGTTTACCCCTATTCCTTTTAAGGGTGTCCCTTATTAGTTTACCCCTTTCTTTTTTTGCTATTTTTGGAATGGACCCACTAACTTTCCATCACACATACATTCAACTTTAGTATAAAATAATCTTTTCTCTCTCTTAGTATGCCCCACAATACTATTCCTCCTAAAACTCTGTGCAAAAGAAAGGGGTAAGCTAATAAAGACCGGAGGGAGTATATAGGATTGGTTACAGTTTTTGGTAGGTTTGAGAGGAGGTGATCTTATGTCTTTGCTGACTTCCTATGGAAGATCTTGGACAAAGTTGTTGTGTATGGAGTCATAAGTGATGTTTCAATTTCATTAATGCAATTTTTTGTTTACTTAATGGTATAGGGATATTAAAAATGGCCTTAATTTCTTGAAATCTGTTCAATTTTTTCATAGGGTCTGCAATTACTACTTATTCCTTCTTATATTGACAGTTACAGTTTCACTGACACAATGTTTTAGGAGGTTTAAGTGATCTCTTTTACCTTTGGTAGTGGGTATTTTTTTTATATAGCTAGTGGGATGTGGAACATTTAATTTTCAGGAAGGTAGGAGTGGGCATATATTTTTATGTATTATTTTGGGCTCCCCACCTTTTGATGGGATCAACATTAAGATAAAGGAATATTATAAAAATAGTGAGTCTTGGCCACTTCTAGAATTGTTGCAATTAATATGGGACTAAGAAAAATGAAAAGTGTTGCAATTTATATGGGGCACAGGGAGTATAGTTAGGTCTTTTAGACTTCTCCTCCTCTATGGATGATCGATCTCTTTAAATTTAGGGGTGTAAAACCAAACCAAACCGAAATACGTTATGTTTTTACATTTCAAGTCCAAATCCAAACCAAAATTCAGGCCAAACCAAACAAATCCAAACCAAAATTACAGGATATTGCTTAATGGTATTCATGCTTGTAGTAGAGGATATGGATGTTTTGTTGTTTTAAAATTACAGGATCATTTGTTGGCAGTAGAGATCTTACTTTTCCTAGTATGATCTAACGTGTATTTGGAGCTTTGTTTGGAGTTGGGTCCATCACTTTTTTTTGCTTTTGGATGGGAATCTTCTGATTATGCTTAATTTATTGTAGCCTTTGTTCAGGAGCCGAGTTTTTGTTACAGATAGTTCGTGAAGCAGTCCCGAAATTGTGGCTTGAATCTCTGCATTCTGTCCCTGCTGCTGAAGTGGCTGTTCATATCCTTGATCATCTTTACATGAAGCTCAATGAAACATGTCTTGTGCAGGGTGGTGAGGTTGTTAGAAGTGATATACCCCTTTTGTTATAATTCCTGTTTTTGTTATTTCTTGTAAATCTTAGTGACAAATTTTGCAATTTTCAGGAGGAAGCATACAGGATACTCCTTTATTTATTTGCTGGAAGTCTATTGCCATATATTGAGATCCTTGATTCCTGGATTTTTGAAGGAATTCTTGATGATCCTTATAATGAGGTAATTTCTTCAAAGAACAATCTACATTTCCACAATTCTTGAGGATCCTTATGATGAGGTACAAATGAATTCACAACATAGTTGGGTTCTCTCACATGTGTTATTTACTACTTTACATGCACGCGATGCGTGCGAAAGTAAATACTTCCTCTGTTTCTAATAAGTGAACATTTTGACTTTCACGCTTGCGAACACACAACTTTGACCATCAAAATCTCTAAACACACAACTTTGACCATCAAAATCTCTAATTATGCATTTGTAAAAATTTAAAAGTTGATATTATGAAAATATTCATTGAAACAAATCCAACAACATTTTATTTGATCATTTTTGTTTTTATATATATTAGTAAAAATGTGGTCAAAGTGAGGTGTGTGAATAGTGCAAAAGTCAAAATATTGCACTTAAAAAGAAATAGAGGAAGTAGAAAAATTGTTCATTTCTCTAAAGAAAAAGTTGATATAATTTCTATTTAGCAAACATCAAGTAATCATGTGCGTATGTAGTGAGTTCATTGATTAAATAATGTTTTTATCATTTTAAAATTAATTTAATTATTATGTGAGTGAGGGTATTATAGTTCCTTTACGTGGACACCAAGCTCATCAAGAGTTGGCTTATAGAATAGAGATAAATGCCAAGAGGCTCTTTATTCTATACAAAACTTTTTATATAGATCTAGACCCATATAAGAGTGATAATAAAGTACTTACAAAAGATAGATCCCAACTCTCGCGGGAATAAAGGGTTCTTTGTCAATCTCCGTCAACAAGTTGAACGCAAATCACAATAATTTTTTTTTGGCTTTAACAAAATCAGAACATAGCACAAAGCTCATTAATTTTCGTCAACTCAATTCTGCTGTAAATTAATAGAACGACTCCTTATATAAGGTTATTTAACTAACATAAACCCCAAAAGAAATGTAACCATAAAAACTCTTAAACTAAATATAATACAAATATTATATAAAATATCCCCACTAATTCAATTCTCAACAGGGCCATTCTAAATTTAACCCATAAAATACACCATATATATTCATGACTTGTAAAATTAACCAAATCCATATGTTATGGAGTCAACTAAATAATTAAGTTGAGATTTTTCCTTTTGCACCCTCATCTCTTCCATCCTTCCTCCCTTGCCACGCCTCCCCTCCCCTCCCACCCCCCCGAAACCCCCTCCCTCTCCCCTGCCACCCCTTCCCCCTCCCTTACTCACCCAACTTCAGTCAGAAATTTTGTTTGTATTCTTTCCTCCATGCCCTCATATCCTCCCCTTTCACAAACAAGAACAATGGAGTAACACTTCAAATGTTCCATATACCCAAAAGTATATATTTTGAATCTCAAAAATCAAAAGAAATTGCAATCCTGCACTAATTCATCAAAGGATCAAAAACATAGAGGAGGATGAGATTGATGTACCAATTCAAGGATAGCTGTCAATTTGGAGCATGTTGGAGTGAGATAATTGATTGTAGTTTTTTTTTTATCAGTGCTATTACCCAGAATTAAGACCGTCGTAAGGAAATTTGTAGTAAATATGGGCAATTGAGACAGATAATTAACAATAAACGAGAGTTAATTAGCCAATTTTGAAGCATTCTAGTGAAGAAAATCAATAAAGACGAAAATAGTGAGAAAAATCGAAATAAATAGATTTAAAATAAGAATCATGACATATAATATTGTAAAGTTGGTTCATGGACATGCTAGGCGAGATTCAATCACAAAGAGTTACCGGAAATTTGATTGCAACAGTTCATTTTTCAGTTGTGGTTGGGCGGAGGAAGAGGGAATTGTGGTGGACTCGTGCAGGAGGCAGAGGAGGGGGTGGGAAGCATTTGAAGTTTGTTGAAGAACCCAAATGAAGTACACTGGAGGAAGAAGGATCAAAGAGGAGAGAGGAATAACGCATGAGTGGTCAGGGGATGGCAGAGGAGGGGGTGGCAGGGGAAAGGGAAGATGAGGAGAAGAGTGGCAGAGGAAGGGGAAGGGAAGGAAGGAGGGAGGAGAGAGAAAGAGGAGGAAGAAGTTTACATGCTCACATGACATAAAATGCCTCACGTGACACAAGTTTATCTGGTGGGGCATGTTGGTTACCTGCAAGGACCACGTGTGTAAAAGGGGAGTCAAAGTTGGGATTGCTGAATATTAATCGAAAGTTGGGACTGTCTTTGTCATGGGGGCCATAGTTGGGACTGTCCTCCTTACTCTTAAGAAACTAACTACTAAACTCTTAACATTATTCGGCGTGATCTTTCTCTCCTTACTCCCCTCTATATATATTCATATGTATCCCTTTTCCTTCTCTCTCTCCTCTAACTAACTTCTACTTATTCCCCAAGCTACCTATAACAGCCGTATAAAGTCAATACCCATAATACCTTTTCCATTGAGTCGGTTCATTACATTTGATCGTTATATCACGACCATGATTGCAACGGTAACTTCGTTTTTATAGGCAATTATTAGTGCTTTGGGCTCTGAGTTTGGCCTTTTTTTACCCCTATTTAGGGTTATAATAGCTGAAAGCAAAAGTGAAGGAGAATGAATGGCAAGGAGGGTAAAGAGGAAAAACAAAGAAAAGATGATGAGGTTTTGATCTCCACTTTGCAGGCTGATGGTTGAAAGGGTTCTTTGGGTATGTTGTCTTCACTTTCAGAAACTAACTTTCTGGTATAATAAGCTCATACCAGTTCCAATAAGTTCAAACAAATTCCAACAAATTCTCACCCCTTATAAGTAGTTCCAGTAAGTTCCAATAACTTGAGCTAAGTTTTGATAACTCAGTTCAAATAAATTTTTAATTGTTTAGCTTTATAAAGTTGAATGCAATATTAAGAGTAACACTTTACTGCGAACAATCCTAAAATTTGTGAAGTTATGTTCTTTAATAATATTTCAGCTCAACAGCCAAACAGATTGATGCAAAAAATATGTTCTGGTTATTGGTTTTCATGCTCACTTTTCTTGCTATTGTTATTCAACATAAGTATATGCTTATCAGTGTGACTGTAAGTGTCAGATCATTGTGGAAGTGCCAATTTGCCGTGTATATAGTTAAGACCTAGCTTCCTTCAACTTTGGAGCTATGTATTGCTCTACTGTAAACCTGTAAATCACAAATTCTCGTGCCCTAGCTATGTGAGGATGAACATTCTACTTTATATATTCTGTTGTCTCAAGTTGTTCAAATTCTTTTTCTTTTCACATTGATTTCTTTGCTTTTGTACAGTTGTTCTTCTATGAAAATAGATCTGTGTCAATTAATGACACAGAATTTTGGGAGAAGAGTTATCTATGGAGATCCTTAACCCATCAAAAGGTTGATGCTGAGCTCTCAAGCACGACTCTTAAGCATCAAGCATGCCCATTGTTTATTATGGACATAGCTAAGGAAATTGTTTCTGCTGGAAAGTCCCTCCAGCTGATCAGGCATGTTCCCATGACCTCACCTTCAGGAGGGAGATATACTGACTTGGGTGGTTTTGAAAGTATTTGTGGTGTTGATAATATTAATGAATTACGTAGAGGGTACAGCACAGCAGGGTTGACGTTAGTAGAGGTCTTTTTTGTGTCTGTGGCAGGTATTATAGGCCATGGTGATCATGTGTATAATTACTTTATGCAAAATGATTTAGCCTCTATGATTCCTTGCTTATTGCGGTGCGATGTGGAGAGGCAAAGACTTAGAGGAAGGGACAGCAAGAGTTCTGCTATGACAAGCCCAAAAAAAAATTGGGTTGAGTTTTTGGATAGTACATTACAAGAAAGAGAAGCTTCTTATCAAGTTGAAACCTCAATGTCTCATGGTAAAGGAGATGTGGAGACCAGTTTAGCAAATGAACTCCAACTCCTGAAATCTTTCTGTGCTCAAAATCCAGTTATTACTGTTTGTCAAAAAATGCTGAACAAGAATAGAGATGCTTTGAGAACTTCGACTTTGTCAAAGAATGCCAATCTTCCCCCCTTAAATGACGAGGATTTGTGGGAGGCTATTTTCAATATTGAGAGTAGAGGAGCTTTATCAACCAATCAAACCAATTTCACTTTTGGTTTTCAATTTAGTGAATCTCAGTATCTTCGTTCAATGGAAGAAACACTTCTTTTAGAAACAATGTTTCCCTTTCCAACAGTTCTTCCTTCATATCAGGTGCGTTATTCAGATTCTTGTTTTGAGATATATAATTTGTGCTAAAAATCTAGGACAACCCCCCATGGTTGATTTGTTATCTGATGTCAGGAGGACCTTCAGATGTCAGAGCTTTTACCTCTCCAGACTAATAGCACTTTGTCCTCCAGAGTTCTTCGCTGGATTCAAGTTGCCGAACCAAAGTGCACCCCACTACCTATGGTTATACTGCAAGAATGTCTTAAAGTCTACATTAAGAAGCAGGTTCTATTATTATGTTTGGTTAAGGAAGTGAATCAATCAGCAGTAAGCATACAGGTTCTCATTCAAATATCTTCTCATTTTGTTTGCTTAGGTGGATATTATTGGAAGTCACATGCTGTCAAAGTTACTCCGGGACTGGAGACTGATGGACGAACTGGAAGTGCTGCGTGCTATATATTTGCTAGGCTCAGGTATCTTATGCCATCGCCAGTCATGAGTCATATACATGCGTAGTGTGGCTGTGGTGTATAATTGGGATTTTATTTCTTAAATAATCGTGAATTTTCTTCAGGAGATCTTCTCCAACATTTCTTAATAGTGATTTTCAATAAATTGGATAAAGGAGAATCGTGGGATGATGATTTTGAGTTGAATATGATCCTGCAGGTGAGGATTTTAAGAATTCTACTCAGAATTTTCCTTTACTATCTTGATTGTGAAGTTATACATTATATCTAAGGTCTAGGACGAATTCTAGGGTGCCACAAATGAGAGGAACAAAAAAATATGTAGAATGGTGATAAAGAGTTATAAAATACTCTAAATTCATGCAGGAACTTTTAGAATCCCACCCTTCTTATGATAATTGATATACTGAGACATTACGTGGGTTACTGTATATGTAATTTGACCTGTTACATGTAAATTAAGCACTAAACAAACTAAGATAATCAACCTGTTATATGTAAGAAAGGCTAGGATAACTTTGAGTAAGAAGAATGGCATTATCTTGAGACGTGCATATTGTGTCTTTACATGCTTTTTTTTAGGAGCTTCTTTATATACCTTATATAAATATAATTTTATGGTAATACAACTATAATGGAACTTGTTTTCCGTAATTGCCAAGCAAGGATGTGATAATTTTGAGACATTATGTGCAAAATGTTATTCTAGGATCACAGGCGAGCAATGTAACGAGGCCTCTTTTGGAGCCTCGGTTTCTGTGAAGGCTTCAGGAAAGTTGACTTACTTTTAGCGGCTTGGTATAAATGACCCTTACATTTTTAGAAATGTACAAATGAAACTTATGAGATTTTTCTGAGACAGAACTAAAACACTTTCAGTTATTGAATCTGGTGGAGAGCTTCTGCCTTTCTATGTCTCTTGTACACTTCAATTCATCTGATTAAATAATTTAACCTCTCCCTAGGTGGTTTTTTACTTCTCTCATTAAGGGGTTTTCCGCACATAAGTCCTTGTGTCTTTTTCTCGTGCTTTTATCATTTTTTCTATTAGCTATTGTGATTGATTCGTTGATTACGTAGATTGATGCTACTCCTAATTGTTATTCGTTACAATCTTTTTTGTTGTCTATTTTAGGAGTCAATCCGAAATTCTGCAGATGCCATGCTGTTGACTGCGCCAGATTCATTGGTTGTCTCCATCATAAAACCCCATGGCCTTGATGGTAGTGATCGGCTGAATGCAGCTGCTATTGCATCTACTCCTCGAAAAGGTCATGAACATATCTCGGGTGTTAATGGTCTTGATGTACTCAACTTCACCTACAAGGTCTGTTTCATGATCTTATATTGCACTTAGCATAGTGGCTAAATTAAAGTTCAACAAACTTTAGTTCTTATTGTTGTCAAACAGTAGGGCCGTAGTAAGCATATTAGTTTCCTTTTAGGCCAAGGGTGTCTCAGAAACAACCTATTCATAATTGGCGCACCAAGGCACAAAGCGCACCGAGGCGCAAGGTGCACGGTGAAGGCGCAAGCATCCCATATGCGGGGCGCACCTGTGGTGCCAAAAAACTTATAAATCAAATAAAGATCCATTGTAATACTTAAAACAACATAGATATTATATTAAAGACCCATAAAAGGATATAAGAAAGCATGATTAATCGCTAGAATACCGAAACAAGTCAAAATACTAAATAGAAAGAAAAGCAAACAGAGTTTTGAAGATTGGCACACTAGAATTCATATGATATTTCAAAAGTAATTACATAAAGAAGCATGTAAATGGATTAAAAAGAAATAACTAGTCACTGCCTTAGGGAAAAAAAGATTTGGCAGTTTAGAGATATTCCAATACTAGTCATTGACTCACTGCCTCATCAAAGTTTTTAAAAATAACTTTTTAAAATAAAAAAAAGGACCCACCAGAAAAAACAAGAATTATGCAGTCATGCAGTGAGCGGAAGAAAGACAAAAAAAGAGAAAAAGAGGAAAGAAAGAAGAAGAAAAAGAGAAAAGAACATGCGAAAAATAAAGTTAAGGGCGAGGAAACTTATTGGAGACAGTCGGCGACCACCGGTGAGGAGATTGCAAAGAAAGAGAAGAAGAAAGAAAGAAGTAGAGGAACGAAAAAGAAGAGAAGAGATCAGAGTAAGAAAATAAAGTGAAGAAGAGAGAGAACTTACCGGCGACCACCAACGAGTAGAAGGGAGGAGTTGACGACCACTAGCGTGGTCAAGCAGCGAGTAGAGGGTCGAGGTCAAGCAAATCTAGGATTTCCAGATCTAGGGTTTCCAAAGTGTCGAGCAAAAACGTGGAACAAAAGGTAAAAAACGAGGGCGGTGGTCCACACTCGCGCCTCAACCCCAAAAGCGGCCGCCTCCTGCGCCTCGAGAAAGGCGCCCTAAAGTGTGCGCCTCCGTACGCTTATCGTCATCCGCCTCGCCTCGCTGATGGATGTGTTTTGCTCGCCGCCTTGGCTTGCCTTGCGCCTAGAGGCGTGCTTCTTACAACTAAGCCAGTGATGCGGGAGAAGACTTGAGGATGTTGATAAGAGTGAAATTAGGTGGGAAGTCACAATAGATGAAGCCATGGCGAAGATTGAGATTACAATTAACGAAATGAACCGAAGGGGTAAGCTCATTGTGATGGGAGACCCACACCCGGATGCTATGAGAATCCGACTACATAAAAGAGAAGAGCATAGGAGGAAGGAAAAGAAGAACCACCCATACCACACGCAGTTTACTAATAGGGGTAGGTCCTCGCGGACCGACAAGTCAAGCGCCAGCTGATGTGTATGCACCTCACGTAAATTATGAGAAACACTCTTAGGATTAAGAATATTTATGCTTCGTTTAGGTAATTAAAGGTTGAATCTTTAAGTAGTTTTAGGGCTAAAGATCAAATCTTGCCGTAACTAAATTAAAGGATAATACTCTTGCTCCCACGAGAACTAGAGGGTCTCTCACTTACTGCAACTAGGAAATGCACACAAGCCTCGACCTGTATGTTTTTGGTACGACCACCAAGATTCAATGCAATGTACTCAAATGCTTTAATCAAAACTCAACTAAACTTTCATTAATGGCGTTCAAAGCATATAAATAATAACAAGCTAAACTAAGTCCTAATCTAACTCAACTAGGAGTTATAACAACCTCCTTAAAACAAGGGATAACCACGCCTAACTATAACCACACCGTTTTATCCACAAGACTCCTAACAAATTTAAATAACTAAGACACCTATGATTAAGCGAAATTAGACTCCTAAACATAATAGGATTTCCACTTAATCGTTTTACACGGCTAAAATAACTAAAACAATTAAAGAAACATGAAGCTCAAACCATGTAATACCTTTCCGAGTGGAAAGTAAAACCATGGAAGCAAAACTAAGACAAGAAAGCATTAAAACTACCAAGAAAGGCCAAGAAATCTCTAAGAAAGCTAAAGAACTTCCAAGAAACCTTCAAGAACCTCCTAGAACCATTAAAGAAAGGGAACCTGCTTCATTTGCTGCTTCACTCACGCATCAGCAGCATAATGATCAATGAATGCAGTTGCAGCGTGTGTGGACCCTATGAACCGGGAGATGAGACGACAAGTGCTAGTAGCAATGGGAGTGATTATACTGGGGAATCTATTCACATTGATTAGAGAGAGATGGTAGACTAAGTTCCTTTAGTTATGATTGTTGGCTAAAACGTCTTTACACTGTTTTGTTTGTAAGGATTTGAAAAACTGTTGTATTGCTTTCCCTAATTCCCTAAACTTTGTTTGAACTTAAGGGTTGTAATTGAATTTGAACCTGGCTATATACCACGAGCTTGTGTGTTGATTTAATTGGTAATTGAAAATCGGATATTCACTTTCTTCTCTATGCATTCATGAAGTGTGCATTTTTCAACGTCACAGGTGTCTTGGCCACTTGAACTTATTGCTAACACCGAGGCAATTAGAAAATATAACCAGGTAAAATTTGCGCATGTAGCTTATATTAGTTGGGGTGCATTGGCATTATTGGTTGTTAATTTCTTACATATATTAATTGTAGGTGATGCAATTTTTATTGAAAGTAAAGCGTGCTAAGTTTGTACTTGATAAAGTTCGGAGATGGATCTGGAAGGTAACACTTTATCTTCATCTTGTTGTTTTACCAGTCTGGTGAATTGGCATTCTATCTGATTCCTACTATCTTATTTATTCGTGAGAATGCTTCATTTCCAATGTCAATGTCTTACAGAAAAAAGGTATGGTAACAGTCAACTGGAAGCGCCATTGGCTAGTGGAACAGAAACTTTTGCATTTTGTGGATGCTTTTCACCAATATGTGATGGATAGAGTAAGATATTTCTCTTTGTTAAAATTTGCATTATCTAGAACTGTTGGCTTTTATTGCACTTATGTTTACTACTATTACTTCTGTTTTTCACAGGAAATATCTGTAAGGTTTTATGTTCTGTTATGCTGTTTCAAAGAAATAGGAAGCGTTCAGTTTATTATTGACTCGTTACTTTTGATTTCATTAAAATGAAGATGAAAATATCTAGAAGCAACTTTTTTCACTCAGAAAATGAATATCCCCTTGCTTAATTATAATTTATAAAAAAAAACAAAGAGAAAGGGGGAAAAAGAGGAAATGTTCAGAGAAAGAAAAGCTTCCTATGCTTCTAATTTCTCCCTTTAATAATCTTGTTGCTGGTTAACAGCAACCTACATACCTCTTGAACTCTTGCGCCTCGCAGAGGCTCATAGGACTTTTGGCATGACTTGTTTTTGTTAAGGGCAGTCCTTTGTGTTTGTAAGATTCATATCCCATGGCTCTCTTCCCTCCTAGAAGTTTCACTTCTATCTTATATTCTCATTGTTCCAAATTGGTTTTCTTGATGACATATTGGCTAGAACAGGCTGCGTTCAGAACTTCAGATTTTAGCAGCTACATGATATAGCTAATTTTTTTGGGGGTGACCGATATATAAGACATGGGATAATACTATTGAAACAGTTTTACAGATACTTCAGGAGCTGTACTAACACTTGCTGTCATCTTGACATATTGGCTAGAACAGGCTGCGTTCAGAACTTCAGACTTTAGCAGCTACATGATATAGCTAATTTTTTGGGGGTGACCGATATATAAGACATGGAATAATACTATTGAAACAGTTTTACAGATACTTCAGGAGCTGTACCAACACTTGCTGTCATCTTGACATATTGGCTAGAACAGGCTGCGTTCAGAACTTCAGATTTTAGCAGCTACATGATATAGCTAATTTTTTGGGGGTGACCGATATATAAGACATGGAATAATACTATTGAAACAGTTTTACAGATACTTCAGGAGCTGTACTAACACTTGCTGTCATCTTGATAATGTTTGGTCATTGTTTGGAACCTCGTCCTCAAGAAAAAGAAAAGGAAAGATTAAATTTTCTCCGTCAAACTTAAGTGCCTCTTGCCACCTTCATCTCTCTTGCATCATCTTCTCCTCTCTCCTTCCAAACCTTATCCTTACCACCACCATGCCAGTTCTAGTTCTAACTCTTCAAGTGCTTCAAACTGATGGTCTGGTGCTCTGGACCATGCATACTGTAACGTAATTTGCTAATCTCCCTGCGAATTGCAAATCAAAAAAGCGAATTGTGGTCGGTTTTGGGCTACTTTTGGCCCATTTTTGGCGAATTGTGAATTCAGAAAGTGAATTGTATAGCGAATTATGTTACACTGGCCAGGCAAAATCTAATACGGTGCCAATAATTTAGCACATGAAATCATTAATAGCTGAACTACCAGGCATATATTCAACAAAGTATGTACCACCTGATTGGCGCAAAATTGTACTTTCTACAATGTTGTTTACAGCTAATAGAAAGAAAAGCCGTCGGACAACCATCACCACATCTGGATAGAAAAATCTACCTAGTCATCTGACCACTGCCACCATGCTTTCCATCACTGTCTTCCAGCCCTTTTTTGTTAAGACTCAAAAACAAGAATGACAAATGACTCCTAAAGAAAAAATGTAAAGAATATTTACCCAGTTGACAGACTATTCAATGCTACAAGTTCCCTTTTCTTGTATTTGCTGTAGCCAATGGAAGTGGCAGCTGTTGCTGGTGCTGCTGCTGTACAATGATGAAACAGTTACTCTGCTTCACTGCACTGTTGCCTCTGAGGTCCGCAGAAATGCTCACAACGATATCCCCAAGTTTTGTCAAATGCAACTAGAATGGCCTCTTCTATCTCTTAAAACACCTCTACAACAAACTTATTGATGCTTTACCAAAAACACCATTTTTGGAGTTTACAGCCATAAGGAAATGGGAAAAGGGAGATTCAATTGATTGGTTTCAGGAATTGGTGAAGGTCCTGATGATGATATAGTTGAAGATTTTAGAAAACAAACTTATTGAAGAACCACATCAAACTAGCTGGTGGTGAACAGGGTGGGGAAAGGAGCTTTATCATGACAATGGTGATGTTTCTGGTAAAGCATCTTGATTAGAACGACAGTAAGTATTGAAAGGGGCAGCGATCAGTGGAGTTTGAGGGATATTGATTTTGCTTTTTCTAATTCCGCGTTAACAGTAAGTGAACACTTAAGGTCCCTAATGTAAACTTTTAAAAGTTTAGGTCTTTGACTATAACTTTTGCCAAAGTTTAGGTCCCTATAATGATCTTGACTCGTTGTCTTAGTTAGGTTTGGATTTTCATTCTGTAGCTTGGGGATGTTCTTTGCTGCTGTAAGCATGCAACATCCCGCTTTATACCTAATTTTGTCAAGTAATTTTGCGATATTTCATCTTATAATGATGAAGAAAATTTGGCTCTTGGCTTCTAGCATTAACCTTTAATGTAGTCATCCATAAGTTTTAATTATGTCTCCCATACGCTTTATGTGATGCAGGTCTATCATAGTGCATGGCGTGAGATGTGTCAAGGTATTTCCGCAGCATGTTCTTTGGATGAGGTAATTGAAGTACATGAAGCCTACTTGCTATCAATCCAAAGGCAATGCTTTGTTGTTCCTGATAAACTGGTAGGTATTTTCTCTTTTAGCTTGTTTTTTTCCAAAAAAAAAAAAATTGTGTCCACCTGTTTTTTCTTGGTTCACACTTCACACTATGATGCATTTGTGTGTAAACTTCAGGGGGCATTGATAGCCAGCAGGATAAACACTATCCTTGGATTGGCTCTGGACTTCTATTCGATACAGCAGACACTTGATAGTGGTGCGGCAGTTCCTGCCATTAAGGCCAGATGTGAAATGGAAGTTGATCGCATTGAGAAGCAGTTTGATGATTGCATTGCCTTTCTTCTCAGAGTACTCTTTCTCTCCATTTCTTGCTTATTTGAGAAATTTGTCTCTACTTATTCCTCCTGCTTGTGCAATTATAGATGGTCACAGAATATATAGATCTTGCAATGAGAAAGTGTAGGTGGGTGGAATGTAGTGAAAAGTAATTATTGTAAGAGGGGCTAAGTGAAATGCTGGAGGTTGGTATTCAGAAACTGTCGTTTAAACTAAGTGGTTTTTAAAACCAAATTTTCTGCTTAGCTTCACCACATTTGGGAACAGTAATATGGTTGTATATAAACCAGGACTTAATAATTGTTTTCTACCCAATGTGTGGCATTACAGGTACTATCCTTCAAGCTCAACGTCGGACATTTTCCTCATCTAGCAGATTTAGTGACTAGAATAAATTACAACTACTACTACATGTCTAATAATGGAAACATGATGACAGCCCCTGGATCTGATTCAGCGAAGTTAGGAGGGAAGGCCTTTCCTAGTAGGCCTGGGTGATTGTAAAGTAGATGTTGTTTAACTTGCACAAGTATCAACCCTTCTCTTCCTCAAAGCTTCAATGTCCAAGATAGCCTGATATTTAGGCGCCGATGTTGAAGTCTTTCATAGCTAAAGCAGGCAGCCTGGTGGGCTTGAAGCTGTTGTGTAGCTGCAGCATGTATATGTTTGCCCTATTCGGGTTTATTGACATTCTTTTTCGATGTTTCGAAGCCTGAAGTGGTTGCTTGTAATCTATTCTTTGGGGATGCTTTTTGGGGTGAGGTAATGAAGTTATTCTTGAAGGATTTTGTCCTCGATCAAGTGTAACAAACTAAATGTATATGGACAAATTATGGAGATAATATATTTAATAATATTAGGTGACCGCGACATTTTGCTAGAAGCTAATTGCGGTTTGTTGGGCTAGTATAATTGGGCCAACTACTAATATATATTGGGTCCTATGAGGTCACACAATGTGACAACCCTTGGATACTACCCAAATCCATTTGTGAAATGGGTTGGGCGGTTTTTGGATGGGTGGGATGAGTTGTAACTCATGAGTTTATTAGACTCATAATGTATGACATTATGAGGCAAATAAAGCCTCATGAAACATCTCATTGTAACCAACTTATATAAAAATATGGGGGTTACAAAGGAGTAGATTATTACATCATCTTTAGAGTGGAAAAATCTGATAAGCAAGAGAGTTCTCCTCTCTTCCGTACTAGCATACGTGGTGATCCAAGGGTTGTTCGTGGACCAACACTAGAGGAACGGCGTTGATGTTCTAAAGGATCTCCACTAGAAGGCTTGTGGTATAAGAAGAATTTACGCATCAAGAGGTATATTCTATACTCTTAATAGATTCATGTTAATTTATGCAAAGATCTTGGTGTTAGATGTTTGAGTATATGATACTCGTTTTCCGCATTAAGCATTTAAATTCCTACAGTGGTATCAGTTAGCCTATTGCATAGATTAATATGATCATGTTGATGCATGTTTTCCTTCAAGGGTATTAGCGTGCGGATGTTTTTTGCATGATTAAAATTGGATTTTAATTTAGTGGGAGTATAAAAGTTGTTTATACATTTTTTCAGTACATGTATATATATAATTGTTATATTGTTTCATGTTTTAATTAAGTTGTTAATTAGAATATGATATATATATGTATGATTCATGAATTGCATGCTTTGAGTTTTTAATGCTTAATATGATTATGTATAATTTCGTGGCATGAATTCTTGAATTTGAGGCCAAGTATGATTTATTTATGTGTAAAAATGTTTTAATGTATAAAGAAAATCACGAGTTTATCGATTAAAATTACTTGAATTGAGATCGAAAAACGGAGGCAGGGACAGCTCGCGAGCCACGAGCGAGCGCTCCAGCTGGGAGCGAGCGCTCTGCGAAGGAGCGGGCCGCGACTTATCTCGCGGGTCGCGCGCGAGTCTCTGGCCGAAACGGCTCTTTTCTTCAACGGATTAAAACGTTTAATCCGTTTATCCCTTAATGCATATTAAGTAGCTTTTATGCTTGGTATCCTATGCTAATGCTTAAATGAATTAAAATTATGTTGGGAGTTTATTTTATGATATTTAATTTTATATTAGGTTAGTTTTAATAAGTTGATTAATTCTTTCATGCTAGTATATGTGATTAAATATCATGTTATGTTTATATTTTAATATGATTAAAATATATGTGGTGCCTAAAAGTGCTTATGTATTTTTCTTTAAATTTAATAGTTGATTAAATTTGTTAGATTAATATTTTAAAGCCTTTGGGAGATAAATTCTAATATGATTAAAATTTGTCTTAAGGTACTAACCATTTGATTTAATATGAGATTAAATCTAGATGGTGTTATTATGTTTTAAAGTTGTTAAAGCATAATAATTAATTTTAATATTTGATTAAAATGCATGTTTTATATATATGATATTATGAATGCATTTTTTTTTTTTTTTTAGGGCCCCCTTTCGGGAACCCGTGGTAAGATGAATTTCCTCCGCCGCCCTCGCATGGCCACTCACCCAGAGGCCCAACAAGCCCCACACCCCCCTTCCCCCCCAACAATATTGAAATTTTGCTTCCACCAAGATTTGAACCTTGGTCTCCCATGTGGGAGATAGGAAGCTATACCATTGGACCCAAGGGTCCTTGGTGATATTATGAATGCATGCGGTGACTAGTATGGCCCAAACTTGGATAGAAAATACGATCTGCGTATCGTTAATGTATTTTTGTATTCTAAATACGATCTGCGCATCGTTAGTATTTTTGTAATATTTTAATTTAAAATTCCAAAAATATTTATTCAAGTAGTAATAAGAAGAATGGTGATTCAATCTTATTCTATGAAGCACAAGGATGGAGATCCATGGTGATTCAAGAATGGAGGCCTTAAAGAGTAGTCTTTAGGATTAGGGGCCATACTAGGATTACATTTTTAATTTTATGCATTTAAATATTGCTTTTGAATGTTTGCTAAGTTTTATTATGCATGTGATTTATTTTGCAATGAGTTCACTAGTAATTAAATCACATAATAATTTACTTAGGTCCCTAAATCTAATATTGGGTAATTGCTATTCCAAATAAACATCTACTAAAACCTTGATCGTTAGTAATAGGTTCTGCCAAAGCAGAGTGTTACTTCCAATCTTGGGCTAAGTAGAGTAAATTTTCGAAATTTGCATGTTTAGTTTGGTTTGGCCCAACAAAATCATCAAAACGGTTTTGGATTTTGAAGCAAAGAATTGGGTTTTTGTGGTTGGGTGACAAGTTTTGTCTAGGATTAGGAAGGCTCTCCCCAACGTTGTGGGTAACTTCCTTACCTGGGAGCTTTGATCACCTTAGCAATCACCCATCAACTAAGAATTGCAATTGTTGTAATTAGTAAAGGAGTTTACTTACTTTTTAAACTTGGTTTTAAGTTGAGGCCAAAGTCCACTTATAAATCATGTTTGATAGGATCTTAGATTCACTTGATTCAAAAAAGGGGACACATTGAAAATTGGTCAAGTGCATAGCTTTTATTTTAAAGTGTTTAAAATTTGTTAAAAGCTATTATGATAAACATACTTATTACTTTTGCATCTTTTATGTAGATATCATGTCTGGTAACAACAATAATTCACCTTTTAACTTACGTTCAATCCTTGAGGATAAGTTGAACGGGAAAAACTTCCTTGATTGGGAAAGGAATCTAAGAATTGTTCTTAGATCCGAAGGTCGAGAGGATGTTCTTGAAACCCCGATCCCGGTTTTAACAACCACCTCTACTGAAGCCGAAAATGCGGCCCATAAGGCCGTTGCAGAAAGGTCAGTAATTGTTACTTGCCTTATGCTCGCGGCTATGGAACCAAGCCTTCAAAAGAGGTTTGCAAGCTTGGATGCCTACAGTATTATCCGACAGCTGAAAACCATGTTTCAGCAACAAGCTCGGATAGAGAGGTATGAAACTCACAAGGCTATTCTTGAGTGTGCGTTAGTCGAAGGCAAGCCGGTCGCCACTCATGTCTTTGAAATGATTGGTTATTTCGAGGCAATGGAGAGGTTGGGCTTTTCTTATAGCCAAGAGTTGGCTACTGACATCATACTACACTCACTTCATGAAGGCTTCAACCAGTTTAGGTTGAACTTCAATATGAATGGGGTGTCGAAAACCCTTCCTGAGTTACATGGGATGCTCATGACTGCCGAGCAAAACATCTCTGTTGCACCTAAGAAGGAAGTTCTTATGGTTCAAAAGGGAAAGGGTTCTAAGAAGGAATGGGCTGGCAAGAAAAAGCAAGACAAGGGCAAGCAAGTTGCCACTAAGACTGCTGATAAGCCACAGGCAAAGGCAAAGCCAAAGGTGGCCACAAATGCCAAGTGCTTCCATTGTGATCAAATAGGTCATTGGAGGCGTAACTGTCCGAAGTATCTGAAGGATAAGAAGTCTGGGGCTTCTTCTTCAGGTATCTATGTCATTGACATTAATTTAGCAACATCTACTTCTTGGGTATTTGATACCGGTTGTGTTTCTCACATTATTTCGAATGTGCAGGGACTAAGAAGGAGTAGAACCTTGGCTAAAGGGGAGGTAGAACTGCGCGTTGGAAATGGTGCAAGAGTTGCGGCCTTTGCAGTTGGGACTTATAGTCTACCTTTGCCTTCCAGTTTAATATTAGAGCTTAATAACTGTTATTATGTTCCTGCTATTACCAAAAACATTATTTCTATTCCTGTTTTGGATAATGAAGGGTTTTCATTTACAATCGAGAAAGGTTGTTTTTCTGTTTATTCGAATTCAATGTTTTATGCCACTGCTAAAAGGTCTAATGGTCTATATTTCCTAGACTTAGACAAAGATGTCCTTAACATAGACAGCAAAAAACATAGATCAAGCGATACTAATCCTACTTACTTATGGCATTGTCGTTTAGGACATATAAATGCGAAACGCATTCAGAAGTTACATAAAGATGGACTTCTAACATCCTTTGACTTTGAACCATTTGATGTATGTGAATTATGTTTAATGGGTAAAATGACAAAGTCACCTTTACTGGAAAGGGTGAAAGGGCCAGTGATCTATTGGGCCTAATACATACTGATATGTGTGGACCAATGAGCACAAAAGCTAGGGGAGGGTTTGGGTACTTCATTACTTTTACTGACGATTTAAGTAGATATGGATATGTCTATTTAATGAAGCATAAGTCGGAATCATTTGAAAAGTTCAAAGAATTCCAAAATGAAGTCCAAAACCAGCTTGGCAAAACAATTAAAGCACTACGATCCGATCGTGGTGGTGAATATTTGAGCCAAGAGTTTAGTGATCACTTGAAGAGTTGTGGAATTCTTTCACAACTCACTCCGCCTGGAACACCTCAGTTGAATGGTGTATCCGAAAAGAGGAACCGAACTCTACTTGATATGGTTCGGTCTATGATGAGTTTTACTGATCTTCCCATCTCCTTCTGGGGATATGCTCTCGAAACTGCTACTTTCACACTTAATCGAACTCCATCAAAGGCAGTAGAAAAGACACCATATGAGATGTGGAGTGGAAAAGTTCCAAGTTTGTCTTTTCTACGTATTTGGGGTTGTGAGGTTTATGTAAAACGTTTACTTTCAGATAAACTCGCCCCTAAATCAGATAAGTATTTCTTTGTGGGTTATTCCAAAGAGACCAAGGGCTATTACTTCTACCATCGAACTGAGGGCAAAGTGTTTGTTGCTCGTCGTGGTGTCTTTTTGGAAAAAGATTTTATTTCCAAAAAGGCAAGTGGGAGTAATATATATCTCGAAGAGGTTCGAGAAAAGCAACAAATGGACATAGTTCAACCTATGTTAGAGTCAGAAGCACAAGTGCCAGCTGTGGAGCTTGAAGTAGTTCCTCCTTTGGAAGAATCTTCTCCCATAACTGACCAAGTGTTGGAGGACGTGCATCCTGTACACGAACCTCCTACTGTCCCACTCGAATCTAATTCGTGCGATAATTCTCAAGTTGTTGAAAAGAAAATTTCTCCTGTTGCAGCCCCTCGTAGGACTAGTAGATCAAGAATACCAAACAAAAAGTTTGTTGATTTCTTGTTAACCGAAAGTTCTGAGATAATGATCTTAGAATTTGAGGAACCTACTACTTACAAGCAAGCTTTGATGAGTGAAGACTCCGAAAAATGGCTTGAAGCCATGAGGTCCGAAATGGCATCCATGTCTGAAAATCAAGTATGGGACTTGATGGATTTGCCCGATGGGGTTACACCTATTGGTTGCAAATGGGTTTTCAAAGTGAAAACAGACAAGGATGGTAACATTCAGGTTTACAAAGTAAAGTTGGTTGCAAAAGGGTTCAAGCAAGTTCATGGTATAGACTATGACGAAACCTTTTCACCAGTAGCAATGCTTAAATCCATTCGGATACTCCTAGCGATTGCTGCCTTTTATGATTATGAGATTTGGCAAATGGATGTCAAAACCGCTTTCCTGAATGGGTTCTTGAAAGAGGATGTGTATATGACATAACCGAAAGGTTTTGTGGATCCAGAATATCCTAGGAGGGTATGTAAGCTTCAAAAGTCCATTTATGGATTGAAGCAAACATCTCGGAGTTGGAATCTTCGTTTTGATGAGGCAATCAAACAGTTTGGTTTTCTCAAAAATGGAGAAGAGTCTTGTGTTTACAAGAAGGAAAGTGGGAGTAACATAGTCTTCTTGGTCTTGTATGTAGATGATATACCTCTCATAGGAAACGACATTCCCATGCTTGAGTCAGTCAAGGAATAGTTGGAGAGTTGTTTTTCTATGAAAGACCTTGGAAACGCTGAGTACATTTTGGGGATCAAGATCTATAGGGATAGGTCTAAGAGGATGATTGGACTTAGCCAACGAACTTATATAGATAAGATCGTTACTAAGTTCAATATGGAAAACTCTAAGAGAGGTTTTCTACCCATGCAACATGGTGTTTCGCTTAGCAAGACTCGGTGTCCTTCTGGACCTGATGAGATTAAGCGAATGAGTAATGTTCCTTATGCGTCAGCTATAGGGTCCATTATGTACTCCATGATTTGTACTCGCCCAGATATTTCATATGCCTTGAGCATGTGTAGCAGATTCCAATCAAATCCAGGTGACACACACTGGAGTGCAGCTAAGAATATCCTAAACTAAAGTACTTAAGAAGGACTAAGGATAATTTCTTAGTGTATGGAGGTGAAAGTAAGTTAATTGTTGAGGGTTACACAGATGCGAGCTTCCAAACTGACAAAGATGATTTCTGATCCCAATCTGGTTTCATCTTTTGTCTAAATGGAGGGGCAGTGAGCTGGAAAAGTTCAAAGCAAAGCACTATCGCTGATTCTACAACAGAAGCTGAGTACATTGCTGCGGCAGATGCAGCAAAGGAAGCCGTTTGGATGAAGAAGTTCGTTCTGGAGCTAGGAGTAGTGCCTAGTGTTGGAGATGGTATTGTTTTACATTGTGATAACAATGGTGCCATAGCTCAGTCTAAGGAACCAAGATCACATCAAATGTGTAAACATGTACTTAGGAAGTTTCATCTCATTCGAGAAATCGTTGAGAGAAAAGATGTAATAGTTAGCAAAGTTCATACGGATAGCAATGTCGCTGATCCTTTGACTAAACCGTTGCCTCAGCCTAAGCATGAGAGTCGTACAAGGGCTATAGGGCTTAAGCATATAGGAGAGTGGTTTTGATTGTGTACTATTTACTTTTAATTAGTTCACAGTTGTAGTTACTCTTGTGATATGTTTGGTTATGTTTATCAATAAAAGGTTATGTTCTTATTTAATCATTGGTTTAGTATTAAATAAAATGTTCAAAGTATTTTATAACGTTTGATAGGATTGTCAAATATGTGATTTGACAAATGAAACCCTATCCAGTGAACAGGAGTTATAATATACCTTGGTCCGTAGTTCGAATCATTAAAATTGAACGTAAATGATTCTGTTTCATGGACTAGATTGCAAGTTGATTGATAGCGCATTTTCATGGGCTATGGGGACATAGAGATGTCTAGTCATTTGCATAGGCGTGTATAGTTGATACACGTTGGGCAGACCTAGTGGGAGTTCTCTAAAAGGTTTATGAGAATCTCATTAATATATTTAATGGATTCCTTAGACATGAGTATGACACTATTCTTACTTAAGGATTAGTATGTTTTTGACACTGCAAAACGTCGTGCCGTAAAAGGAGGCTATAAAGGCAGTGATCGGAACTGCTACGAATTGAGTGGGAGTTTTGGTTATACAAGACTGGATAAAGTCCTCCTAAGAGTTAGGATTGGTGTCTTGGCCTCTTGAAGAGCGAGAACTGAAAATGCATGGCCGTGCTCAAATGGATTAAGGAGTTAATCATTTGTTTCGACAGTTCGAACTCGGATTTCAAGAAACAACTTGAATATTGGTATGGTTTACATACGATGTTACCATGTCATCAAGTTAGACATTAAGCGACTTAAGGAGTTTGAAGGTTACACACTTGTTCTTAGACAAGTGGGAGATTGAAGGATTTTGTCCTCGATCAAGTGTAACAAACTAAATGTATATGGACAAATTATGGAGATAATATATTCAATAATATTAGGTGACCGCGACATTTTGCTAGAAGCTAATTGCGGTTTGTTGGGTTAGTATAATTGGGCCAACTACTAATATATATTGGGTCCTATGAGGTCACACAATGTGACAACCCTTGGATACTACCCAAATCCATTTGTGAAATGGGTTGGACGGTTTTTGGATGGGTGGGATGAGTTGTAACTCGTGAGTTTATTAGACTCATAATGTATGACATTATGAGGCAAATAAAGCCTCATGAAACATCTCTTTGTAACCAACTTATATAAAGATATGGGGGTTACAAAGGAGTAGATTATTACATCATCTTTAGAGTGGAAAAATCTTATTTTCCTTGCTCTTCCTCCCCCCATTCGGCCACTACACACCTCAAAAGCAAGAGAGTTCTCCTCTCTTCCGTACTAGCATACGTGGTGATCCAAGGGTTGTTCGTGGACCAACACTAGAGGAACGGCGTTGACGTTCTAAAGGATCTCCACTAGAAGGCTTGTGGTGTAAGAAGAATTCACGCATCAAGAGGTATATTCTATACTCTTAATAGATTCATGTTAATTTATGCAAAGATCTTGGTGCTAGATGTTTGAGTATATGATACTCGTTTTCCGCATTAAGCATCTAAATTCCAACAATTCTTGTAACGAGTTTCATGTACCCGTTTATGTGGTAGTGTTCGATTGTATATAGAGCTTGTGTTCTTATCAAGTGTTGAGCTTGAATTTCGTATGATTGTGGCTCATTTTTATTTGTTTTTGTTCTGGTTACTTCCTAAACAACGACGACAATATAATTTCTTTCTGCGTTGAAACAAGTTTGAAATATACCAACATTTATTGAACATACATATATACTCCCTCCGTCCCTAAATAGAGTGTCCATTTCTTTTGGGCACAAGTATTAAGAAGAAATCATGTGTAGGACCTTAGTTGTATTAAATCATAATTAAATATAGAAGTTGGTACACTTTTTATGAATTGTTTATTAAGGAGAGAGAATGTGGGTCATATGGGAAAGTGGGTGATATTATAAAAGTTGAAAGCAAAATAATATTTTAATTGGTGGATCCATACCAAATAAGGAAATGAGAAATCTATTTGGGACAAACATAAATGGAAAAATAGGCACTATATTTAGGGACGGAGGGAGTAATAATTAAGAAACATACTAATAATAAAAAAGGTACTATATTAGAAATTTATATTGAACATATGCTTAAAACATATACTCCCTCCTTTTTTTTAGATGTAACATTGAACTTTTTACATTTGCCGAGGCACAACTTTGACCGATAATATCTCTAATTGTATAAAAGTAAAAATTATAAAAAATAGGCAAAATTGGCCTCAACACCCTGTACTATAGCTTGGGTGCATCCAACACCACCAACTACGACTAGTAGCCTAAACACCACCAACTACGGGGTGGGGTGCAGTCCGTACCACTAACTACGGGGTGGGGTGCACTCTGTACCATAAAAACCCACCGTCATCGGCAACATTTTAGGCTTCCGGCCTCGGTTGGTGGGGTGCAGTCTGTACCATAAAAATCCACCGTCATCGGCAACATTTTATCGGCAATATTTTAGGCTTCCGGCCTCATTTATGGTACGGAATGCACCCCACCCCATAGTTGGTGGTGTTTAGGCTACTAGTCGTAGTTGGTGGTGTTGGGTGCACCCGAGCTATAGTTCAGGGTGTTGAGGCCAATTTTGCCTAAAAAATATATATTTGGAAAGTGTATACCGTGACAAATCAAACAAGATACCACATGACTATATTTTTTCTTATGTATAAATAACAATTAGTGGTCAAAGTGTATTGGATGAATAGTGCCCAAAGTCAATATGTTACATCTAAAAAAAACGGAGGGAGTACTACTTATTAAATATGGTATTATGTTAGGATTTTATGACAAAATCCTTTGTCAATTAGTGTTATTAAATGCAATACAGAGCTTTTCACAAATATAATAACTATTCTCTCAGAAGATTAACTTTTAGAAAATTCCAAGTAGTTTTGTAATACAGAGCTTACTCTATATGAAAGAAAAATTAAGAGCTCGTGAGAAGCTTTCAGTATTTCACCAACATTGACTTGAAGCTGTGAGATGTGGCTAGCAGAGTGGTAAATCGTAGAAGCTCGAATTAGATGCATTGACAAGGCTTCATTTCCATTTAGGTACTGTTATCTGTGTCACTTGTTTTATTGGTCTAGGTTAATTATTCATTTTGTTTTTCAAAAAATATAAATCTTATATACACAAGTGGGACAAAACATTGGACTTGTTATGCGATGATTTTAAGGTTCAAATCTTGGTGGAAGCAAAATTTCAATATTGTTGGGGGGGAGGGGGGGTGTGGGGCTTGTTGGGCCTCTGGGTGAGTGGCCCTATGCGAGGGCAGCCCGGAGGAAATTCATCTTACCACGGGTTCCCGAAAGGGGGCCAAAAAAAAAAAAAAAAAAGGTAGCACCGATACGGATACAGGGACGGATACGGGTACGGGGACGGGGACGGAAAACGGCAAAATCAAAATTTCCGAAAACGGATACGGATTGGATTCGGCAAAAAATATATATAAATAAATAAATATAATCATTTATGAATGATATTATCTTAAATTTTAGTTTTCGTAAATTAAATGGAAATTATAAGCTTATTAATTTACAGTATTTTAGTCACAATTAAAATTTGATTATTAAAGAATAGAATAATGTTTTATGAGTCAGCAAATTATACTCTTAAATAAAGATACTAAAGAGTTTCTTCTTTGAGAGTCTACTAGAGAGATTAACTTGTCATCTTTACTTTATGTTTAAGTGGGTGACAACTGTATTCTCCCCCCAAGAAAAAAAAACAGAAGAAAATAAAAAGGGTGGATGACACCTGTAAACAATAGTACTATACTAAATGAAATACAGTGTTCCATATGCGTGAGGTCTGAACTGTGAGGAGTGATGTTTTCTTCTTCCTCTCTCCACAAGATCCCCCTTCTCTCTCCTCTCTCCAGCTCGAACCCAATTTTTTTTGCCCTGATTTTCGAACCCTAATTTTTACAACTTCATCTTCAAGCTTCGTTCTTATCTTTATTCACTCATCGGGTAAACTAATTATCTTTCTCTCTCCTCTTTTCTTTGCCCTAATTTGCGTGTTCCTCCATATGGGTACGTTTCCTTCGCCCAAATCCGTATTCGATACGTACCCAATCTTCACTCCAGCCGTCCCCATGAGAAGCCCACGTACCCACCATCTCCGGTACGGTTTGGGTACGAATCCACCCTGAATCCGTACCGTCCCCGAATCGTACCCGTACCGGGTACGGGATACGGCACTCAACAGGCGTACCCGTGCTTCATAGGGTCTACTGGCCTAGGTTGATTAAAGTACATGTTTATTCTCTTATTTTTTTTAAAAGAAAATTATTGGTTAGACCTGATGATTTAAACCAATAATATTAAGTGACTCATGTATAATTATTAGTACAAAAAAGTGGGACAGAAGATTTAGACTCAACGAACTTTAGATTAATCATACAATCCTTATAATAACAAAATAAATTAAAAATCTCAAAACCAAAAATTGAAAACTATCCATTAACAAACCACCTTATACGCAAGAAAAAACCGTGTTATTCAGGGCTTATCATTATGATTAATCTCACGAGAATGAGGGAGTGGAAGGGTAGTAAGCCCTTTCATCTTCCACCCACATGTTGTGGGTTCGATTCTCATCAGGGGGTTTGAGGGGCTTTGGGGTAGGTTGTATTTAGGTGTCCTGTGAGATGGCGTTAATGTAATTTATCTTACCAATTTAAAAAAAAAAAAAAATTATGATTAATCTCACAAGGACCAATCGAGCAAGGAGCTCAAACGAAAGGGGCGTAACAACGAGAGCAACTCGTCCCAATTTGGCCAGCTCAAGTTCATAACATCCTCTAAACGAAAGTCATAATCATCATCATTATCATAATCATTCCCATGGTTTGCACCTCGGAAATGACTACTCAAACTCTCGTCATCATTCAAGCCTTGTTGTATTGGTAGTTGGTAACGACATACAGGGCAAGTATTGTTAATTCGAAGCCAAGGCGTAATGCAATCAGAATGATAGAAATGATTGCAACCCAACTTTCTGATCTTTTCATCAATAACAAAGTCCTCTTTACAAATTGAGCATGCTGAGTCAGTGCACAACATATCAGCTGTCAGCCTGATCTCTGATGTATGATCCTGCAGGGACGGCGTTGGTAGGGGCGGTGAGGCAGGACGGTTGAATGGGAGTTGCGGCCTCAAAGTCGGATGATGAGGCGGTAGATTGATGATCTGAGGCATTGTGTCGAGTAGCTGAGCAGCTGATGAAGAAGAGGGAGATTGTCCTGCTGAAGTACTAGTAAATGAGAAAGTATTAGATGGTCTTGGAATATGGAATTCTTGGTATAAGAAGTGGTGACAAAGTGGGCATGAGAAATTGTTTTGGGGGTTGGAAGAAGCTGCTGTAGTCCTGACTGTTCGATCACAATGACGGCACCAGAAGAAACGGTATGTTCGTGTTCTTCGAACTCCGTCGATCACGACTCGAGGCCTGTTCATCAGAGGCATAGTTGGTTGGTTTGGGATGCAAATAGTTGAGATTAAGGGACCGAGGACTTGGGGGAGAAGGGTACATTTATAAGTGGTCATACATGTATGTGAAAGTATGTGTGAATGGAAAAGGAATATAATGGCTGATGGGTTACAGAAAGTTATTGTACCATTTAAGAAGTTTTTGTATGACTTGCATCATGTCAATCTTCATGGTTTAAGCAAAGGATGAGTAACCTGCAATAACAAGTAAAACTATTACCACATCAAAAATTCCTTGCATTTCATTATCTTCCTTTCTCTACGGAGTACTTACCTTGTATTATCAGAAAAACACAATTGAATTTTTCTATTTTCTACAGTTTTTTCACCAAATACCCCCGACAAATCACGAAATTCACCATATACCCCCAATGTTTCAGATATTCACCATATACCCTTGAGTTTCCGAAAATGTTCACCAAATTCCCTTTTTCTAATGGACGTTAACTTGCTGTTAGCTTTATTTACCATTTTGCCATTATGGGCACAAAACTTTGTGACAGTATTTTCAAAAAAATAAAACATACGTTAGTAATTATATACTTGATAACTTGTATACGACGTATTCCATCATCCCATTTCACTCCAATCGATATAAAAAAGGAGCAATTGTTAGCATATAATACTACCTCAGCCACATTGAGTTTTAAAATTATTTACATTCTCTAGTTTAACTCTATTATGTTACGTATCGATATGATTTACATAGTTATGTGGATCTTACCGTATATTAATTAAAGATATTAGTGTTTTGAGTTGTGCATTAACAAACATACTAAGTTCATTGAGTACCATTATTAAAAATTGGATGAAATAATAAACTTTTCTGGATTTCTTCACTAATCACATAAGTGTCAGTTTTGTAAATATGAAGTGATACTTTTTCTAAAAAAAAGTTTTAAACTTCAATTATATGAGCTTATTAGCTCTAAAGCCTCTAAAGTGAATGTACTGTAACTAATTTTTCCGAAAATTAAGTCAAAAGCAACAGATAGGATGAGAGAAGAATTAATGTTTTGTATTTTTACATATGATGGTAAAACCATAAATTTATGCTAGCTTCCCCATCTTGTTTAAGCAAAAACACGTAAAAACTTGCGATAGGCATCAAGGGCAGATCTATGCTTTAAATTGTAGGATCAATTCAGCCACTTAAAAATGATATTTTTGCAAATTTTGCTTAAACAATCGACCCCAATAAAAGTCTATCAATTTTATCTTGACCCTGCTTATTTTTTGATCCGCCATTGTTTGAAGTCACCATGAATCATCCACATTCCACAGGTTATCCATCTATACAAATATATTAAAATATGTTCCTAAACAAAGAACGGCGCCACGTGGCACTCTACCTTAAGTGCTTTACAACATGTAATCCACATACAATTAAAAAAATATAAGAAAATGTTATGTATAAGATTCGATCTTGTGACTTCAAGTTTATATACTACAATCATAACCACTAAACCAAGTTATATTTGATGTTACCATTTCAAAGTAAAATATTAATCAATGAAAACTATAATTACCCGGGGCATAGCCCGGGCCTAAAAACTAGTTCTTATTTATTTAGAGTATTTACTAAAAATCGCCCGTATTTTTTCCTTAAAATTCCCACCATACCCCTCCCTTTTTAACCCACTCTTACTCTCTCACCTCTCACACTACCACCACCCGACCACCACCACCACCACCTGACCACCACCACCACCACCACCACCCGACCACCACCACCACCACCACATGACCACCACCACCACAACCACCACCACCTGACCACCACCACCACCACCTGGCTACCACCATCACGGACCACTGCCACCACCGAAACACCACGAAGAATCGTCAACGCCGTCAACCACACCGGAACAGAATGTGGTTAGTTTTAAAAAAAATTCCGCCACCAGTGCACGGTAACGGATGAAAATTCCGTTACCTCCATGGTGGTAACGGATGAAAATTCCGTTACCTCCATGGAGGTAACGGAATTTTCATCCGTTACCATGGGTTTTTCCAAAAAAAGTAACAAAATTTTTTTTTTTCCGAAAAAACCATGGTAACGGATGAAAATTCCGTTACTATGCAAAAAAAAAAAAAAATTTTTTTTTAAAAAATATCCATGGTAACAAGATTTTCGGTGAGAGTGGTGGTGGTGGTTGCGGTGGTTGACGCCGTGGTGGTGGTGGTGGTGGTGGTTGACGTCGTGGTTGTGGTTGCGGTGTTGGTGGTGGTGGTGGTTGCTTTGGTGGGTGGGTGGTGGTTGGGGTGAGGTGAGAGTGAGTGAGTATACATAGGGGTAGTTTAGGAAAATCTTGAAAAAAATACGGACGATTTTTAGTAAATACGGGCGGTAAATAGTAATGCCCTATACACCTTTTCGTTTCTTTGCCCTCTTTTCCACCCTTTCCCTTCTTCTTTCATACCAGTGTACCATTATGAGATTCCACCAGGCAACAACCACCACCACCACTAGAAACATCGCCTACTGTTTCCACCACTGGTTCCAGGACTGCTTCCACCACCACCAAAGCCATAAACCCCGACATGAAACTCGCCGAAATCCAAAACTTAAAATTATCATTGCGAAATTATCCAATAAATAATCACTGCGAAATCAACTACGAAATTGTCCAAATATCCTAGGAAAAAAAACGAAGCACATTGAAAATATGCCTATTTTCTTCCCAACTAATCACATCACTGTAAAAAAATTTGATTTTTTTTTTAAATTTTGGTGAGGCGTCTATCCCCAGTCCCCACCATCTGTGCAGGCGCCTACCATGGACGCCTTAGCCTGTGGTGGGCGTCTACTATAGACGCCTTCAATTTTTTGGCCTTTAATTTACTTGCAAAATAGATTTTCGCTTTCGATTTGGCTTGGTGGTGTATCCTTGTACTTTTGGCTTCTTTGGCGAGAAATTTCGGGTGATATGGTATAGTGCCAACGAACTGAGTTGACCGAAAAATTTGGCTAGAAATTTTGTAGTGGTGGTGCAAGGAAAGGGAGAAAGAGGAGGTAGAGATGAAGTGAAGAAAAGGGGGGAAAGAGAGAAAATGGAGTTGAAGTGGTTCTTGGTCGGAAAATTTGTAGTGGTGGTGGTCAGGTGGTGTGATGATGGTGGCTCTTTTTGGGTTGGAGTGGGAGAGCTAAGGAGAAGGGGGTGATGGTATAAGAAAAGGGAAAAGAGTGCATTACTGGTAAATACATGACATATAAAATATCATAGATTACTTGTAAACAAAAGTGGCTGTAGTTTAGTGGTTAGAATTCCACGTTGTGGCCGTGGAGACCTGGGCTCGAATCCCAGCAGCCACATTTTTTTTCTCTCCAAACATTCAAAACCATGCCTTAAATTAAAAAAAAAAAATCATTAATCATAATCACAATCATAATATATAATCTTTAACAACTACCAAAACTTTTACAATATACATTTCCAGCTTTCCTTTGAAAATCAACTCAATCTCTTTTCTCTCTCTCTCTCTATTCCTCGCATTTTCATAGATTCAACTTCAACTTAATCAACATTCTCAAGGTACGAAATTAATTCATCAATCCATGAATCCTCCCTTTTTGTCCATCTAATACATATATTTTTATTTTTCTGAAGTTTGTAGATCTGAAAAGTTTCAGTTAAAATTACCAACTATTTATCGTTTTTATACATTATAAGTTGTGTTTTTTTTTTGTTTTTTTGGAATGTATTGAAGATGGGTTTTGAGAGCAGATTGTCGCTTTCAGTCTCAGTTTTTGTGGGTTTTGTCGGGATGTAGAGATTAAAATGATAATGTAAAAAATATGATACTACTAAGAATTGATGGGATCACATAGCGGAGTGGATATCGCGTTAGACTCCGAATCTAAAGGTCGTGGGTTCGAATCCCACTGTGATCAATCCCCCTCTTTTTTTTTCAATTTTTCTTCACTGATTTCTGGGTCTGTAACTGTTTGGAAGAAGAAAGTTGATAAATTGGGGCATTATTGTTGAAAAGAATCTTTTTTTTTTCTTTTGGGTTTGTTTGTGCAATAGATTGGTTTCCAGTAAATAAGTAGAATTTTCAGTCAAATAAGCAATCTGAGGATATGGTATGGTAGAATGCAATGTCTATTTTCTATGAAGTTATGTTGCTTGTAATCAGGAAAATGATTGGGTATGATTGTTTTTCGACTGTTAATCTGATTTTCTTGTGAAAATCAGGTGTTTCACCGGTCGAAAACTCGAAATTGAACTGGAAGTGTTATATCTTATTCTTTGATCTGCATATGAGTTGACTTGTTTAGTGTGTAAGTGAAAGTGTTCAAAGCTGGTGTTATAATTTTATAACATAACCTACTGTTCAATGGTGAAAGGTGCATACTGCATAGGATATAGATTTTGCATAGTAGCTATTTGGATTAGCTTATGCTTTGTGATTAAGTGTAGGACTATGAAAACTCGAGGGTTGGTTGGTATATGTTTGGAGGTGGCTTTGAGATGAATAGTAAGTTGCATTTTTCATCGGCATTTATTGCTGAACAGATCTTGTTTTCGAGGTTGAGGAAGAAATGGTTTTTATATGTTTGGAGGTGGCTTTGAGATGAATAGTAAGTTGCATTTTTCATCGGCATTTATTGCTGAACAGATCTTGTTTTCGAGGTTGAGGAAGAAATGGTTTTTATAAACGGTTGTTCTCTCTCACTAACCACAAGCACCAATGGACAATGATGAATATCTTTTGAGGGAGTTTGAGTTCAAAATTTGGTTATGAGGTGGGTAAATACAATTAGTTAGCCAACCATGGGTAGTCTCTGCTACATCTGAAGCCTAGTTGGTGTTTTGATTTTGACCTTTTTTTTTTCAATTTCGCTTTTTTCTAGGAAGAGAAATATAATGCAGACAGAGTTAGTTACTATGTAAGGGCTATTCTGGAATATGAAAGCTCACCAAGATGATGCAGCTGCATAGTTCAACCCTTGATCAATATTGGATGGGAGCATGAGTGTTAGAGTTGTTTCATCCTTAGGTATAGGACTATTTTATCTTCACGTAGATAAATTGGAACGGAATGCGGTAATCTTTAATTAGGAATTCATTGGCCAGATAAGGTTTTTGTAATTTACTCTGGATTAGAAGTTACCGAGTCTTCATCTAAGAGGGCTCCTGTGTATTCGAAACTGAATACTATAGGCCTCTCTTGTTATAGTATTATGCAAGACCACAATGCTTATACCAAAATCATTTCCAAAACTGTCATGGGAAGTGAGGAATGTGTTTGAATCTGTTTTCGATTGATTTAAAAAGAAGAAGATTTAGCTCCACTTTGCTGCCAAAGAAATAGGTTGCTTGTCACCATGACTTTTCAAAATCGTTGTTGAGTTTATTTATAAAACTCTGAGACGTGTTTCATATATTTCTAAGAATTCTGACCACAAACCCATCCGCATGTTTCGACTTTTGACCTTAGATAGCTAAAATGTAGAAGTACTATTGTTGTAATTATCTTATTCTTAGATTTCTCAATTATGTTTGTTTGGAAACTTGACAAAAGATTCCAATGACATGGATTCCTCATACTAGAAGCCAGCAAGCTCACTAGAAGATATTGTGATGCTGTATAAGCAGTCATCTCAGCCACTTCTTTTTAAAGAACAAACCCATCAAAAGGAAATATATTCTGCAAGTTGTAGTGAATTTGGCCTTTTTGCTCTTTATTCTAGTTTTTCTTAGCCACTGCACTGTGGTTTGAATGTTTCTGAGTGAATTATCTCATGGTTCTAATTGAAGTGAAATACTGAGGGTTCATATATAGTCTTCCACATTTTCATCACTCCAAACTTTTCTATTAATAAATATGAGCTGAGAAACAAAAAGTGGATAGATCAATATTGTTTATCATTTGGTCATTAGCTGATGTAGGTCGTAGGGTGCCTAATTTCTCTTGCACTATGTTTGGATAGGATCATGGAAGATTTAGAGGGAAGGGAAAGTGAGGGAATATTTTCCATTTTTTTTCTTCCCAATTAATTAGATCCTTCCGCTATTGGAAAGATTTGGAAAGAAAGTGTAAACTCACTGTTTCTCTCCCGTCACCTCCCTCTCTTCCCTCTTTTTCCCTCCCCTCTACAAATGCTAACCAAACTCACTGTTAGGCAGTTAGGCCAAAGGTGAAGAGGGAAGAAGTGTGGATCCGAGTTCAATGGAAGCTTCAACCCAAAAGCTGGAATCTGGACAATAAACCTAATAGGACAGCATTTAATACCTTACAACCTTGAATTTGGGAAAGGTAATTGTTAGAACCTCTAATGTCAAGGTTGGGAGGTCTGAGCTCATTTCTACACGATTCTCTAATTGATCAGCATCATAATTTATGCTTCCTCTATCTCTTTTAAGTGGAGCATTTTGACTTTTATAATATTCACACACCTCACTTTGAATATATATTTTAACTAATATATAAATTCGAAACTATCGTTTAAAATGCTCTTGGATTTGTTTCAATTAATATTTTCATTATATCAACTTTTTATAATTTTTACACATACATATTTAGAGATAATGATGGTCAAAGTTGTGCGCTGGTAAACATAAAGTCAGACTGTTGCACTTATTTAGAAACATATGAAGTACTATTTGATATGTTTTCTCTAGTTGCAACACGGAGGAGAGGTCCATATGATGAAGAGAAGGATAGAGTGAGAGAAGGTAAGAGGGCTTGTGTGATAAAGGAGAGAGAAAAAATGTATATTATTACTAATTCAGAACTTTAAAAATAGAGAAGTGTAAATTAATGAAGAAGGATGTATTATATACGGCTTGTGTTTCTGAATACTTGCTATCAAGTAAAATGATGCAAATTAAGGAGGATAATTAGAAAGTGGGAGGAAAATTTAAATATACGGCTTGTGTTTCTGAATACTTGCTATCAAGTAAAATGATGCAAATGAAGGAGGATAATTAGAAAGTGGGAGGAAAATTTAAGCTGCTTAAATTAGTGGGTATGTGCCCTGTCCACTTTCTTTTTCCTCAAGTTGTGTGCCACTCTATTTGATTGCAAGCATTTAGAAACAGAGGAAGTATTATGTGAAATTAAAGTGGCATGCCTTGTGATTTTTATGATGGAAGATTTGATGTTAAGTACATGACTAAAATAGCCACATGAATGGAAGTTGTGATTATCTTACCTGCACAGGAGACGTTGGTTTTACTTTACATTGAATTGCTTGTTTTGTTTGGCCCAATTGCAGATGATTGACGATCAGTTCCTGGGATTTTTCGCCAATTCTATGGGAATCTGCCTGTTCATGCTTGTCATTGCTTACCATTATGTAATGGCTGATCCCAGATATGAAGCCAACTGAAAAATTAAGTGTTTCTGTAGGTGCTTCTAAATCGAGCTTGAATGTAATGTGTTCTAGATGATGTTAATGCATACACACTGTATGTTATGTGCTCTAGATGATGTTTTATTGATAGTTCGATGGAAATCCCTCCTGCTGTTATTTCTATGTGATGTACAAGAATCTAAAATGAGGTTGGAGACGTGGAGCTTAAGCTTGCTGAAATCTGAATCTGTGGAGATTGAATGATATCGTTATTTTTATACCTTGTATCTGCAAGATGTGAAATAGTGCACGAAACTATGTCACAATGGTAGTCCTTGTGTAGGGATGGCAAGTAGGTATAAGTTCGTGTGATATGCACTGCATTTGCCCCAATTGGAGTGGGTATGTGTATGACTTTGGTGGATAGCAGGTGGGTATGGATGGTAAAAGTCATAACTGCAATGGGTTGTGGGTAAGGGTGGATCTAATAGTTTTCCCGCCCTATGTCCACCTGCACCATATTGCACGACACCAATCGTTTGGATTTATAAATCTAAAATAATAATAATAATATTATTATCTTATCTTATTAAAGAAGAGAATTGGGGTTTGGGTGCAAAAGGGTATGCACACAGCCCCAACTTCTCTCATAATACCCAGCGTGCCATTTCTTGTTTAATAAATTTAATTAAAACAAATCCAACTAACAGTCTTCATGAAATTGTCCATCTTTCTCCTCCATCTCCCTCTTTTTCCATGAAACCCCTCCCCTTTGCTCCTTCTCTCTCTTGTTGCCGATGCCTTCCTGGCGTCTTTACCGCTCTTCGGAGCTTTCCCCTCCCCTTTGCTCGCGGTTGCGTTATCTCCCGCCTCTGTTCGTGCTTTGTCTGTTGTTGCCTTGTTGGTGTCGACATCGTCGTTCTTGCTTCAACAGCGTAGCCCTAGCTTCTGAGATTGAATCTCAATTTTGGGGTTTTTCTATGAGTAGTTTAACAGTTGGTGGGGAACATGTATGTGGGTTTAATTCATCTGGGTTCTTGATTTGTAGAGGTAGAAATGATTTTGGGCAATTGGATTTCCCTTTTTCTTTAAATGAATCATTATTTGGGTTTTCAAATTTGGCTCTTGGGTTAAATTATAGTTGTGCAATTAGGCAATCTATTGATTGAGTTGTTTGTTGGGGTGGTAATGGTGCATATTCAACCAATATAACACAAGGGGTTGATTTTCAGTTCTTGGTTGGTGGATTGAATATCGTTTGTGGGTTAATTACTAGGAATTCATCCATTATGTGTTGAGTCCAGGATGGTTGGGTAATGCTTCTTTTGGTACAATACTTCCTTTATCAAGTATTCTTATTCCTTTACGGCTACATGAAAAGTGGGGCACTTTATGATCATTTATATGATAAGAAGAATTTGGAGAAAGGATATAATGTTATTAATGGCTAGAAGATGAGGATGAAAATCACATTACACGCTGCTTGAGGTATTGATATCAACACAATTATGCAGTTTCCGCTTATAATACTACAAAAGTGATGAATTGATAAAACAAAATTAACATATCCCTAAAATTTGTTGCGCAAAACTTTCAATATTTTTAAGAGGTTTAATTTTATCATATATTTCTACAAGAAAAATAAATTTTATTTGTAAAAATTAAAATATAGTGAAGGGTTTGTATTGAGAGATCAGAATAATACTACGCTGAATATAACATGAATGTTATTAATTTAAGGATCTAACTAATTAGTTGTTATTAGTTTTTTTGTCATAATTAATCATGTAATGCAATCAAATATCTTTTTATGTTAAAAAAATAGTGTAAGATAGAATTTTGCATGGATGCCATATTAGAAGATGATGTGTCAATTTGTGGTTATAAGGTATTGTAATGATATATAGAGAGGACATACATGACACCAAAATGAGAAACATGTGGGAGCCCAATAGTTGGAGCTACCACCTCCCAACCTCATGGTCGGGAGTTCGACTCTCATCAACCCCAAATACGGGGTGTTTGTGTGGATATTTGCTTCTGGGAATAAATCCCCAGTTTTCCGTCTTAGGAAGTTTCTTTATGGGTTGGGATCCCCTTCTTACCCCCTACCTCATAAGGGCTGAGCCTGCTTGGGCCAGTTAATTACCGAATTAAAAAAAAAATACATGACACCAAAATACACACATATATGTATAGCAATACCTTATGTTTAGTATTCTCATGTTTATTTGTATCTTATAATTTCTTCAAACTATCACTTCGTAGTTCCTTTTTTTTTTTTTTTATCATGCCTCCTTTGTATTTTAGAATTTTTTCAAACTATCATTTCGTAGTTCCTTTTTGTTTTTTTTGTCATGCATCCTTTGTATCTTACACGTCCAGTAGTTTTTACTGAACTGATCATTCTTCATCCTAATCAATTGCATGATGTTAATAGTGTACATCTTACGCATCCATTGCAAATCCATTTGATGTGGGTAGTAGATGTTGTGAATAATATTTTCGTTACATATCATACAAGTTCCTAGACATCCACAAACCAATGGTTGGGCTTTAGCTCAAAACTTCATGATCAAAACAACCATGGCTTTTTTTGAAGAGTATGTATAATATGAAGGTGTTTGTTATTCCATCTCCACCAGCTCCATTTAGTCTCTTATTTTATATTTTTGTGTGTTCGATGATACATCTAATGAATTCTATTATTCGTCCTCCACTTGCACCGCAATATTGTATACCTTCGTCATCACATCCCTCAATGAGGATGTGCTTGGGTGGAGCCACTTTTTGGATCACTTTTGAGAAATCAAAATGTAATATTCAAGCTTCAACACCTTTATGGAGGACGATTTTCATTGACAACTTTACCACAATTATTGTCTCTTCCACCTCTACATACATCTCCAACTTATTATTATGGATATTTTGGAAGTCAAATGCAAGTGAGTTTAAAGTGTCTATTAATATTCATCAAAGAACAACTATGTCTTTTTTCTTAGACCCTCAAGTTTCCATAGCCGAAGTTGTTATAGGATTTTCTAAAGACTTAAGGGTTTATAGGAGTGCACATCACTTCATTACACTTCGTCCTTATCGTCACCAAATGTTACTCTCATCAAGTCATAATTTATCATCATCATCATCTTCAACTAACAATTCTTCCATCTCAAATTGTTCACAAGCAATAATATCTACAATTGCTGCTACGACTTCTATCTGTGTACTTGTCTGTAATGTTTGTGGAAGCAATAAAGATGTTTTCCGACATACCGCCCTTGAACTTGTTAGAATGTACAGTCCTCATATTTTTGTTGTGTTTGAATCTCGAGTTTCAATCCCACAAATGAATGATGCTGCTTGAGCTTTAGGAGATTTTATTGGGTTCAATTGTTGCGTTGTGCGGCAACCTCATGGTTTTAGTGGTGGTAGTTGGATATACTGGAATGATAATCATATTTTCATGTGTATCTTACGTAAAGATGAAGATATGGTTCGTATGCATTTTTCGAATCTTGAAATAGATAGTTGATTGTGTAAATTTAGTATCTTGAAAAAAGTTATTTGTAAATTTGAATATATTTCGGTTGATGTTTTGTTTATATTAGATTTGTCAAAAAGTTGTGGTAATTACATGTGAGAGTAAGCTTTCATTGTACATTTTTTATATGTCATACACTTATCTAAACTTACTATATTGAAAAAAGTTATTTGTAAATTTGAATATGTTTCGGTTCATGTTTTGTTTGTATTAGATTTGTAAAAAAAAAAGTGTGGATTAATTACCTCTAAGAGTAAACTTCCATTGTACATATTCTATATGTGATATACTATGTTGTATTAGAGCTAATATGAATAAGATGTATATCGATTGTTTTTTTACAGGGAGATGTATATCGATTGTTAAGCAATATAAATTGTATATTTACCTAAAGATATTATAATTAAATTAATCTTATTGTAAGTGTTATGATGATGTCATTTTGTATTTTGATGGACGCATGAAATAGTACCACAAACATATAATACATGACATTGAATTACATGTTGTCTTCATGTGTAATTTAACAACACCATGTACTTTTGTTGTTATCTATGCTTTCTATAAATTTCAAAATGTGATATCATGTTTGATTTTTGTTGACAATATTATTTGCAATGGTTAAATCATACTACTATAAATTTTTTGTTCTTTTCTATGTTTCACAAGTAATATAGTTTTTATGCATTTTGTTTGTTTCTTCATTTCAAATTTCATAACTTGTAATGATGGATGTCAAATAGTAGATATGTTTTGCTTTCATCTTTTGATTTTATTAACATGATATATATTTCTATATAACTCTCTGATGTTTAGTTTATGAAATTTAATGGATGTTGTTTTATATTTTTATTTTTTAATTTACAATTTAATAAATTTTTTTTCCGACATGATGTATATTTAAGAAATACAAGATATACTTGTTCAATGAAATGGATTTGTATTCTTTTAAAAATTTATAGGTAATTACAACAATTTTCTCAGCAAACTAAAAAATAATAAAAGAAGAAAATTTAAAACAAATGGAGTATACAGGTTAACCATCGAAATTTATGTTATTATAATTCAGCCATTGAAATTCATATTATTACAGTTCAACTATCATAATGTAGGTATTATATGAATATGTTTGCATATCTTTGATGATTACCATATAATATTCAAGTTTATTTTCCTTTTTAGATGTTATATGTAAGCTAAACTACAATACTTGTGCATGATATTTCAAATTTTTGAATGTTGTTATGCAAATGTTCATATTATTTTATGTTTAGTATAGTAAATTTTTGTTAACAAATTTTTTTCAATATTTGCTTTAGGTGTATCCATTAAGTTTCATTTACCAACCTCACAATAAAATATACGTTTGTCTTTATGCATAATCTAATAACACCATGAGATTTTGTTTTTACTCAAAGTTTGAAGTATTATTTTATATTTGTCTGTTGTTTTGTATAGTGTTTTCATTAGTCATTTCTTAGTACTATATTTTTTTTTGTCTTTTTCAAAGTTTCACAAGTGTAATAGATTTACATTTTTTTTCTTAGTTTAGATAATATATAACGAACCTACCCTAACATACATGAACTATGAGGTTTTCTTCCTACTTTTTGAAAATGATGTAAACTATATTACCTCTTTCTATCCAAATCTAAAATATAAAGTACAATTTTAGCCGTCTAGCATCCTCATATCTGCTGTTCGAATATAGTTCAGTTGTTCATTTGTCTACAATGATGCGTGTATGAACTAATTTTGTGGTTCTGCACAAAGAAACATGCACGATGGAAGACTTCATTTTAGCCAAATGAACATCTATATACTGTGTCCAACTTATTCTTCTATCCATTCAAGCAAGTTCTTGATAGATGTTATTATCTTCATACGGCTTGAAGTTATCATTATCTCATATAGATGCAGATGAAGATTGTTCTGCTTCAATAAAGTTATTAAAGATGTAAGTGATTGCTATTATATGGCTAACATTATCATGATCTTCTTTTGTATGCATTGAAATGTTCAATTGAAGATCACTCCATCTTCCACGTACGAGATAAGATTTAGTTACTCAATGCAATTACATCTATTTTAAGCAAGTATTCCAACAAATGCTATCGTATGTATCAATCGATTTGCATTCGTTTTGATTTCATATGGATGGATATGAGGATTGTAATCAGTGAAGAAAGTTTCTAAAATAACATGTAGTTGTTTTTATACGGCTCACATGTGTCATGAACTTGTCTTCATTGCACGGGAATGTTGAACTGAAAATCATCTCTTATGATATTATGAGATCAAGATTAATTATATAAATATGATAATATTTGTAAAGTTCCTTTTTATGTTCTCATATATTATTGTTTGCATAATTTCTATGCTAATTATCTTGAACTTAAAACTACATTTGTTACCTAATTAATCCTTTTTTTACATGCATGAAATTGCTTAACTAGAAATTATTTCTTCTCATGCCTAAAATGACTCTTAATTACATAAACGTAATGATGTTTATAAAGCTTTTCTATATACTCTCTTATAATTATTGTCAATGTAATTTTCCTATATTGATACTCCATCCGTTTCTTTTTAATCTACTTACTTTCCTTTTTAGACCGTTTCTTTTTAATCTACACACTTTCACTTTATCTATTTTGGGCAACTTGTCCCATCCAACCTTTTCTCTTTCTCCACCCAAATGGGTCCCCTCTTCTGATATTAACTCCATATTACCCACCAACCAACCCATTTAATTACTTTAGGATTCCTTTTAATTACCCATCACTTTCTCATCTACCCCCTTGTCTCTCTTCCCCTCCATTCTTACCCAAAACGTCTCTCTGTTTCACTCTTCATCCCATTTCCTCCTCTTACTTTCTCTCTCTTCTTCTAGATCTCTCGTTACCTTTCATTCACGTTCCAAATTTTCCACAAAATTAGATATTGTATTTCTCTTGGTTTTTCGTATGAAACGAAAATTTAAGGTTTTATATTCAAGCAAAATTCCGGAATCTTCTCAGCGTTGAATTGTTATTTTAAGCCTTACTTTTGCTTTTTCTTCAAATTATGGAGAGATGTTCCATATTTATGCGAGAATGGAGGGGCAAATGTTCTAGATCTAACTTATCAACTCCTAGTTCATCTGAAATTTCGATGGATTCTGGGTTTTCTGAATCTTTTGCACCTGATATGGAGGATCCGTATCACCTTAGTCCATATTTTGCTCCTAATTCAGAGGATCTTTATGATCTTGGTCATAGCCCTGATCTCTGTGATGTCATCGCTCCCATTAATGAACCTGAACATTCTAGTAAAAATAATCGCAAAAGAAAGCTAGTTGCCGAGGATGAAGTGCTAGAGGAAAATAATTTCTCATCCATGTCTGCCAAAGAGTTCATTTTTCAACTCTTAAAAGTCAAAATTCCTCGTCTCAAACGCCATCATATGAGCTAAGTATTTTTTGTTAAATATCAATTGGCATGCATGTGGAGTTGTGTGTGAATTATGTGCTGATTTTTTTATTAAAAAGGACATGGGTAGCAATAAAGAATTCTATTAACAAGTAGATGCTTCAAAGAATGATACAAACTATAATTCTAGAGTTCTAGGGTATAAAGCTATTTTTACAAGACTTTGCATCATGAAATTTGATGTGTTGTGATGTTGGTTATGTGATGTAATCATGGATTGTTAAAAAAGAGTTCCATATTTGTTGATCTAATGTGCTGTGAGAGTCATCCAATACTTTAATAGTTAGTTCGTTTATTTATTGGTTATGTGATGCAATCATGGATTACTAACTAAGTATTGTAAGTATAAGTAAACGAACTAAGTAGATAAGATTTGATGTGCTGTGAGAGGAACGTTGAATAGTTAATTATAAGTAACAACTTATGTGTGTGTGGATTATTGCTCTGTTTTGGTGAATTAATGCTTGTGGATTATGATATGTGTGTGGATTGACATGTTCTTGTTCTGAAATCTGTGTGTGGATAATTGTACCTGTGAATTATGTGCTCTGTTTTGGTGAATTAATGCATGTGGATTCTGAAATATGTGTGTGGATTGACATGTTCTTGTTCTGAAAATTATACCTGTGAATTATGTGCTCTGTTTTGGTGAATTAATGCCTGTGTATTATGAAATATGTGTGTGGATTGACATGTTCTTGTTTTGAAAATTATACCTGTGAATTATGTGCTTTGTTTGGGTGAATTAATGCCTGTGATGAATTTTGAAATCTGTGTGTGGATTGACATGTTCTTGTTCTGAAATTTGTGTGTGGATTATGTGCTGTATTTTGGTGAATTAATGCTTGTGGATTGACACATTCTTGTTCTGAAATTTGTGTGTGGATTATGAGCTTTATTTGTTTTGGTAAATTAATGCATGTGGATTCTGAAATCTGTGTGTGGATTATGATGTTCTTGTTCTGAAATATGTTCTATGTTGTGCCCTTGGTTCCCCCAAAGTGAACCTAGTAAGTTAAAAAGTTACGGAGGGAGTATTGTACCTTTATTGAATGGATGTGTGCTGTGACTCCTACTATTTTATGTATATCTAGAGCCACCATCAGTTTTGTTAACTGAAACTGTATGATGAAGGCATTTGATTATATACATGGAAGGGAATTATGGTTTGTGATGCTTTATGTTGGTGTTGGATGTGTTTCTTCGATGATGAAAGCATGCCCTATAGGAAATGAAATGACTCTACTATTGTATGTATATCTCGAGCCACCATTAGTGTTGTAGCTTTGTGATACCCTAAATTGGATTGTTACTACAATGTGACACCTTTGGCACACACTAGCTTCTAACTGTTTGACGAGGCACTTGATTATATATACATGGAAGGGTTCATTGTCAATTTCAATGCTGAAAATAGTTTATATATGCCTAAGAGGAAAATGTTTCTATTACCAAAAAACTTTCATACTAATATTTCACTTCAAATTTAACTTACAAAAGAAGGGGCTACTTTTTATCTTAGTTTCTACATATTGCTTCACAAAAGAGGGGGTTGCTTTACAAAAACTTACAGAATGTTCTTGAACTTTGATGTAATCTTGACAAAAAATGATTATCCAATCCATGTGCAACTACATTCTGCATCATTTGCTTCATCTTGCTTTACTCAATTGCTTGTGTTTCTTCTGTTGCTTCTTGTAACCATTGTCGTGCCTCATCAATTAATGGTTGAGATACATAGAGCTTGTAGCGGAAGTTTACCCAAACTTTCCAATCTCGCTTTGTTCACATGGGGATGCACATAGTTGTTGCCTCCTCTCACTTTTAGTATCTCTATCATGTTGTATTGCAAACTGTGCCACACATTAGCTACGGTTTTTGGCTGAAACTCATCATAAGACTTCTTAATTGCTTGTAGAAGTTTGAGGATTGTGTTTGGTCTTTTCTTGTGCTGTAGAGTTTGAAGTGCTCTAAAATAACCAATGTCTAATAGGTTTAACTCAGGGCTGTTTGGTGGTTGTTGAACTAACTAAAATTCAAACCCATTTTGTCTGCTAGCTGCTATCCGTTCCGGATATCTTGAGTTCACATGTGGCTTTGCGTTATCTTGTTGAATATAGATAACTTTGCTTATGTGAGTAGGTCACTTAGCCATGATTGCCGGTAGTACAGATTTGATCAGTTTATCTCTCATTCTATCTCTTGTAATTGAAGTAACGACTTTAGTTTCAAGAGTTCCCGCTGGCCTGTTGTTTGATGATCTTTGAGTAGGAAGTTCTTCCACAAAAGGAAACATACCAACCTTCCCATCCCATGTCATTAGACCTAACATATTATATGAAGGCCTGCCGACTGCACCTACAAACATTATCTTAATAACATGTCTTGTAGATTGGCATGCTCTGTATGGATTTGCTTCATTTCAGTGTACATATAATTTATGAGTCTTTTGATGCATGTAAAACCACTTTTCATCGATATGGATGAAATTGAACATGTCCCTAAACTTGGGCTGCCCTCCCGAACTTGGTGAATGCTGAATGAAATGATTATCTAGATTAGCCTTGCTATTTGATTTTGTGGGGTTAAAAGTGGACACATTGAATTAGTATGAGGCCTTATTCTGCCTCTTTTTACTAGCCTACAAATAGTAGATGCACATACTCCTAACTTGTTTGCCAAGTCCCTCAGGTTGCTTATGTATCTCAATGGAATTGATGTTAACATTTCCTCTGTTAACTGGATTTGCTTTCTTCCAACTTTGCCTGCCATGTTCTTCCTTACATTTACTTGCCCCCGCTCAGCATTTTGCTTCCTGTCTATGTTTCATATGACACTTGCAGTTTTCCTACAAACATGGAAGTCAACAACAATTTTTGATATCACCCCGTAAGGAAGCTCATTGTCCCGTGCTTGTGACAGCAACAATTCAGCCATTTGTTGCCTATCATCGTCGCTCAACCAAGGCCGAGGAGGTGTACAAGCAAGTTAATGATACCCCCCCAAAAAAAAACAAAGGCTGAGTGAGATAAAGGACCTTAAATGGCTGAACTTGTTGTTGTTAACTTGGCTACAAGAAGTTGGTTGTGTCGAAGAGAAGAATCAGCACCCACATTCAATGTTGTCTCTCTCTCTCTCTCACTCTATTTTTTTCTATTATGGTGGTGGAGCAAATATCCTAACTCCCTTATAGCCATTATATTTATGTTTGTATTTGGCTGGTGAAATTTTAAAAGTGTGAATTTGTCTCCAAAATTTTGGTGTGAAATTATATGTCAAGTCAACATTGGAGGGAAATCCAAAATTTTGGTCCCTTTTTCCCGTTGAATTACAGCTCCCCCCCCCCCCCCCCCCAATGTTTCTCTTAATAAAGTTACCACATGGGCTTTTAGCTTCTCTTTCCTACTTTTTGCACTTCTCTCTCCCCCTTTTCCTTTGCTGTCAGCAATTGTTGCCTTTTACCTTGGTTCTCCCCTAAAGCACACCGAGTAAATGAAAAAGAAAGAAGGGAGTACAACTAAATATAAATTAAATTTGTTGTCTAATTGTTCTTATTTTTAAAAAGGAAAATAGTTTATCTTTTATTTTCAAGTATTTGATCTACATATTTAATTTTATTACACTTTAATGTTTACATTAACTTTGTTCAAGTTTTAGAAATAATTGTTGATCTTATTTGTCTTTATTGTTTCTATCAATAAATAATAAACAACACTTCAATGTCTACATTTAGCATGTTCAAATTTTAAAAAAATTGGCTTCTTATTCTATTAATGAAGTATAAATGACTAATTATTATAATGACAATAGAGTTAGTCAATATGATGAGTCTTTTTTCCATTTACATTGCATAATATCCCATGTAGGATAATATCAATGTTAATTCTTTTTTTTACTTTTTTCTATTTTTTTTGTCGTGAGCTACAAAGTGGTGCTCAAAATAACAATTTTTTTAAGAGTTTCTCTATTAGATAAAAAAATTATATTATACGCAAATTTTGGCACCATGTTAGTGAGTTTATCTATAAAATCGAATGTACAACTCAACCTAGATGGTATGAAGCATTTCAAATTTTAAGAAAAAATATTAGTTCTTCAATTATAATATCCAAGAAAAACATGAGTGATCACCCAATATAGGCATGTTTTTATTGCCTACGCAGGATGAACGCGTATTTGACAATTGTAAAGGTTTTATTAAAAAATATTTTGAAGTCGCCAACAAGTCTTTAAAGGAAGACTCATAAACCTAATTGGATATAATTGGAAAATTATAGGGACAATTAGGGACTTTATCCAATGTAGATTTCCCCATCATGACTCAAATGGTCATTGAACCAAAGATTGAGTTCGAGGGTGAAGGTACGAATAAGATAATGAATCAAATTCGCCCATTGCTAACCTCTACTTAATAGTGATTCATATCTATATTTATACAATTGAATAACCAAGTAATATGTTATTGCAATAAAAAATTAATCTATGCCGGTTCATTAAACAAGCAAAAGACTAATTCTTGGCGACATGTTATTAAGCAATCAAAATTACTAGGTACCTAAATCAATTGTCGAAATTATCTGAATTTAGCGTTAGAACAATTGTTTAGGTCTTGATTTAGCAAAAATAAACATGTGAGGTGATGAAAGCTTTAAATCATATAAGCACACATATGAATATAAATAATATATAGAATTACAGAAATATAAAAAGAAGGGAGAGATTCGAGAAGAACGTATATTAGAGTGTTAATTCTTTGAAGATCTACTTCATGACAAGTAGATTGTTAGTAAAACAAGAGATTAATTTGAATTGACCCTAAGGAATTATACCTTTGTCGCCTGGTCTTGTATAACGGTATGTAGGATGCGCGACCTTGAAGTTTGAAATATGAAATTCGAATGAATGAATGTGTTTGAATGCCTTTGAATGTATGAATGTGTTTGATTATGTGTTGTAAGTGTATTAGGAAGTGATGAAGTCGTAGAAAAAAGTATGTAAAGCGTTCATAGAAATCACAACTATTTATAAGCAAAGGAAACCAAAAACAACGCAAAGAGATAAGCCAATACTATGCGTCTAACGCACAACTCGTTCGTTAGGCGCACGGCCTGTGCGTCTCATGCACTGGCTTTGCGTTTTTCTGCATGGCATCGATGTTGCGCGCGTGAAATATGTTGCATCAGACGCAACGTTGATCTGGCCGATTTTTGATTGTTTTAAGATTCTTTTTGATCATTTGATGAAATCTATCCTTGAAAATCCCAAATCAATTATCTTTAGGAATAAAAATCTGAGATTCAAAATATCCTTTAAAAAGCAATTATCGAGAATAATTAATATTAAAAAATTAAAAATGCAATTAATTATCAAGAATAATTAATTGGGCCTTTAAAATGGGCTTGGATTTAATAATTAGACTTTATATTTTCGAAAAGCTTTTGGGCTTAGCTCGTTCGATTGCTCTTCCATTGGACCGGGCCAATTAGGACGACCGTATGTTTCATCATTGGGTACTACATGGGGAGACATGATTTTGTGTCTACAGAAGCCCCCACTTTGACTGAGGTTCAGGAAACCGAAAGTCAAAGTATACTTTGTCGGGACGGAGAATAATTCTAAATGCTCTGCAGTTTAAGACTGGTCTTTATATCGCCTGTTTTTGCAAAACAAAGTTAATTTGCAAGACGATAACTACAAGCAATCTGATTAACTACGGGAGAAGAAGTTAGCAGATAGGTGCAAACAATTCAGATAATATGCACATAATGATGTAATAATGCAAACTTAAACTATGTAAGGATGCATGAGACACTATGCAAGGATCAGGGTTATGCAAAGCTAATGTATAGATGGAACGTCATACAAGTTCAGGGTGATGCAATGCTAGGAGGTTTGGATAGAGATAGATAGGTTGAATTGGATTAGAAGAAATAGATAGGTTGTTTTTCGAAAAACTATTTTGGTAATGAATCGGGGTCCGCAAGTGAGATCCACAGATTACAACTTTTTGAGAGTTTGATTTGGAGGAACCACCACAAATATAAAGAGCCTCCACTTTGCCTAAGCTTGGCTTGAAGTAGGCACTCTAAGCCTAGATTAGAAGGTATTTGATTTGTATTGAACATTCAGAGTTGTTCATTTGTATGACACTCAGGAGTGTTTGAAGTTATTCATTAGGGAGTTGATGTAGGCATAGTCAAATTTCGCCAGAGACCACGGAATTATCGGAGAGTCCTTTAGGGACAAGAAGAGTTTGGATTGAAAAATAGAAAGGTTTAAATTTGTGACTCAAATAAATATAGGTCGGAAAGAGCTTTGACGTGGCTAGGTTCAGACTCGAGTCTATGTCGGGATTTAGAAAGAGCATGCTTCTGAATTCTAGAAAGTCAAATAATTTGACCTTGATTAATTTATTTCATTGAAGCGGTCCGACCTTGAGATGAGGATTCCTATGTATCCTTGCGAATCAGACCATTCGTAGTTCTTGATCTGATTCTTTTTTTTGTGCCCTAACTTTTGCCTAATCCTCCCTTTCGGGTTTTCAACCTAGCGGGATTGAACATACCTTGGAGAAGGAGTTAGGATTGAATATATATGAAAGGTTGAAACTTGAAAGGGTTTAAGGTTTAAATGAACGTTTAATTGGATGGGACAAGGTAAGGATCATGGATTTGGATTATATTAATTTTTTGATGGATTGAAGGGATTTAAATGAGGGGTATAACTTGTGTGCAGACCCCCTAGCTTGACTTTTTTCTCTGCCTTTGGCTTTCTCTCTCTTTTATTTTACATTTTGCTTTGTGCGTTTTCTTTTGTTGAGAGAAGGAAATATAAAGTAGAAGAAAGCTTATGCTCAAATAAAGAGGAAGAATTTGTGTATCAGGTTCAATCGTTGAATATTAATAAAGTGGAATAGTTTGGTTTATATAATAAATATTAACGAATAATAATCAACATTTAAGTTTTGAAATATAATCTATATAATTATTAATATGAAATTCAAGATTTATTTTTTCTTCTGATTGTGTCAATCAAGTTATATTTTTAATTTAATTTTTGATCAGAGTTTTTCACACATAGGTAAGAACAGGAATTCATTCTCCTTAATTTAATATTTAATTGAAATTTCATGTTCAATTCCATTGTTAACATGTTCAATATATATGGCAAGTAGGAAAAAGAAAAGATTATTTAATATATATGGCAATTTAAATTCATTAAGGATATATCAGAATCTTTGTAAGGGGGACACCATCTTCCTTCCCCATTCACTTATAAAATAGAGATAAATAAATATTGTAGTTATTTTAAATACAAGGCTAACGTACACTTAATGTGCCAATTACTTAAATAAGTAACTCGGGGAAAAATAAATAAATATCAAGAATCATTTTCAAATTTAAATAATCTTAATTAAATAAAAGTTATCGAATTGATAATATGCAATAACAAATTTTATTACAAAGCATATATCAAATTCCTAATTTTGTAATAGACATATTAATCTTCAAATATGTTAATTTTAATGAAAAAATGAAATAGATCTTCATCATATTGTATTATAGCTCCCTATATTATATAACAATAAATAAATATTGTAGTTATTCTAAATACAAGGCTAACACTTAACGTACCAATTACTTAAATAAGTAATTAAGAGATAAAAAGTAAATACCAAGAATCATTTTCGAATTTAAATAAATCTAACTAAATTAAAGTAATCGAATTAATAATTATGCAATAACAAATTTTATTACAGAACATATATTAAATTCTTAATTTTGTAATCGACATATTAATCTTTAAATACGTCAATTTTAAAATGAAAAAGTCAGATTTTCATCATATTGTACTATAGCTACCTATATTATACAACAATAAATAAATAGTTATTTTTAATTATATGGGTAACATTAAATGTACCAATTACTTAGATAAATAATTAGTGAAAAAAACTAAATACCAATTATCATTTTTGAAAATAAATAAATATTAATTAAATTAAAGTAATCGCAATTACATAGTGCACAAATTCAATTTGATTTCTAATTTGTAAAAACTAACTGCAATCGTGTGATGATCAACCTAACATTATTAATTTCATATTATATAATTATGTACCACACCGCCATGTTCAAAACTCCAAAATGGACAAATTTCCACTTAACATCTACTATACCTCCGTTCCTAAATAATATACACACTTTGCTTTTCATTATAACCAAGGCAAAAGTGAAAAAGTAGGAGAAAGAGGAGAGGAATTATGAAAAGTGGGGAGTAAAAAGTACAGAAAGTAAATAAAAAAACAGAGGACAAAGAAAAATGGGGTAGGTGGGGGGTTTTAAGTGGGTTAATTTATTTGGCGAGGAACCACATGGGGGGATAAAAGTGAGAAATAATGATTGTGCAATTTACCTTATTTAGATAAAGTAATAGTGTAACCATTAAAAAGGAACGACTCGAAAAGGAAAGTGTGTAGATTAAAAAGGAACGGAGGTAGTATTTGCCAATCCATAGAACTCAAAAAGCAACAAGAATATACTATCTTTTTAGACTAAACCTCAAGTTTTCTTTTTTATACTACCTCCGTTCTTTTTTAATCTACACACTTTCCTTTTTGGGCCGTTCCTTTTTAATAGTTACACTGTTACTTTATCTATATAAGGTAAAAAGTCCAAGCAATATTCCCCACTTTTGTCCCCCATGTAGTCCATCACCAAATAGTTTAACCCACTTAAAACCCCCCACCTACCCCATTTTTCTCTCTCCTCTATTTTATTTTTGTACTTCTTACTCCTCTCATCTTCTATTCTCCCTCAATCGGCGAATTTCGATTCTGATCTCTCTCCTTCTCGTAACCCCTTCTCTCTATCCTTCTCACAGTCCCTTCTCTCTCCTCTGTTCCTCTAACAATGGTGAATCTTGAACCACTTAGAAAAACTCTTGCTCACGAAACAGATCCAGAGAGGAGAAATTTACTAAATCTAGGTGTCCAACTTTTTGAAACATCTCATTTCTCTCACTTGACAAGGATGTATGTAAGTGGGGAGGCATCCTTGCGTATGAGTCCCGAAGGCTTTGCGGCATTAGGCGTCGCCAATGAAAGTATTAAGGAGGAGAAGAAGTTTGAATGGGGTGTCGTTTGTGGTTTGCCTGCGGTTGGACATTTGGAATTTCAGTTTAGAGAGCGTAGATCCGTGGGTAAAGGGGAAAAACCAAAGGTTGAGGTCCAAAGAAACACGCGTAGTCGCTTCTCTAAATGTTCTTACTTGAGGAAAACTAGAGGAGTGGGGGTGAAAATTTCTGAGCCAATATCACCTGAGAAGGAGAAGGAAAAGAAGTGTCGTTGGGAATCAAGTGAAGATTCTTCACTTCAAATTATGGGTTCTGAGCCTTATGATGGTTCTGTGGGTTCTGATAGTTTGGATGGTTCTGAGGGTTCTGATTCTTATGATGCGCATGTTATTCCTTGCGTTAGTTTGTCATCCGACGATGAGTCCCTCAATAAATCAGAAACCATCTGATTTAAAAGCGCAGAGGAACCCAACTAAGTTTATGTCTGACCTCTCACTTTTCCTTTGTTTTATATTTGGATGTGTTCGTTGTGATTTATTGTGTGTATTGTGTGAATGTGATATTTTGCCACATTGAAATTATGAGTCCCTATTGATGTTGGTTTTAGAAATTAATGATGATGTTGGATTGTTTGTGTTGGTAATTTTTAAAGATGTAGGATTGTTGTGTGTATTGTGTGAATGTGATATTTTGCCACATTGAAATTATGTGTCCCTATTGATGTTGGTTTTAGAAATTAATGATGATGTTGGATTGTTTGTGTTGGTAATTTTTAAAGATGTAGGATTGTTGTGTTGGTAATTTTTGATGATGATTTAACATTGGCTGTTGGATATCTGTATTGATGTTGGATTGGTTGCTTTTGGTAATTTTTCATGATGATTAAACATTGGTTGCTGTTGGATATTTGTATTGATGTTGGATTGGTTGCTGTTGGAAATTTGTACTGGTGTTGGATTGGTTGTTGTTGGATATTTGTATTGGATTTAACATTGGTTGCTGTTGGATATTTGTATTGATGTTAGATTGGTTACTGTTGGTAATTTTTGATGATGATTAAACATTGGTTGCTGTTGGATATTTATATTTATGTTGGATTGGTTGCTGTTGGAAATTTGTACTGGGTTGGATTGGTTGCTGTTGGATATTTGTATTGGATTTAACATTGGTTGCTGTTGGATAATTGTATTGATGTTAGATTGGTTGCTGTTGGTAATATATCTGTCGCTTTGTCAATATGAGTCCCTGTCATTTGAGTTGGAGGAGCCATTGATGAATGATGTGTTGTGTGTGCATGATTATATGACCTCAATGACCTTTGGGAGAGGTTTTCACATGGGTGTCCCTATGCAAGTCCCTTATTTTTGTGTGTGTATGAGTCCTTACAAGTTAAAGTCCAAATGATGAAGGGACTCAACACAGTTGTTGTTGTCTTTGAATTACTCCGTGGCAACAATTCATCTATGATGGTGTTAATGCTTCTAAGCATGGTACACCATGAACATTAGTCTTTGTTGTCAATGTTGAGGGAACAAACAACAACACCATTTCCGTGATAAACCCTTACCTGATGGACATAAAGGCTGTTACATGATGAGAGTTATGAAAATAAATGTATGCATTGAATTGGATTGTTGCAACACATATTTTTCAACCATTGAGTCCCAATAAGCAGCGGAATTAGTAGACATAAGATAACTTCCATTAAAATAAAAAACATGTTACAATTTGACCCACAAAAAGATGTTTAACTTGTGACTGCCATCACATAATGACAAAATAAGACCTTCTAACCACTACAGTTAACCTAACAAATTAAAAACGATGTTTAACTTGAAGGCTTAAAACTTGTTATGTGAACAAAAAGGGGTTTACACATTTTAGGGTTACCTTCATCAAAAGTGGTTAAAAGGGGCAGTCTTGTTCATGCTTCTTCTAATCTGCATCTACTTCTATGTCTTCTACCATTGCTTGAGAGAAATCAGTGCTCACTACATTTAGATGTGCAACAGCCTCATCAATAATTTGTTGATCAACTTCAACATTCAACCCTTAGTGAGCCCAACCTCTCCAACCTACCTTTCCCCACATGTGGCATCTTGTAGTTGTTCCCTCCTTGCACCTTCAGAGCTTCTAGCATAACATATTGCAACTGAATCCATGTGTACCTAATCAGATTGGGATCAAAGTTTGTAAATGCTTCATTGACTTTCTCAATTAACTCATCCAAATTTTTTGGAAATGATTGGTATTGCAAACTTTGAATAGACCAAAACAGAGCTAAATCTAAGATGTTGAAATCTGGAGACTGTGGTGGTTGGAAAATTAGGTGAATGTTGAATCCATTAGTGCTTGCTGCATCTCTAAATTCTGCATCATCATCAGTTAAGTGTGGCCTTGCATTGTCTTGCTGAATGAATATGTCCTTGGACATCCAATCTGCCCATTTTCGCATGATGCTTGGCAGTACATTTCTGAGCAACATATCTCTGATAACAGCCTTTGTGACATTTTGTATTGCCTTGGTCTCAAGTGTCCCAACTCCTCTATTTTTGCTTCATTTCTTTGCAGTTTGTGTGAACACAAAAGGGAATATCCCAAACTTCCCATCATGTACCATGACCCCATGCTCATTAAATAAGGGCCTTGAAGTAACACCCATGAACATTGCTTTGATCTTGTATCTTTTTGACATGCAAACTCTGTATGGATCAATTTCTGCTGGAAGGAGATAAAACCTTCTTTTGTTAGGGTTTAAGTAAAACCACTTATCATCAATATGAACAATGTTGTTCATAGGGATGAAATAGGGTTTTCTGCCTTCTATTGCATACTCAATGTGTGAGAGTACCCACTGTATTCTCTGTATTTTATGCTTCTCTGTGACTGTTGGGTGGTTTTTACTAGTGTGCACCCTGAGTTTACCTACTTTGAGTAGCCTGAAAATCTTCATGTGGGAACACTTCAAGTACCTGCATATGCTCTATAAGTGCACCTCGGGTGTAGGGGGCTGACTGTAGCCATTCCTCTGATACTTCATTGGCTTTCCTACTTGACTTGCCTTTCTATTTTGACCTGACATCGATGGCTTCTCCCCTTGCTCTTTGTTTTTATGCTGCTTTGAAAATTCTGGATATTGTGCTTTTGTGCACCCCTATTTGTTTTGCAACTGTAGACATGTTCCCCCATGGTAACTTGCCATTTTGTTTCAATCCAAGTACCTGAAAATTTATGTAACCTCTTTGAATATTTGTGAGGTTTCCACATGTTCTTCTAACAAACTCATATGCCCACCTTTCTTCTACAGTAGGTGTAGGTGCTGCTAACCCTTCTTCATCCAGTAACTGGTCTATTCCAAAGAAGGCATCTTCCTCACCCATTTTGCTAGTTTTTTTTTGCTGGGATGATGGTGCTACTGTTGCTGCTGATTTTTTAGTGCGGGAAGATAAAGATAACCCTAACTAGTGCTGATTGTAAACTGTGAAAATTTCTGGGTTCCTCTCCTTATATAGAGGGAGGTGTAAAGGGTTAATAACATTAACATTTTATGGTGAAGTTGGTGGGAAATTTTGAATTTTTATTGAAGGGCTTAAGTTTAAAATTTGGGTCCTAAGTGGTTCTACTGGTGTTTAGTTTTTCATCCTTAAAATTAGTGTGTCCAAATGTACAAAATGGCGCCTAAAATTTGGCTCATAATTTTGACTCCTAAAAAGTTGGCTGGTTTCAGTGATAGATTCATTGGAAAAAGTGAAAATTTTGGCTCCAAAAATCCCCCCCCCCAAAATGGCGCCTCAAATCAGCACATGGGGAGAAAAAGCAACTGATCCCCCCTTTTTTTCTCTCCTCCTTACTCTTTAATACACCCCCTAAACTACAATTACCAAATTCTCTATAGGAATCCGTGCCGAGGAAAATTATTGCACTTATTTCGTTACGGAGGAAGTAGATTAAATAGGAACGAAGGTAGTGTAAGACAATAAATAATATATAATTATGTAATTTCAAAATGTACAATAGAAATAAAATTATCTACTTGACATAATATATGATGAAATTGCAGACATTGAAGACAAATCTATTACCAATAAAGCATAGTCCGAGCATCAATTTTCTAGGTATGTTATTTCTATACTATATTTTTTTATGCATGTATTATATTGTTTACTTTACTTTCATATTCGATTATTTCATAATGACTTTCTAAATATTTTATGTGCATTCATTCCGTATTATGTATTATGATAATATTATTGAAAAGCATGAGATATGAATTATAAAAGAAAACGAAGCGTCAACCTCACGTGGGAAAAGGTCTTCATCAAAAGTTATCATAATCCTGTAGGTTATAATTTTTATCAACTAAATATATTATCAATATATATACTATATCATATTGTGTTAAATATTTTCATATTAAATGATTTTGTCTTATATAAGTACTAAAAAGTACCACATGAGCCGTATATTCTTCCAATTCCATCCATATGTCAACATTGTGGTGCTAAACTTCTCGATGGTGAATCTACCAAATTCTGCTGAAACGAAGGAGATATTTGTCAAGCAAGTAATTTGATACATCCCGAGCTTTATCGATTATTTTTATCAGCAGACGATGATTCGAAAAACTTCAGACAATATATAATGTCATAAAATAGTCTATTTTCATTTACATCTTTCGGAGTAAAAAAAGATAAAGAACTCGCACGAAGAGATCATGAAATATACACTTTTAAAGCTCAAGGGTAAGTGTATCATTACATTAACGATCTACTTTCGAACGAACAAATCCCATGGTATCTTTTGTTATATTTTTCGATACTGAAATGGAACATCGGGTCCAAAGTTCTTCTAAAATTACTGCCAAGTGTTATTTCCATTTTGATGCAAGTAAATGAGTTAAATCTGTACGCAAAGTTTTTCTGATTTTTGAAAGATCAACATATAAATGAGACCACTCGCATAGTGATTCGTTCATACCATAACCACGATCAGCATACTTATAATGCTCTAGTTGCATCGTAAGTTACCGCTATTTGGGTAGAATATGGCGGTTCATCTCAACCACTGACTCATGACATTATCGTATAGTCACATTTAAGTGCAAGTCAACGTGTATATCACTATTATGGATGTTACAATCCTTTTCAATTCCCTGTTATATTCCCTTATGGAGAAACTGGATGGCATCGAAATATATATCGAAGTTCCAACAATCGTCAACGTCGACAAGGATGTTCTACATTTCCTATCAACGATGTCTTAACTCAAACTATTAATGATTTAGTTGAAGCTGAGGAACAAGGTTTGTCTACTAAAAATTATTTTAATTATGTTCTTATTATTAAAAAATTTGTTATCATTCGACTGCTAAAACACTCTTTATATTGATATTGTTGCTCAGTCTTCTTCGTCAAATAAAAAGATTTCCTGTAGAGAATATTATTGCTATCAATCCTAAATTCGAATTGGACAAACATTAATTTTGCTTCGTTGCGGATGACTATTTCAACAATTTATTGTTGACATGTACATCAAAATTGAAATGACAAGTCTTGATTTTATAAGGTGTAATCAAGAAACTATTCGTGCCGAACACTATCAAGGAATAATTGATAGTTTAAATCTCGGAGAAACCGAAGGGTTCAATGTTGGACGTCCTTTTGTTCTCCCTCCATCATTTATTGGCGGTCCATGGGACATGCGTAGTAGATATCTTGATGCAATGGCTTTAGTGAGACGTTATGGAAAATAAGATTTCTTCATTACTCTGACGCGCAATCCTCATTGGCCAGAAATTAAAAGAGAATTGCTCCCTCATGAAGAAGCTCAAAATAGACCAGAGCTTATTATTGCCCGAGTCTTTAGAGTGAAAATAATGAAGTTGAAAAAAGATATTGTCGATGGAAAATTGTTCGGTAACGTTGCTGCATTTGTATATGTAGTTGAAAATTCAAAAATGAGAATTATCGCGTGCTCATTTTCTTATCATATTTGATTCAAAAAGTAGAATTCGAAGTCCAGATCAATATGATACTTATGTATGCGCCAAAATTCCTGATAAATCTGAATCCTCATATTTATGAAATTGTTTTGAAACATATGATGCATGATCCTTGCAGCAGAGACAATCCGAAGAATGTTTGTATGAGAGACGACAATAATTGCAAGAATAAGTACCCTCGTAATTTTGCGGAGATGACAACTAATGGCCACAATTCTTTTCCCATTTATCATCGTCGTGATGATGGTAGACAAGCTCGAATTCGTGGAGTATTATTGGACAATCGACGAGTAATCCCTTTTTATTAGTCAAATATGATTGCCATATAAATGTGGAAATTTGTTCGACAATAAAGGTTGTCAAGTATTTATATAAATATATTTATAAAGGGCATAATCGTGTATTGTTTGCTATTACCAATGCAAATAATACAAATCGTGCTGATGAGATAAGTGCATATCAATCTACAAGATGGATATCGCCTCTGGAAGCTGCTTGGTGGATTTTCAGGTTCCTTCTCAATGATATATATCCAAAAGTCGTTGCACTTCAAGTACACCTTCCAGATTTGCAAACCCGCGACATATGGATCCAAGGAGCATCGGCAAAATGTAGTTGAGGAAAACAGTAGAAGATGAACCATGTTGAATACTTTCTTTGAAAGAAATCTAACGGATCGAAATTCTCGACTTCTACTGTATGAACAATTTCCGAAGTATTATGTTTGGAATCCAAAGAAAAATGAGCGATTTTGGAGTCCTCGTCAAAGAGGATTTGTATTGGGACGACTAATCTATGCAATCCCTGTCGAAGAAGAGCGATATTATTTGCGCCTCTTACTTGCTCACATTAGAGGACCTCAATCATTTGAAGATTTGCTTACTGGTTAATACAACGAAATGTTCAACATTTCGTGAAGCAGCATATCAACATAGACTTCTTGAAGCTGATGATTCCATAGAAAAATGTATGGAGGAAGCTACACATTTTCAAACACCATTTGTTTTACGCAGATTATTTGCTACTTTACTTATATAAAGTCAACCAAGAAGTCCGAGGTCATTATGGGATAAATTCTATTCAGCATTATCAGAGGACTATAGTTACTCTTTTCGAAAAAGGCACGAAATTTACAACAAATGACACTTAAAAATATTTCCTACCTCATTGAATCAATGGGGAAAAGCTTTGATAGTTTTGACTTCAGAGGACTGAAAGTTGAAGAAAGCTACGAAGAAAAGAGAATGAAAGAAATTGAAGAAGAGCTTCGAATCCCAATCTCTGTCGAAGAGGTAAATGCTGTTGATTTGTTTAACTATGAGAAAAAAATTACACATAATAGAAAATACTTCCTCTGTTTTTTTTAGTTGCAACATTTGCTTTTTCACATTTACCGAGACACTTATTTGAACGTTAATATCTCATATTGGGTGTAAGTAAAAATTATAAAAATTTAATATTTGGAATCATCGCATTGAGACGAATCTAACAAGACCCCACTTTACTATGTTTTTTCTTATATAATGGTGCGAGATTACTTAACAAAGTTGGTTGATGAATAGTGCCAAAAAGCAAATGTTGCAACTAAAAAAAACAGAGGTAGTATTTATATATGATAGTTATTCACAATAAACTCAAATCTTTCTTTGTTGATGGTCCTGGTGAGACAGGGAAGACATTTTTTTGTTCTACATTGCTAGCTAATTTAAGAGCACAAGGAATAATTGCTTTGGTTGTTTCTACAATCCATAATAGCGGGCATCAAATATTGCTAGTGGTAGAAAATCAAATTCTCGATTTAAAATTCCTCTAGATATTGATGAAAATCAAAACTCCCAAATTTCAAAACGAAGTGCACTTGTAGAGTTAATTCGTATGTCAAGATTAATTATTTGGGATGAAGCATCTATGGCAAAACGCCAAGCTATATAACACCTTGAAAAAACATTGGGAGATATATGTTCGAACGATCTGTTATTTGGTGGAAAGGTTATATGTTCGGAGGTGATTTCAGGCAAGTATTACCGGTCATACCTAAAAGTACTTTACAAGAAGCTATCAACACAAGTTTTGTCATGTCTCCATTATGGACAATACTTGAGAAAATTCACCTAAAATAAAATATGAGGGCAATTCATGATCCCGCTTGTAGCGAATTCCTTCTATGTTTGGGTGAGGGAGCTCCACCTTATGAAAACGGAAGATATATATCACTACAGAAATCAATTGTGATACCTTATCACAATGAAACTCTCTCTGTTGATCAACTAATTGATGCCAAATTTTCAGATATTGATACTATGAACACACGTACATTATCTATGGCAGCAAAAGCTATTTTAACGCCAACAAATGAAGACGCCGAAATTATTAATTCAAGTCTAGTCCACATGCACCCAGGAGAAGCACACGAATACAGAAGTTTTGACGAAGCTATTGGTAATCTGGCGGATGAATTTCTCAAAAATCTTACCAAATGGTTTTCCACCACACCATTTAGTTTTGAAAAAGAATAGTCCTATCATACTTCTGCGTAATCTAGATCCAACATCAGGACTTTGCAACGGCACCAGGCTGGTTTGTAAAGCTTTCTTCCCCAATGTTATTGATGCTGAAATTATTATTGTGGGACATCACAAAGGCGAACCTGTTTTCATACCACGTATTCCATTATAACCATCTGCCGTGGATAAATATCCATTTTATTTCAGGAGGAAGCAATTTCCCATTCGACTAAGTTTTGCAATGACAATAATTAAGGCTCAAGGCCAAACTCTAGACAAAGTTGGTATATATCTGCCACAATCAATATTCTCCCATAGACAACTTTATGTTGCTTTATCTTGTGCAAACAAAAGCTTCAACATCCGAGTTGTTATTAAACCCATTAAACGGTATACAAGTAGCGACATAAAACACACACAAAACATTGTATGTTATGAAGTTTTACAACATGCTGGAATTATTTAAAGTGTCAGTGTCCTACCAGAGGTAAGTATTTTTTAAAAATTCAATATAGTTTCATATTTGTTAATATTTTTCACTTGTTTACCATATTAAATTTCAAAAGGATTAATTGATAGGAATAATTCCACCTTTAGCAGTTCTTCTGAAAGTGGTCCCAACTTTGGCGCATATCTGATCAATATAGGTCATAACCTATTGGTAGTGGTGTCAATCTGGGTCACTGGCTGGGTTTAGGTTGACCCAACCTGGGTCGGAATGATTTGGGTCGGAATAATCTGGGTGAGAGTGTGCCATGGGTCGGAACTGGGTGGGTCAGGTGGACTTGGGTCGGGTTCAACTGGGTGAGAGGGCTCTCGGAACTGGGTCGGCCGGTATCTGGGTTGGGTGAATTTGGGTCGGAATGGAATAAGGTGAAGTCGGCCCAAATCGGCTTTCGGAATAACTTGGGTCGGAATAAATCGGCTTTCGGAATAACTTGGGTCGGAATAAATCGGCTTTCGGAATGACTTGGGTCGGAATAAATCGGCTTTCGGAATGAATTGGGTCGGAAGAAATCGGCTTTCAAAATGACTTGGGTCGGAATAAATCGGCTTTCGGAATGACTTGGGTCGGAAGAAATCGATATCGGAACGACTTGGGTCGGAATAAATCGGCTTTCGGAATGACTTGGATCGGAAGATTTCGGTATCGGAATGACTTGGGTCGGAATAAATCGCCTTTCGGAATGACTTGGGTCGGAATAAATTGGCTTTCGGAATGACTTGGGTCGGAAGAAATCTGCTTTCGGAATGACTTGGGTCGGAATAAATCGGCTCTCGATAGGACTTGGGTCGGCTGAAGCCTCAAACCGGCGGCGTATTGACTTGGGTCGGAACAAATAAGCTCTCGGAATGACTTGGGTCGGAATTATATAGTATATATTAAGTTACGAAGACGAAAGTTATAACAATTAACATGTAATTATATACTGATATTGTGAATTGTGATTGAGTCATTGTGAATTTTGTGATAATATACATTGATACTCATATTACTAATTTAATTAAAAAGTTACTAAACTAAGACTTATAATTTATATAGTTATATTATTGGCTATTGGCCATCGGGTTATTCTTATTCATGATTGCATAAGTATTCAAGTAACAACCATAAGGGGTAAGGCATAAGTCCATACCGATTATTGATTAAAGTCAATAAACTATTAAACTTAAACATTTAGTTACTTAGTGACTTACTCACTCTCACCGAGTCACTACATAGCAACAAAAAGAGTTAAAATTAAAGAATTAGGTTGACATTAATGAAAGCATCGTAATTATAAAATTGTTCGACTTTCATCGTTCATGGAACAACTCAACAAGTAACAATGATCAACGTTAATCGAATATGAAGATGATAACTGTGATCAATTCAAGATGATACATAATCATATCATTAGAGGATGAAACATTGAAACTATAAAGGTAGATCATAGTTAATACCAATCATATCAGTGGAGGATCAAGATCGTTGATGTTTCGGTTGTTGATCTTAAAAGATAGTAACATAGGAGACAATCTTATTAAACGGTCCATGTTAAACGGTTGTTGATCGACTTTCGTTAAGTTAAGGTTCACCGTTCACATAAATCAAATGATCATAAGATTGATTGTCTTTGACATTAATCAAAACCATCAAAAGATTGATCGTCTTTCATCTTTCGTGTTACGGGGTTCTTTATAAAAGATAGGGCTCGATCATCGATGTTATTACACGGTTAACAATAATCGAAGCATCATTAGATTGATCGACTTTCATCGTTGATGTTTCAGTTGTGGATCTTAAAATATACTAAGATAGTAACATAGGACTTAGGAGTCTCGACTCTCGACTCTCGACTCTCGAGTCTATTTGATTATCCATATCTTTGAGTTGCTATACGTAGCGACATCGTCGTATCGGTATTACGGTAATTCATAACAGTTTCACGTCATTCATAATCATCTTTACATGAATCAACTTGTTTAAAATTAAAAATACTAATTAAACATTTAAACTTAAACATTTAAACTTCTAAAGTTTATAATTTTTATTAATTTATAATATTAATAATAGTTTAGGAATTTAAGTAGATTACTAAATTACTAATAACTAAACAAATCAATACTAGAAGTCTAGATTAGTTGTCTAGAATTATAAATTTGGAAATTAGAAAATAGAATACTTAACTTAACCTTAACCATTGATTTGAGAAAGATAAAATCCAACCATTGATATTTTGAAATCCATGTGCTTGGTAACTCTTGATGTTCATTGGTCAAAACAATAACTCAAGGATCATGGTTTGTGACCATTGATTAGCCAATATAAAATCTAAGCCCTTCATTTCTTTACTTACTCTCTAACATGTAAAATCTTCATTCTAAAATCTGAGCCATTCATGCTGCAGCTGTTGAGTTGCTGATGATGCTGATGCTGGTCTGTTGCTGCTGTTGCTACTGGTGGTGGTTTGCTGCTGCTGGTGGTGGTGGTCTGCTGCTGCTGGTGGTGCTCTAATGCTGCTGCTGGTGGTGTTTTGTTGCTGCTGCTGCTGGTGCTCTAATGCTGGTGCTGGTGGTGTTCTGTTACTGCTGCTGCTTCCGGTTGATTTCCGATGTTGCTGCTGTTGGTGGTCATTTTATAATTTTATTTACTTTAGAGTTTAGACTTACTCATTTTGATATGTACATTATTCATTTGTAAGTGTACTTGATCTTTTGTAAACATTATACTATTAAAGTATATGAATATAAGAGTTTTCTATTTTTCCTAATTTACTTGTCTTATTCTCTCCAATATCCCTTCAAATTCAATATACTTTTCGGTTCAACTATTTAACTATGCACCTTCATCTAAGAATAATTTAACTATGCACCTTCAAATTCAAAATGATCATAATGTATAAATGTGTGAGGCAATGGCTCCAAGCCTGCGACTATACTATTAATAAGTTTAAGTGGATTTTGGGAGAAATAAGAGGAGGAATGTTGCTACTGTTGGTGGTCATTTTATAATAAGTATATGAAGTACTGATGTTTCGTGTTTTTGGGGCGTTGGGCGTGGGGGGTTGAGTTTGGGGGGTTGGGAGTAAATGTAGGATACTGTGATTAATGTTCTTTTTCTTTTTTTTTTCTTTTTTAATACTTACTAGTTACTACTCATACATAGTTGTGATGAGAGGAAGAAAACTGGGTCAGAATGGTTTTGGGTCGGGTTGTATTAGGTCGGGTTGTATTGGGTCGGAATGGTTTTGGGTCGGGTTCAGTTGGGTCGGGTGGTAACTGGGTCGGGTGGTAACTGGGTTGGGTGATAACTGGGTCGGTGATAACTAGGTTGGGTCACAACTGGATCGGGTGCTAACTGGGTTGGGTCACAACTGGGTTGGGTGATAACTGGGTGGGTTTAACTGGGGTCATTAGCGGGTGAAGTTGGGTGCGGGTTAGTTTTGCGTCGGAAACAGGTTGGGTCTGGGTCGTTGTTCACGGGTGCAACTGGCCACGGGTCCACCTGGGTCGACCTAGTTCAGGTTGGGTTGCCAATTCCACGGGTTGAACTGGGCACGGGTGGACGCTGGGTCGGAATGGGTCGGCTTTCCACCCGACCACTCTCGGCTCGGAACAGGTTGGGTCTGGGTCGGATGCGTGTTCACCCGTGGGTCGGCCTAGTTTTTGACACCTCTACCTATTGGTAACCTGTAAATGCGGGTTAAATATCCAAATTGTGTAATTAAGTTCTAATTTAAAAACCCTAATAATATAATTAACCACTAAAAAAACAAAAGCACCACCCTTCCTCGTTACCACCAGCCCTCCACCCACAGAAAGCCCTCACTCTCCTAAACCACCCCTTCCTCCCTCACCCCTACCACCAGCAGTCCTCCTTTGCCACCCCCTCCCCTTCCTCTTCCACATGCCCACCCCGAAATAGACCCCCACCCAGCCACCAACCCCCACCTTAACCAAGTCTCTCTCAGTCACCTTTCCACAATCTAGTACTAATCCACATTCAGTCGGCGCATCACCGACATTCGAATATTCTTGTCCATCAAATCATCATCCACTTCAAAACCCTTCACCATTTACCGCAACCACCACTTCACATCGCCTTACTCTTTCCTTCCCTGAGCTCTTACAACTTCAAACATCACCGACGAGGGAACAAACAACGTCTTTTCGTGGTGGCAATTGCATGGCAGCAACAACGACATGAACAGGGGATGGCAAAGGTGGTCGTAAATGGAAGAGGAAGGAGAGCTGCGAGGAAAAAGAGAGCTTGAAATGGGGTTTTGGGGTAGTGTAATGTGGTTCAGTATTCTTATGGGTGGGTGGGACTTTGAGTGGTGGTTTCTGTGGGGAGGGTGGGTTGGGTTGTGCTGTTTGTAGACTCAGGTCGTAGGGAGAGAGTGAGGGGGGTTTTTGAGGAGATAATGTAGAAAAATGAGAAAAGAAACTTAAGTAATTAAATGTAACCTGTTCAACATGTTTTAGGTAAAAAAAGACCAGTTTAAGATGTTAAGGTATCAAGATGGGATCATTTTGAGATTATCGAAAGTTAGGATTATTTTAGCAGACCGCCTAAAGGTGGGATTATTAAAATCAATTAATCCATTTCAAAAATAGTCTCTTCAGATATAACCATAATTAAATTTAGTTAAATTTTATAATGCTATAAATATTTTTGTACTCATTACTGGGCGTACTACAATTCATGTTTTTATAATTAAATTTTTGTGAATATGCTGACACGATATTAAAATATATCTTGGTTTATATTGCAAGGACGTCGTGACTATGGAAAGACTAGCACTTGGTGATTTATCTGACCAAAGTCGTAATTTTACGACTACAATTGTCGTCCTCCGCAAACAACCTCCAAAGACATCTCGTTCAGGAACTGTAAAGATGCAAAATCTCATATTTGAGAACGAGGTACATTTACATGATATCTTTCTGTGTGCAAGTCATATTCAGTATAAAAATTATTTTTCATAACACTGCAAATGTTAATCTTATATTTAGGGTGTACAAATGAGAGCGACGACAATATTTGAACAAGATATTGATCTCTTCATGGATACACTTCATGAAGGAAAAGAATATGATATAACAAATCCACTTATCAGTCGAATGCCTGACTATCTCATTAAAAATGAGCAACATTATCAGATGACCATCAAATCAACAACAAGAGTAACCGAAACTCAATTATCCATACGTAATCGAATAAGTGAATCGTCCTATTGGTTAGTAATTAATTGTTTCTACTACCAACTTTATTGAGACTAATATTCGTTACTAATGACTAACAATTTTATGGCCTTTTGGACAATCTCATTTATTGTATCTGCAGATATTGTCGATATCGATATCCATGTACATGAAATAAGGATGGTGACTTCTCAGATAACTGGAAGTACTTATGATATACGTGATATTGAGTTGACAGACACAACGTAAGTTCATAATTTCAACAATATCAATCATTATGAAACTAGTCTATTCAATAACATATATGTGCATATTATGACAGGCTAACACCAATAAGTTGTCAGTATGGAACACTCTTGCTACACATGAAGCTGAACAGATTGCTGAAATAATCGATTCACTCCTTGTTATTCAAGTTACACGTGTTAGAACAAATTTTTTTGATGGTATCTCATTTCAATTATTTTAACATTTAAATATTTCATATACTTTATAATATGATTATGTTATTATTATTAGTTTAGAGCTGCTTTTGTTCGTATTTTTGTTATTGTTAAAGCAACTATAACTATACTAATATGTTTTTATAGGAGCAAAATGGAACAACTCACCTCTTTCCACTATCAAAATAAACACTAATTCACCAACTACACTTGCATTACAAAACTAGTAAGTTGAATAAAAGAATAGACATAAATTAATTATTACCAACATTATCTAATTATACACAAAATTTTGTTGTAGGATTGTTTGAAAATACTGATAAAATTTACGAGCTCAAAACTACTCAGAGCAATGAAAGCATAGAGCAAAATGGAAGCTCAGATATTTTGATTACCTTACTAGCTGAACAACAGGTTATATTATAATTCAAATATAAATTTATTTCTTATGTTCTTCATTGTAGTTGTATTTTTCTTAGTCATTTTTTATAATTTAATTTTCTTAATATCAGGCTGGAAAGGTTGTGCGTATTAAAGGAAAATTACAGAAATACTGAACAAGCATAGTATAATATATGATTCTTGTAACGTATGCAACAAAAAATGTAATGCTGACATCGGAGAGAAATTTACTTATTCTATTTCATCCACTCCACATGCTGCAACAGCTCAACCCCGGTAATTTTTGTACATTGTTTTTCATTATTTTTTTAAATTTATGCAACTGTATAGTACTCAACTTAATTATAATAAATCATATCAATTCACTACATATGTATCTTACATGTTGATTGTGAATCTCCACCAGTACTACGCCTATGACATTCTTTGGTCCTCATGTAGAGTTTGTCTTCGACAAAAAAGCAAATGAGATCTCTCTATTGTCAATGCAGGTACCTTAATGATAATTTCATATTACATAATATAAGTATATCAATAATAAATATTAATTATATTTATCCTTATAGGAACAATCACTAGTGGAAAAAACCTTATATGTCACTTAGAAACAGATGCGGTTTTTGTAAAACCGCATCCGAAAATCAAGATAAAAAATGGGAGGGAAAGTTGGCAGAATAATCTGATGCGGTCCACAAGAGAACCGCATCAGATTATGAAACAGATGCGGTTTTTTAACAACCTGATGCGGTTCTTTGGACCGCATCCGAAATTGGTTAATGAAATTGCCCCCAAAAAAACCCGTGTTCATCAGCTCACCTCACTCTAACAGTGCCCCTCTCCTCTCTCATTTACCCTACCACTACCAGGCCCCCTCCTCTCACTCTCTCTCTCCTCAACTCAACATTGCCCCAAAATGGCGAAATTCATCATCTCCTCCTCTCCTCCTCTCTTCACCGCCATCAGCACTTCCCAGGCAACAACTCTTCTTTTTATTTACGCTCTTGATTTTTCAATTTCACTTCTGAAAAATGATTGGCGAAATTGAGAACGGTTGGCATCGTCGAGGGGAAGTCGCTCCGACTTACTGGTGAACGAGTAAAACGACGAAGGAGGTAGTATTTTAATGTAATTTGTTTCTGTAGAAGTTCAGTTTTTTTAGTGGAAATGAAGGAGAAATTTGAATCTCTTTGATGAAAGTGCAAAATCAATGGTTATATGAAAATGTTTGCTAACTTTTGGTTATGATTCACAAATTGTCAATTGATTTTAGTTTTAGTATCACGATTTTTGGTAATTTTAGGTTTAACTCATTGAAAGTATTCAATTTTTCATATATCTGTTTGGCTTGAATTGTGACATGTTGAGGAGTTGGTTCGTAGTTGTTGCTTGTGAAGATAAACAGTAGATCTCAAATAATGAAATAGCTAACTATTATTTTGACTAGAAAATAGTGTTACATTTTAATGCTGGATTTAATTCATGTTTTTGATCCCGTATATTCGTGTTTGATGGCTAGTAAGAGTTCATCTCGTTGATGGAATGTAGAATCTTTGCTTGAATTGTAATATTACATGTTGATTGCGGATCGAGTTTCTTTTTTTTTTATACACTATCATCTTTCAATCAAATGTTTCGAAATCGGTATTGTAACATTCTTGTATAATTCCTTTAATTCTCTGAGATATGGACTCAATTTCATAGTTGGCAATAAGATGATTTCAGAAGTTAAATAACACTGTTCTTCTCCATTTTCACCGCCGCTGGTTACTATACACTAACTGTCGCTTGCAAGAAAGAAGAGAGATGGAGGCGGAGACAGTGAAGAACATGGACGTGGATCTTTCAAGCGTTTTTTCAATCAGATGTTCCGAAACGACAAATTCACTTCTCTTAATATTCCTCCAATTAATATGTTTGTATTCTCTTTCTCACTTTTCCTTTCTAATCATTCTAAATCCTAACTTCACATCTTATATAGCAGTGTTTAGTGGATATTAAAGCCATAATCTAGGGTTCTATATATTAAGTGCTCCGTGGATTTATATTTGAGAGCATATACCGGTAACGCAGTGCGTGAATTGAGGCATCTTATGAGCAAATTCAGCATTAGGGTCTATATCTTTTCTTTATTTTCTGGCAGCGCAAATATGTGGATCTTTTGGTCCATTTTTTACAGCTTCATGCCACTTCACTAAGAGCACCTCATATTATCCTCTGGTTCTCTATGATTGTCCTTGTTAAGGAAGCCTGTCAAGAGAAGTTCAAAAGAGTCGGTAGCATTTGTTTTAATTGAACTGTGCAATAATTGCACATAGTTATAAGTTATAACATATATTTTGGACAGTCAATTGGAAACCAACCAAGATATAAGTCATGCCTGCTAGCATGTATCAGTGTCCTTATTCGTTTCTATTACTATTATTAAACCATTTTGCAGTGAAGACATTCTACTTGCAAATTGAAGCTTTTGCAAGTCTATTTATAGTTACTAACCTGCAAATTTGTTTTCAGTAAAGCTATGGAGATTGCATCCAACAGCTGGTTGGCACACATGGATCAGTTGTTAACATTAGGAGACAAAGATGTGAAAGAGAGAAAATGCATGAAGGAAAAGGTGCTGAAATTAGTGGATATTTACTATGAAGCACTAGATGCACCAAAGACAGGGGTAGAGGGCTTGGTAGAGGTAAGCCCTGCATTTAACTGGTGCTTCTTGTTTTCTTTTCTTATTTACAGCCAGTATGTTGACGGTGATGAAATGTTCTTGAAAAAAGGCAGTCGTCCGGTACTATCAGTGAAATCAAAGGGCCATGCTCTTCATGTTTTTGTAAAAAAAGAACATTCAAGGTTTTACATGAATCATTTTTCTAGTCTCATTATATATATCAGCACTTGTGGACGTGTTCCTAACCTGGTCAACTGACATTATATGCATCATGAAAATACTTGTGTTTTCAAGATTCTGCTCATTTTTTTTATCCCGTAACTGGAATTGTTTCAGTGGTAGAACTATGTGCTTTATTTCTTCTTGCAGCAGGAGATTCTCTTCTGCTTCTACATATCATCAGCACAGACAATATAATTCGTGTTATGTTCTTATGTCTTGTTCCATCTCCCTTGCTTATGAAATTGAGGTTTCTGGTTGTTTGTTTTCTCCTTTTGAGTTTGGGATGATGGATCTGTCAGCTGGCTTGTTTTGATGACTCAATGTATTTCGTCTGTAGCTGAAGTTAGAGTTTAGGAACTCTAAATTTTTCACCAGAGTTTATGTTTGATGTCCTATGTCGGATATTGTGTGGCAGCACAACTTTCCTTATCGGTCCCAAAAGGCAAGTGGCAATGATGCTTGATCCTGTACGTATATATGCAACTGCCTTGTATCTCGCGAGTATGATTATCGCACTGTTCTGCATATCGGTAAATATCTCTCATTATCCTTTTACCCAATGTTTTCGTGGATTTTTTTTTGAGAGAATCCTTTTGTCTTACAATATTTCCATTTAAACATAATTCCATAAATTACCCCAAAACCTTCTCATTAGCAGTGAGCAACTGAACATACATACGTAAATTCCAATGTGATCGGCTCTTGGACTATGATGAAAATGTGCGGAAGCAACTTGTTACTGTGGTGTGCGATGTTGCTTGTTATGATCTTAACTCTATTCCTGTCGAAACTGCCAAACTAGTTGCAGAGCGTCTTCGTGACAAATCAGTAATTAATTCTATCTCTTTGCATATCCTTAGTGATGATGTTGACTTGTTTTCTTATTGTTTTAGCTTTGATTGTGCAGTTACTCGTCTTCAATATTCAATACTATTCCTTTAATTTCTGGGATACCATGTTAATCTTTTGCTCATGGGAGAATGATCTAAGCTAAGAAAGATTTCATTGGAGCCCCACCCCCCCCTTGCCCCCCCCCCTCCTTTGCCCCACCCCCGCAACCCCCTTGCTGCCCACCCCCTTGCACAGTCCCTCCACCCTGCCGCCCCCGCTGGACCCCTCCCCCGCTGTGCCCCACCCCCTTGCTAACCCCCTCCCCTTTCCGCCCCACCCCTGCAGACCCCCCTTGCCGCCCACCCCCTCGCACACCCCCCACCCCGCTGCCCCCTGCGGACCACCCCTCCCCCGCCGTGCCCCACCCCCTTGCCCCCTGCGGACCCCCTCCCCCTTGCCCCCCCCCCGCACCCCCCTCCTCGCCCCACCCCCGGACCCCCTTGCCGCCCACCCCCTTGCGCAGTCCCCCTGCAGACCCCCCTCCCCTTGCCCCACCCCCGCACCCCCTTGCTGCCCCCCCACCGTGTTCTTGTTAATAGATATATGCACACATTTAGTAAATTATTAAATTCATATCAGGAAGAATAAAGATAATTTACTTTAGGAAGCTTCTCAAAGATATGTGTGTGTCAAATTGACCGACTGTTTTAACTTCTGTTTCTCCTTGCAGATGCTATGACATCTGCTCCCATATCGATTTTCCATCCGCAAGATTATAACTGCATGTATTGCAAGCTTGAAGAAGCCTATGATAGCGAATGACTGTTAAATCTAATAGGAGGAGCCATTGAAGTATAAAATTATAATGTCATAGTTGTGTATGTTAATATTTTTATGTATTTAATTATTTATGCTTCAATTGGGCATAATATGCTTAATAAAATGAGTTTTTATATATATTATTGATTTTGTATTGATTAATAATAAAAAAATGCAAAAAAAAAATTTTTTTTTTTGGTTTTTGGGGGAGTTATTTGATCCGGTTTTTCTAAATAACCGGATCAGATTGTCTGCTTTGCATACAATTTATTTGGCGCCATGAACATTTTCTGATGCGGTTTTATAAGAAAACCGGATCAGATAATATCAATATCTGATCCGGTTTTCCTAAAAAACCGCATCAGAAAAGTATTTACTGATCCGGTTTTGGACCGGATCAGTAAATAATTGGGATCTGCTGCGAGCCCACCTGATGCGGCCGAAAACCGCTGCAGTAAGCCCGGTTTTGACCGCATCAAATAGGCTTTTTTCCACTAGTGAATGAACATTTATTATGGAAGAAACTGTTGAAAAGTTAAAAGACAAATATTTCAGCATAGAATTGGCTATATACATGCTTAGAGATAACAGACAACTACGCTAGAGAACTAAGGAAATTACATAATCCACCGTTTGAATATTGTATCTACAGTGTAACCTACTTTTTATTATCCATTGTAAGATAAAATACTATAGACACTATTGTACATATTGTAAAATATTATGTAACTTATTAGTATAATTGCATTTCATATTAGTTGTTGAACCCTTAAATATTTAAATATAATGCACTTTGAAATTTATATTACACATTTTATATCATATCGAATTTTATAAGTATACATAAAATTAAATATAAATTAGAATTTTATTGAAGTAAAATATAATAAAAAATGTGTATATAAAAGAAGAATATTCTAATAGTTTTACAAAAAAACATTTTTTAACTTTTTAACAACATATTACTTGTTATCTTAGAGCATAAATGTTCAGACACGTAAACTTCAAATATACATTCCACATAAATACTGATGACAAATCATATCAACATGAATATTTAAATAACACGTGTTATCATACATATATGGAGTTAAAACACAATTTATGACAAAGGTCAACATGCATGTTACATTTACTATAAAGCTCGTACTCAATTATATTTACATACACACATATGCGCGCAGAGACATACATACACGCACATACACATATACACTCAAACAAATACTATCACAACTTTGAAATTATTGTTACTTATAATAGGCGAATCACATCATAATCGAAGCGAACATTAAGATAATTTTGCGTGACATGCTAATACAACTTAATTTACCAGTAGAATACTACGGAATTCATTTTGTCACTCATGATAAACTTATGGCATACGTTAAAATTCATGGAGTTCCAAACTTTCCACATACACTAAAATTTATCGGAATGACTTCCACAGAGGTCAATCCTTCATAGTAAAATGCAGCTCGACAAGCCATTAAATTTCTTTGAAATACTATAATTATTATCAACTGAAATTGTTGGAAGATAATCAACAACGTTTACAGCAGCTATACAACAAAATATATTAGAAACTCTCTGTGCTATTACATAAAGTATTCAAATTTAAAATTATATTCTATGTAATCAGCTATATTTCAATAACTTTGTAAGATATGGTAGAATATTATTTGTTTTGTTTACAAGTATTAATATATCTCTATTATGTTTTTCTCATATCATATTGTTTTATTTACTATATCCATATTATGTTATAATTGAAGTTGCTTTAACAAATATTATTATATATGCAAAATGACAACATATCAATTTTTTTAATATATCCTAAATACAATATTATAATAGATTAAAAAAATATATATATATATATACATCATATACGGATAACTATTACTCCCTCCGTTCTTTTTTGTTCTTCCTATTTTGACTTCCACGTTTGCCAATGCACGTCTTTGACCTTAAATATCTTTCATTGTGTATTAATAAAAATTATAATGATAAAATATTAATAAAGTACTCATTGAGACAAATCAAACAAGACTCCACATGACTATATTTTTTATCATATGTTGAAAATAATTTAGAAGATTCTCTTCAATTGTGAATAGTGTCAAGATTCTAAATAGGAAGAACAAAAGAGAACGGAGGGAGTAACATTTTACTTAAATCAAAGTCATTCAATACTATGACACCTTTTCGTAGCTCACCAACTGGTCGACACATATAGATAAAACAAATTTCTAGACACGTATAATAAAAACTTACATTGAATTAACCACCTATCTTACACGTATTTTCATAGACAACTACATTGGGACACATAGATGAAAATAAATTCGTACACAATTTATCTTTCGTGAATCTGTTTGAACTGTTTTTATAATCTATATAAAAAAACAGACATCAATAACTACAATAGTTTGGCCCTTACATAGTAAGAATGTACTAATATAGCTCATATATTTTGATTCTCAAATACTACTTGCTCAGTATTGATTAACATTCTCTTTTTCTATTTCAGTATCAATGGAAGAACAATGCCGGGTAATAGAGGATAATATCAAAATAATATTAAACGATATATTGATGCAATTAAGTCTACCACATGCAATTTTTGGTATTCATGCGATAATTCATGATAAAATAGAAGCAAATATCGATCTTTATGGAATTCCAAACGCTCCAGGACCTCTAATATTTGTTGGACCATCATCTACACAACTAGGATCTTCACAACAAAATGCAGCAAGAAAAACAATTAAATTTCTTCAATAAATATATAATAGTGAGGTTGCATATTGTGATTATTATGAGTTCAAATCACTACAGCATAAAAAGCACCAGCTACTTGAAGAGTACAACAACTACATCCAAGATCAAAGATCAAAGAGCTTAGCCGTGCTATTTCTTTGAAAAATATATCTTACGTGTAAAATAATATAGTATAGGAGTATAATATATTAGTTTATGTTTTTTTATCGATGCTTATATCTTAGTCTATACGTAATTGTATTAAAAGTTTAGCTTTTACCTATGTATCTTATAAATACGTGTACCTATAAATATTGAATATATATTATTATATGCAAAATATTATTCCAGATTTGAAACTGTTGTTATAAATTCATGTTGGTTGGTCCAACTAGTTGTTGTTAAAGACAACAAGTTTTGCTGATTCCTGTTATAATTTTAATGGACGTCCAAACTTTTAAGAGTATTTGTCAAATTGTCTTATGCGCATGTGAGGTGGGTGATAGGGGTATAGTTGGGTAGTGCATATGGATCTAAATTTAGATTTGCACCCGTGTAGTGAGTATATGGATGTTGGAATTGTGCAAGACATGGGTAGTGGGTAAAAAAATTTAAGGACTACGGGCTTTGGTAATGAGTATTCATCTGCCTCGCCCGATCTTCATCCCTATCATAGTTATAAGATACGCCCTTTTCTTTGTAATATATTGTCTTTATGCATTTGAAGTTAAAATAATTGTTTTTATGGGCCTTTAAGTATGCTTGTTGGGCCCTTAGGCATATTATTATGTTTTGGTTTTCATTGAGAAAAGTGCTATCGAAATGTAGTGGTGGACTGTGGGGCATGCACACATACAATTATCGAAATTAGGCATGAAGCTGTCACGAATACAACCACCTATTTATTATGAGCTTGACATGAACACAATAAAAATCGTAATATTATAGAGGGAACTTGATGACATGACATGATGGTGGGTCGTGAGTTGTTTTTTTTTTGCTAAGTAATTGAGTAATATATAGAACGCAAACAATATTTACAACCTATCCCAAAAGCTAGGGAGGAGCAAACCAACAAGGTTGGACTCCCCCTCCCAGCCACGGCCAAAAAACCAAATTACAATTCCCCCAACAACAATTACAAAGTATAAAACCAAGTAAGATCATTCCTAGAAATCTTCCTAAGCATTACAAGAAAAATTATCCGCCTTACATTCTCCCTGATATGGTTCACAAGATATTGCACAGTAGGCACCTTGGCATACCATCTGCAGTCATTCCTTGCTAGCCAAACACCATAAACAGCCCCAGCCACTGCTGCATTACAAGCAGCCCACTAGAACTATGATCTTCTGCAATTAATAATCCATCTGATTATCCTAGAAAGATCATTAGTAGAGGTAGAGATCCCCATCCAAGTCTTGATCTGCTCCAAAATCTTCTGACTATAGCAACACTGAAAAAGCAGGTATTCTTGAGTCTCATTAGAAGAGCCACATAACAAGCAAACAGTAGCAACCATCTGATTATATCTAACAATTTTATCAACTGTATGTAACCTGCCCCTCATAGCTAACCAACTTATGAATTGGTGTTTAGTCACACTTAATCTATTCCAAACAAAACCATCCCAGTGAACAATGGGTCTAGGATCAATCATTCTCTGCATAACATCCTGAATTGAATAGTGGTGAATGTTTTGAAATTCAGCCATGCTGTACAACTGTTTAATTTGCTCTTTAACTGCACAAAGTTTCCTCCAGTACCAATTCCCTCCATTTGTGGGAGTATAATCCCACCACTGCTCATCTTTGATGTAAACTGAATGAACCCAGCGCACCCAGACACTGTCTTTCGTCCTTGTAATATCCCAGACATGCTTGCCAAGACTTGCTAAGTTCCATTTCTTCACATCCCTAAAACCAAGCCCTCATGTTTTCTTTCCACTACAAAGATCACTCCAAGCCACATAAGCACCTTTAGAACAAAAGTGATTTCGATACCATAGAAAGGATCTACAAACACTCTCAATATCTTTTATAACACTATTGGGCAAAATAAAAATTTGTGCCCAGTACCCATGTACACTCATCTGGACTGCATTAATCAATTGAACTCTACTAGAGTAGGAGATGTTTCTAGAACTCTAGACCCTAATTTTTGTTGTCATCTTGTCCACTAAGCATTCACATTGGGCAACAGTAATCTTCTTAGCATGAATAGGGACCCCCAAATATCTGAAAGGAAGAGCCTCCCTCTTCATGCCAGACACATTTTGAATTCTAACAATATCCTGTTCATCCATCCCACAACAAAAGAATGCTGATTTCTGCACATTTGTTTTCAAACCAAAAGAATCAGAATATAGTCTGAAAGCTCTCAGCATAAGGTAGACAGAAGCGAAATCACCTTTAGAGCAAAGGATCAGATCATCTGCGAAGCTTAAGTGAGTAAGCTTTATGGAATTGCATCTTGGATGGAAATGAAACTGCTCCATCTCATTCATTTTTCCTCAAAATTCGAGCCAAATACTCCATACAATTAACAAAAAGAAGAGGAGAGAGGGGATCCCCCTGCCTCAAGCCTCTCTTAGAGGCAAAATATCCATGTAACTCACCATTTATCATCAGAGAGAATGTAGGAGTGCAAACACATTCCATAACTAATTCCATAAAGCTACCAGGGAAGTCAAGAGCCAACAACATATCTTTAAGAAAGCTCCAGTTCACAGTATCATATGCCTTCTGCATATCTAACTTAATGATGCAACTAGGACTTGTAACTTTTCTATTATAATGCTTCACCATGTCCTGGACAATCATGATGTGATGAATAATTTGCCTACTATGCACAAATGCTCCTTGGGTGTCTTCAATCAAACAAGGTAACACCTCCCTTAATCTGTTGCAGATCATCTTGGTAATACATTTATATAATGTATTACAACAAGAGATGGGCCTGAATTCACTCACATTTTTGGGGCAGACGTTTTTAGGAATAAGAGTGATGAGAGTAGTGTTAAGGGCTTTTAACATTCTACCATGCACAAAGAAGTCTAAAACAGCATTAGTTACTTCTTACCCCACAATATGCCAAGTATCTTTGAAGTAGAAACTTCCAAAGCCATTAGGCCCATGAGCCCTATTTCCATCTTTTTGAAAACATAGCTTTCTTCACCTCCTCAGGAGAGTAAGGTCTGATTAATCTATCTTTCTGAGCTTGAGTAAGAATGGTACTTGCTCTAACAACCTCTCTGTCAACAGGGGTAATATTCTCATCATCAGTGCCCAGAAGAGTCTTATAATACTCTAAGAAAGTCTGCTTCACCTGATCACCAGAATCTTGCCATTCCCCAGCCATATTATAAATGCCATAAACTGAGTTCTTCACCATGCTTTGCCTGATACTCTGGTGGAAGAGAGCAGAATTATCATCCCCATCCTTAAGCCAGGCAACCTTAGCTTTATGTTTAAGAAATGACAGATAAGCTGAGTTTTTCACCTTATACTCATTTACCACTCTCACTTCTTCATCAGCCAGCAAAGGATTCCTAGGATCAACATGTAATTTCTGTTGAATCTCCTCCATCATAGCTGTAGCCTTCACCACATCAGCATGGATTTCCATGAAACCTTCTTTGTTCAAGATCTTCAGCTCTTGCTTCACCTTTTTTAGCTTCTGTAAAACTCTAAACATCCTATTCCCAACAACTGCACCTTGCCAGCAATCTTGGATAATAGAGTTAAATTTGGGAGAAGCCTTCCACATTGTGAAATATTTAAATGGTCTTTTACAAGACACATTACCTTCATGGAATGAGATAATACAAGGTGTATGATCAAATTCCCCCTCATTTAGAAAAGCAGGACTAGCATGATCATAAACATCCTCCCATTCTGAGTTTACAAGAACCCTATCCAACTTGGAGAAGACTCTAGCTCCCCCTTCCTGCTTTTAACTCCAGGTAAACTTGTTTCCAGAGCTCTGAAGGTCATGAAGCTCACAGTGAAACAAACATTCCCTCATGGACTCCATTTCCCAATTTCTAACCAGAGCCCCAATCCTTTCATCACTATTCAACACACAATTAAAATCCCCACTCACCATATAGGGATCTTTAATGTTCTGAGCAATTAATTTCAATTCATCCCATAAAGCCTCCCTCTTATTTCTGTCTTTTAAAGCATAGACAAATATGCAGTCAAAACCACATCCACCACTCTTTGGAGTAACATGAAAATGTAACCACTGACTGGCACCACCTATGATATTGACAGTAAAAATGCCAGGCATCCAAGCTAACAAAACTCTTCCACCTGGGTGATAAGAAGAGTTTGAAGTGAAGCACCAATTCTGAAACATAACTTGGTAAAGACTACCCAGGCCAGTAGTCTTTACCTTGGACTCCAGCAGTCAACCAGACCAATAAAATGCATTCTGAGGTACTCTCTCACAACCCTCTGCTTCCTTGGACTGTTTAACCCCTGGATATTCCATACACAGATCTTATCCATTTGGATTGAAGGAGTTCCTTCCTCCATCACCAGCATCCACCCTACCTCTTTCCATCACAGTAGCCACCACCTCATTCTCCTCCAAATTCTCAGCATCTGCCAGTACATTGAATGAGTTTCTATCAACTGTTCTAGCAACTGGACTTGTAGAAATCCTCCCTGCCCTAATAGCATGTTGAGAAACCCTCTGCATCAACTGTTGGAATAGGACCAGGCTGTACACCTACATTCACAGGATCTGTAGTCTGTGCAGGAACATTCTTAGGAACCCAAGCCTGAGTTCTCTTCTTCCTGCAAGTTTTCTCCTCATGCCCAAATATCTTGCAAGTGTGACAAAATAAAGGTTTCCAGTGACATTCACATAAGTATCCATCCCTAACTCATTCTCAAAAACTATTTCATTTGGGAATTCTAGTGAAACATCAACTTCCACAAGGACTCTTGCATATTGCAATTTCTCCCTCTTCAAAGTTGCATTATCCACCTTCAAGAATGTGCCAACATCACTCACAATTTTAGTTAAGCAGCCCTGACCCCAATACTTGAAGTCTAGATTCAATTGAATCCAGATTGGAATCCTCTTAACCTCATCTCTCTTGAAATTTATGTTTTGATTCCAAGCCTTAATCATCACCGACTTCCCATCAAAAAACGGACAACCACCATTAACCACCTTGTCCCTGCTTTCCATGGAGCGGAATCTAAATATGAATAAGCCTTTTTCAACCATTGCAACTTTATCAACCCCTAATGACTTCCAAATACGACGCAAAAAACCCTCCATAACCATACTCGGTGGATTGGCACCCAAAACGTAACAAATAATGGCAGAATTCCAATAATCTACCTCTTCCTTAATGTCAACAAGATCAATTTGAATCTTAGGCTTATCAATTCTATGGTTATGACTATCAATTTCAACATCAGCAACCTCATGGAATTGCTGTAAAATAGGGATAAAATTACATTGCGGTTCCCTTGTTGTTTGCACACCAGGTGTTCGATGAATTGATGACATCCACGCAGAGAGAGTACGATTCATCTCCGATTGTTGACGAAGCTGAATAATCGATTGCTGTGGAGTTAGAATTTCACCAACCTCAAAATCTCCAAATTCCAACGCTTCAATACCCATAATCTCATCAATAGATCGGGTTTTCTTGGCCTGAGAATCCGAAGTAGGACCCCTCGGCTTGTTAATCACAACTTCCGGCGAGTTTTCCATATTTTCCGACGAGATACCACGCTTATGTTTTTCCCGCCATGGCTACAGCAGGAGCTGAAAGAAAGTTAGGAGATAATTTTGAGTTGTTATAGTGATTTCGATAATTACTGGTCGTGAGTTGTTCAACTACAATATTATTGAAAATTAGTCTAAGCTTGACACGAGCGTGACAGACCGGTCTACTTGTAGGGCCACTCATTTTCAACTAAAAAGATATAAATCGTGAATTTCTCAAGGGGTCCCACTGGAGGCATGTAGGTCGAGTGGTGCATAGGCCCCTCTTTTGGAAATATGGCATGAGTCTAGCACATCATGACTTTTTCTTGGCTTCTCCTGCACCTAGCCCAATGCATCATGAGACTCATGACCAACTCTCGACGTGGGATAACATAAGAAAGAGAAATATTCATAAACTATTGGACCTAACAATACGAGAAAAAAACATTAATAATAAAAGGTAGAGTGGATCCTTGTCAATTTTTGGAAGACTTGTGATTTATATGGGACAAACGAAAATTATGAGCATTGCAATCAATACAAAACTGAGGGAGTATTACTTATATTTGGCTCGTAAACATACTTTCTAGTCTTTTTCTAAAACTGAAAAAGATAAGTATCACACGAGTTGTAAAGCAAACGAGCTGAAAATTTGAGTTTCTTCATTATTTTAGTATACCTTGCTCGGATATTTCATTCCAACTTTAGAAAAAAGTGGGGAAAGAAAGGGGAATTCCCAACCCCATATCGCCCGTGTGGCATCTAACACACAATCTCATAGTTGTGATACAAACCTTTACTAATAAATAATCTAGAAAATAGACCTACAAGGAAATATACAAGAAAATTAACAAGGATTCCAAGTATGTGTAGGCCATGTTTCTTCAACATATAATTGGAAAAATTGACATTAATAATCCCAACTTTCACCTATCTTCTCAACATAATCTCAACTTTAGATTATTCCAGAATAATGCTAACTTTTGAGAGCACCTTCTCAAAATATGCCAAACTATCACTTTTCTTGCCTACACTAATCCATTTTAGATCTATAATATATAGAAAATTAATAGTTCAGGTTATTTTGAGAAGGTACCCACTAAAGTTGGGATTATTAATCCAAAGTTGGGATTATTTTGAGAAGACTAGTGAAAGTTGGGATTATTCATGTTAATTTTTCCTAATTTTGAGCAAATTTTTTTTATATAAGCAAAAATTAATTTTAGTTAGCACTGATCAATTTTAGTCAATAAACTCAGTTCATATTAGTAATCACTTGTAAACAGGAACTACATCCTTATAAGATGAACACCAATAATCCAGCAAAATCTAATTCATCCTCTCCCCACCTCTTTTTTACTTTGTTAAATTAACTGAACCTGAATTTTGCTAGATATAAATAATTTATACTAATAAAAGATAATCTAGGTCGCCCCCCAAAAAAGAAACCTAATTCTCTCTCTAAAAGCCGCCCCCCAAAAAGCCCCAAACCCTAGGCAAATTTCAGCGCCCCCCGCCGCCGCCGCATGCTCGCTGGTGGCCGCAGGGTCGCCGACGAGCTTGCGTCGGGTCCCCCTCCCTTTTACTTTCCATCGCATCCTTTCCTTCCACTCCTCCTCCCCCTCCCCCTCCCCTGCTGTCGTGTCCCCTCTTCTTCTTCCCCCCCGCCGTCGCGTATCCCCACCCCCTCCTCCGCCGTCGTTTCGTTTGTTTCTCCCTCCTCTTCGCCGTTTTCCCTTCCACTGCCCTGTTCCCCTGCCGCCCGTAGTTGGTCTCCCCTCCTCCTTCCCCGTTGCGGTTAGTCCTTATGGTTTTCGCGGTGGTCGGCCCCCTCCCCGTCGCTTCTGGTTTTTTTTCTGGTTTGCGAGTTGGTCGGTCCTCCTCCCGGTCACTGTCCATGGTTCCCGTCCCCGTCCTCACGTCCCTGTTTAGAGTTGTGGTTGTTATGCGCCCCCCTCCCCCCCCCCGGGTTGTGTCTCGGACTCCCCTTTCCCCTCCCCCTGTTAGTGTCGGGCTCCCCTTTCCCCTACCCCCTGTTAGTGTCGGGCTTCCTTCCCCCCCCCCCCCTTGGTTGTTGGACTCTCCAACTAGTGATGGTTGATGTCGGTATGACTGGCTTTTTCTTAAAATGTGTGTTAAATCTCCGAATAATTGGAGTGCGTTGTTTTTCTCGAGTTGCAAAAGATGTTGTCTGTGGCTAGTTGTGGCCATTTACGAGTATTTGTCTGTTGGGTCAGTATTTGGTGGGTCAACGTTGTAACAGTAGAATATGTCGTTTTTTGGGATTATATGTTGAGGAACAAGGTGATTCACGAAGTTCGTGAGCATGGAAGAGGCGATGATAGTTTTTCATGGTTGGGACGTATGTTTTCCGGTTTTATAAATCAGAGGTGTGTTTGAGAGCTCAACTTGTTTGGCTCTCTTTTTAGCTTAGCATTGATCTTAATGGTTTTTGCCTTGACAACTTCAAATCTGAAGGCGGCACCCCAGTTGCATCTGGGGGTTTTCAGCACGCCCATTCATATGCGTCTTTCCTACCTCATGGAGAAACTCCGAAATACTCTCGATCGAGAGTAATGAGTCACAACGGGACGTGACTCTTCTCAAGATCATGAGCTCAGAATCCCAAGCGATAGCAGATTGTTGGGATTGCTCATGCGGCGAGATGCGATGCTCGTGTTTGGTTGTTCGTTGTCCGGATCATGATCGTCATCCGCTTCTTCTACCACTTCCATCAGCCATCCGAGGTTTGCATCCACCATCACAGGCGCCTCCCTTCCGAAGCGACTTTTTATCGGTTTCACTTATTTTTGTTTTAGATGGAATGTACGAGCTCATAAAGCTCCTTTAGGTTTGTTTGTTTGTTTTAGGATTGGTTGTATTAGCATTAGGCTGTACTTCCTCTTTTAATTAATGCACGATTTCTCGTTGTCAAAAAAAAATTAAAAGATAATCTTAACTAATTGAAACAACTTTTCAATGATTAAATCAATTCGTGTTGTTTCTCAGCTTTAAATGATGTTTTTGTCATATGCAATAAACTTCACTAATCATTAGATTTGACAATTGGAACTGATATCGGCAAAAAATAATCCAAATTAGTAAAAGTCAATTTTAATCACTAATAATTATTGTAGTTTAGTAAACTGGGTAAAGAATAAGCATCTTGGTCTTCGAAACTAATTACGGATTATTACAGAATAAATTTCACCTTTTTCAGTTTCTTTGTCGTAAAGTAGGTCTTGGCATATTTGTAGTGGAATCTTCGGTTATATACCTTTATAATAAAAATGTAGATAAGGTCATTAAACCTGTTAGACAGTTAGAGGAGATAATAAGGTGTAACCTTTTAGAGGAGATTCAACATGCCAGAGACATAAGCAGAAAAAAGATCCCTTAATTTGGTATATTAGGCAATCAAATAACCAAGATGGAATAAACCCATCAATTCTTCCAATAGTGTTAGACCCATAATGAAGCAGCTCAGAATATTCACCCGTGTAGATGGCATATACTATCCCTTTGAAATAAACAAGTGAACCGATGCAACAGAAGCCAAAAAAACAAAAACATGAATGGCCTGATAAAGACTTTATTTAGGAGGAAACCACACTATCTCACAGAGCATTTTGATCTAAGACTTCTTCCACTGGCTACAATTTTTATACGTATAAGATACAACTTTGTGTTCACAAAAAGAGCTGACGGTTTTACAGGCTAGCCACCACTTCTGTACAACTGTACGTCTTTCAAGTTTTGAAACCGAGCAGGAAAAACAACGCATACCAGAAGAAGGAGAAGAGCAATGACGGTGCTTTTCCAAATCCTATCACACTTGATATATTTGAGGTCATGAGCGTGATAGGCAGAACGCAGAGATGGGACATTCTCAGCCTCGGTTTGTAAACTCGGTCCAACCACATTGTTATCTTTACCAATAAACTTTGAGCATTTTGGGCACGAGCAATCACCACCAAGTAAAGAAGGAAGGACCTGAAGATGCTCTGACAAAACTTTTTGTAGTCCTCCCCCAAAATTCGGAGTTTTCGCCTGGTGCCTGGTCTCAACACCTGGTAAGAGCAATAGAGCAGATTACAGTAAACAGCAGATAAAGTTGGTTCCACTCTGAAAGAGTAAGGATTCAAGGAGGAAAAGATGTTCAATTACCAAACAAAGGTAATAAGCCCAAATACAAGTTTTTGTTACCTGCTAATAAATCTTTCATTTGTTACAGTTGATATGTTGTTCATGTCAAAAAAAAAAAAAAATAAACGTCCATACCATACTATTACACAGTGCTGCTAACATAGGTCAGGACGTCAGGATAAGGCAATTTCAGCCAAACCCTTGACCAGAACTGTAAGAGAGTGGCCTACTGCGCAGCAGATGACAATTCGTTTGGTACAGTACACGGGTAAATCACCACTATCTAAGAGCCAGGAAGTCAAGGTACAACCTGTTTCTCATCTAGTGGAGACATAACTCGTTTGCTTCCAAATTCAAATTATATTGGCATGTGATCTAGCAGCTAATAGCTAACAATCTAATATAAGCCCAGTCTTTTCATTTTTTCCCCTTATGGCAGTAAGGTAAGATATCATTTTCCTCTTTCTTTCTGAGACCCACTATTTGGCTACCAGTTAGATGGAAAACATAACATGCAATTACATTCTTACCCTTGTTCAATAGAAGGACTAGTAAAGGGCCTATGGGAAAGGATGCCCTTTCAATGTCTTGGTAAGGGAAAAGGAAGAGATTCCCCATGGCAGTTCTCCATCTTACCATTAGCCAACAAGTGTTTTGCTTTCTATTAAGGTCACACTGAGATGTAGATTTGCTCCCTGCTCACGTACGAACTCCTCAGATAAAAAAAAGTGGAACTGGGAAGAAGCAGCAGCAAAGAACGTCACACCTTTGTCTCACAAGCAAAAAAAATGTGAATATTACACCCCTTGATATTCTCTAGTTTTGCCCACATGAGTATGTGCATGGGTAAAGTTAATTAGTGCAGTAGAAGGTTGGCATGGAGGTTTAGATCAATCCCTTGCGACTGATAATAACAATTTTCTCAGAATAAACAAATACTGATCACAATATCAGATCTATATAACTTGATAAGCGCCACAACATTAGATTTAGAAACCATATGTACAGAAAACATGCAAGAAAAAATGTGAACAAAAGCTCAAGAGCTCACCTGAAATAAAGTTTGTGCAATTACACGAGCAATTGGAGGCAATCGTAGAACAAATAGAGCAGCAAGTCTATTTGGGTAATGGTCTTGCAAAAGGATAGCACAGGATCTCATCATATGTATAGGGAAACCAAATGGACTCAACCCCTCACAGTCCATTAGCACTGTGACTAGAGGATCTTCTGTACGAACTAGGTGGAGAATCCCATACTCTATCTGAGAAACTAATCAAGAAAGAAAAGTAAGCAATCTGATTTCACACATGACAAGAAAAACAGTTGCTATGCTGATACCAGATACTCCCTGTGTCCCATAATATTTGCATGGTTTCTTTTAAGACATCATAGTGACTAGTGAGACTGATTATTTAAAAATAAATTCCGCCCTTCGATACGTTGCTTATTCCCATTAATGTGCCTAAAAACAATATGGGAGATTATAAAAGAAACATCAATCAGACATTATGGCTAGAGGAAGTACTATTTATGTTCCTTGTAAGTTAAAAAAAAAAAAGGTCAACTATCAACAAGAGATGATTCCAACCGAAATTTTGCATAATGAGATCAGAGAGATGTTCCAAGTTGAAACCTGTACAAATCTTGAGTAAATACAGGTATCAAATATTCAAATATGAGTATGTTTCAAGACAATAATTGTAAACTTTTAGGACACAGAGGAGCTATCTTAAATTTAGAAATGTAAGAGAACACATCCTTTAATGAAAATTTTACCTTAAAGGGGGAAACCATGATTATGCAAATCAGAAGATTCTACAAAAAGGTGGAAAGGGTAAGTTCATGAAGAAATGATGGACCAATTAGAATATATTCACCGAAGGGGAAAACCAAGATTAAGGTTGATTGTATTCGCATAACAGATTAATCTGTCCCATTCCAAATAATAAAAACACAAAACATAGAAATCCTAGCTTCCAAATTATAGTGGTATGTCTCTCTCTCTCCTCTCTTCCCTATTCTCTCCTGCCTTCATCCTATCCTCCCTCTCTTTGTCCAACGGCAACCTAATGGCCACTTTTCCGAACAAGACGACATCGACCGAGAAGGGTCTTACCTTTTCCTAACGCTACCGACATCTCGGAGGGGTAGTTCTTGACTTTTTGGTGATGGTCTTCAAACTCCTTTTAGCTCAGATAAAAAGCAGTGAATCCGTAGATACTATAAAAGGAAAGGAATCAAGAGAGAGAAATGAGGGGAGAATTATGAAAGAGATTGAAAAGACTGTTTGCTTCATATTAGGAAAACAAACAACTTCCCTTAATGGTTGTTTGGTTCACCTAGAATTAATTCCCATATCCATCCACTTTCCACCTATTATGGCATCCTGTGATCTTAAAGCACGCCCCTAAAATTCAAACTTCCTCCAAGCCTCCACCATAGCAACCGTCAACCACTGTTCATCGAAGGCTCCCTTTGACCACTATCATCGTCTTCAGCATTGACCGCCAGTGTCATCTTTGTCAATGACTACCACCACAATCTTGACGGTCAAAAACTTCAAATTGATTATTGGTGGTTCAATTCGACCCACCAAGACACTGATTTTGAAGTCTAAATTGGGTTATATATGGTTTTACGGGGGGGGGTGTAACAGTTAGGAAAGGGGGTGGAGATTGAAACGAGTGGTGGTGATCCTTGCGCCAATAATGGTGATGGTTGTTTCCGATGATGGCGTTTGTGAAGGATCATTGCCATTTTCATGTTGGGTGTTCAAAAGGTGGCATAGGTGGTTTTGGTTAGTGAAATGACAGTGGTTGTAATGGCAGGTCAAGGTGGCAATGGTGGAAGTAGTGGCGGTGAGCCGGTGAACTTATGATTTGGCGATTGGTGAGATGAAAGTTGATGCAAAACTCGATTGTGGGGAGTTCAAATTCAGGGTTGAGTGGGATCAGGATTCATTGATTTGTTAAAAACCACTTGATCAAAAGTAGTGACAGGAAATTAAAATAAGTGAGCCAAATTTCTAAAAGGACACTGGAGGAGAACCATCCCCTTTTCCTGCATTTCGTATATTGACTCACTTAATCCTTCTAGGGAAGGTGTGCGACACATCTTATATACCAGTAACTGGAGTGACCATGGCCCATGAGTCATTTGGCATGGGTACGAACAGACATAGCCAAGGTAGGGTAGTATAGGTGACAGTAAAATGACAAAACTAGTATTGAAAATATTCTGAGTATCTTAATAGCCTGTAAGTAAGCATTAAAAATCAATTAAACAGCAGGATTTTTTTATACTGTCATCCTAATGGAGCATGTTAAAGGTGCTGCTTCTGTGTGCCACATTATAGAAATCAGCATGTCTCCAAACCTTTCAGTTTTCATAGAATATAAGGGAATATGATTGTCAGATCACCACTCGCATGACTCTTTGCAAGGTTTGGATGCAGAAGCATGTCCTATATTTCACAGGATGGGCAATTAGACTTAATGGAAGAATAATTATACTTCTTGAAAAATGAAAGAATGAAATTAGCAGATAAAAGATGAGTGTCTTACAATAGTATCCTTTCCTCAATCAGAAAAGGTATCAGACTAATTTTTACTAGTATCACTGCCATTTTCACAGCGCGAGCAATTTTAACTTTGTGAAATAGTGAAAAAAAATTATCCTGGGAAAGGCATGAATAGAACAGATAGCAGCATCAGAGCGCCACAATAGTGTCCTTTTCTCAGTTTGAAGAGGTTATTAGACCATTTTTAACTACTTGTACCATCGTATCCATCCTTTCTCTTGCTGAAGACTCAACTTGATCAAATAAATCTTCTTGCACTCGTAATATCAGGTGAAGCTTGTTGACTGGAAAAAAATCAGATCAAGCTTTGTGTGAGGCAGCTATTTCAAAGACGATTCCTACATCAGAAAGCTATAACACAGGCTTCGACCTGATCTTGTTATAGAAGAATTCTAATGATGCTAAGAGCAAGGACAATTGCCAGGCCACTACAAGCCATTGTCCACCTTGAAGATTACAGAATCCTAGGAGCACAAAAAGGAAAAAAAGAAGAAGAAAAAAAGGGGGCAGCTAGAGGGAACTTACTCTAGTTTGCTAACCCCTACCCAGCATACTACGATCTGAAATGCTACTGCTACACTTTAAGACTAGCTTAGAAAAACTAAGTAGGATTGCTTTCTCAAACCCATGCACATCTCGAAGCTTACTCACAAATTAATAACAGTGCAGGGGGGGGAGTTCGTGAGAAGATTATGAAGAGGGTCAGGTGAAGAGGTAAACAACCAACTGTAGTCCTTGCGATCCATGTGAAATCGTAACATATATGAAAATGCCCCTGATGCAAATTCACTCTCAACTTTGAAGAGAACTTGGGAAACGTGATGACCATCATGAAAGGAAAATACTTTACCCTACACAATAATATGATCATAATGTTATGAACACATACCAACTACTTCAGGCAAGCGAGATCTCTCCGTTGACATTATATTAGAGCATGCAGATTGAACGCGAATAATTAAGCAAGGGTGTTGCTTAGCATCAATTCCATGCCAAAACACCATCTCTGACCAGTCTTCAAGTTCTTGAATGGACATAAATTTAAAATTTTGTCTCCAATTGATTGTTTTCTTGACTGAAGATAAGAAACTTGAAAAATCACCATTTGCAACATGATAAAATCTACGAAGGTCATCTTCAGTAATCCTGCAGAAAGAAGATATCAAAACTCTGAACAGTTATATGCTTTATGCCATGTTTAGTTTTATCCTATAAATGACACCATGGAACGAGAGCTTTAAACTAAAACATAACTAAAGAATCATCCACAGAAGTTACTAGAGTCCAACAAAAATGCATATATTTCTAGAACTTGGATAAGATCGAATAACTTTGTTCCATCACCCGATACTCTCAATTTTTAAATGATCTTCAGTTCCACGACTTCCCTTCTGCCACTCATATTTAAGGTATTAGCATTTAGTAAGGTAGAGAGTTTCTCAGAGCCAACAAAAGGAATTAACTTTTCTCGACTGTTATTAGCCTTTGACAACAACATCTTTTAGTTTAGAAGTCATACCATAACTAATATGTCTTCCTCCCATGAGATACCACTAAGCGGCCTTTTATAGATTAGGATTTAAGCAGGCAAGCAGCAGTTAAGCTCAACAAAGAAATCGAATTTGGATGTCAACCATAGTTAAAATTTATGGTAGTCGCTGCTCATTTTGGGGGAAGGAGAGAGGTTGAAAATACAGTAGCCAATATAGCACGGCAGTATTTCAGCCTCACATCATGGCTATCACTTATGCGGTTGACACAGGACCTTATGAGTGCACAAAAGAAGTCCTAAATATGTACGGTCTTCCAGATCTTTCAGAGTTCCAAGCCACATCATTACATGAGAGCAAGCCAATAATTTTCAACCTACTAAAACTGAAAAATCGAGCAAAAGAAATTGCTCAGCCCACCATCAAAGCAAGAGAAAAAAGAGAGGTGTAGGTGGGTTTTTTCTCCCATGATACTCATAAAATCAATATCAGCCAACAAGGAATCTTACTTTATACTTGTCACGACAAACCTTCAACTGCTCATAACAAATGCAAGGCCTTGAGCACTGGATTGAAAGTACTAAGAACAGCTACCAAGCCATCTATGTAACAAAAAGTATACAACATGAATACCTCTCTGGCAGAATAATTCCCTCCTTTTCTAGCTCAGCAAAAAGTTGTAACATCCACCTCTCTGGGGATTGACTTTCGTTTTCTCCGCTGCAAGAACTCGCAAACAAAATAAAGAAGGAAATCAGTTTGACCGTAAATATGAAAAACACTAATACTGGGGAGTCTCCTGCCATAGGCGATATCTTATAAAGTCAAAATGCACATAGTCTTACTCCTAATAGTCAACACTTAACTTACATCTCAGGGGAAGAAGATTAACATCTAGTAGACACACAAAAAGCACTTGAAACGATTATGGCATTAAATAGGTAGATAGTGTAGTTAAGATGTCAAATCTTAAATCCATGCACATGTCATGATTTTTGATGCTATCCATCTGCACTAGGGGGTAATATCTTGAATCTCACGTTGTCTCTTTCAGAATGATTCCGACAAAAAAATTAACGAATTCACACATTTTAAAGCAAAAAGAAGAACTGGCAAACATTTAAAGTTTTGAGAGCTGAAAAGAGTGTACGTCTGATTATAGCAACAGCAAAATGCATAAGAACTGATGATCAGAAAAATAGATCACCTTGAATCTGATGGTCTATTAGCCAAAGAATCAGATTGTGGATCAGTCCTTGGCTGGGAAGCATCTGGACTTTCTGAATATTCTTCAACATTGGCTGATTGATTGGAGAAAGATGATGCAACAGAGAGAAGTAAAAGTGGTCTTGACAAAGCCTATCACCATAAACATGATTGTAACGAAATAATCAAATTATAGAAGAACAAAATCACAATTCATACCTATAAAACAAGTGAGCAGTAATAACTGACAAGTTCCTGTAATAAGAAATAAGCAGCACCCCAAGGGAAATATGTTCAACATTTAAAGAGACAAGCAGACAGACAATTTGATTATAATGAATAATTCATTCTACAAAAGCAAATAATATGTCCTGGCCATATTCTCTTCACCACATGGTATCGACACTTGGGGGATGCAGTGCTTTAGCACAGAGAGCAGTTTCTCGACATTTAGAGTACCGGTCAAAGGGTAAAGAATTACATGAAATGTGAGCATAAAAGGTCTTCTTTAATTAGAACTCTTTCCTGTCTTGTTTCTCCCATATATGACATTATCTCTGGATTCTTGCCCCCTTTTTTATTTAATTAGAACTCTTTCCTGTCTTGTTTCTCCTATATATGACATTATCTCTGGATTCTTGCCCCTTTTGTACTTCTCTACTTTTTGTGCTGCACATAATCTTTTATACAGAAAATGTCAAAAATGCATTTCCGAAACTGACCGAAACCCAACAATTGGAAGATGTCTTCATCGAATTACTTCTTATTTCAGAATTGCATATAATTCAAATAAGCATATACTCAAAAAGGTCTCCAGTGTGACAAAAGTTTGAGGTATCAATTCCATTACTGAGCTAACTAAAGATGCAAGCATGGGCAGCTTCCTGTAACTTTAACCCTGTACCATCTTTAGTCAATTTATATACGCCAAATATCTCAAAAAGGATATTGCCTAAGTTAAAATTATTATTTACTTTGTACTATACAAATGACAGGCCATGTAGTATATAACTCAATTGAACAAGATGCACGTAGGCTTTATAAAGTAGTGGACCAACCTGCATGCCCTTAACCAAACCTCTAAACAAACCCCACTTCTGAATCCACTTAAGTGGTGGTAAACAAACAAATTGCAGAGCCTGGAGACTTTGCCACAAGAATGGACAGTGGGCCTTCGAAAACCTCCTCACTGCCTCTAAAACTGCTGTTTTTAAAAGGAAATATCCAACTTCAGAGATAGTACCTATACCCAATATACCTTGGTCCACATTCACAATCCGTCTTAGAGATTTCATTGAACAGTACTTTGGGATAGAAGCAACTATATGATTTTTGGTTTGAGATGTGCCACAAATCATAGTACGCTTGAGCTCCTTTTTGTTATCACCAACACGCAAGGAATCCGCCATCAATTTGGCTGAGCAAAAGCTAGCTCACTCTTAAGCAAGAACACTCAAGTGCTCAATTTGGAATATAAAAACAGGAAGAGCCCATGGGAATCTGTAACTAACGCAAGCAGCATGCCCAAATCAAGATCAAACCATGATCGCCATATTAAAGTATCCCTGAGGGTGATGTCAGGATCTTCAGCAACAGCTGCCACGAATACACAGACACAAAGGAAAAAGAATACTTATTAAAAGAAAACATCAACAAAAAAAATTCTTCCAATTCATAGAACACAAGCAACAAATCGGGAACTAGCAGAGCTTTAGTGATTTACTAAATTTTCGACAAGAAGATTGGTAAGAAGGGTTCAATAAGAATTCGTCACTGAGCTAGCAGACCAGAAGGCCGGAAAATAGCTAGGATTTTGCAAGCAATTTCATTTTATCTCTATATCTATCTCTATGTTACTCAGAATCTTCATCTTTCTTTAGATACCCGTATCCCATACTCAACACTTCGCCACGGGCATCGTTTTATGGATACTTCGGCACTTCATTTTGGTTCAAAATTACGTAAAATTCATATTAATAAATGAGTCAGACACTTAGACATGTACTCGTGCCCGACTTGGGTATCCAAGTGCGAGTAACATAGATCTATAATGTGTTGGGGTGTTGATTTTTCTAAAAGAGTGTGTTTTTGGAGTATACTACATAGCCTAGTACACTAATTATTTTTCATAATTAAATTGCCTACTCATTACTTTTGGAGTATTGTTGTTAGGATTCGAAATACATAGTTAAGATAATAATATGACCTACTAATAGAGTAATAGTGGTGCATACTCTAGGGTCAGCTTAATAATCATATGAAAACCTAAATAATTAAACTGTTGAATATAGAAAAATGCTTGCAAAGCACAATCCTACTTCCCGAACCATACAACTCTTTCAATGATCATGACGCAATTATCACCGAAACGATCTCGCAACAATAAATCAAGAACCAAAATACATACTTCTATAAATCATAATATATAGCTCCCACCTTATTTACTCTTTTCAAAAGTCATCTCAGTATAAAGTATAAACCCACCAATTTCACATAAATTTTATTCATCCAAGGCCTCAAAATGACCCATTAAAGCTTTCATCTTCAAGAATATTAATCTTTCTCTGATTAAAATTTCCCCACTTTATCATTCCACCAAAAAATTGACATAAAATGATCATTACATAAAAATTGAAAAGGAGAATGTAATAAACAAGATATAACAAACCGCTACAAGGTGAAAAAATAAATTGACATACCAAAATTTGAGGAATTGAGAAGCGAAAAAAAGGTCAGAAAACCTAATCAGAAAATTTTACAATTAGGAAAATCAATAGCAAAAGAAAGGAATATAAGCTGGTAAAAAGAAATTGAGAAAATTTAATTTAGAATGAAACTAACCACCAATATACGTTGCCCACAAGTTTGTAAAGCAAAGAAGAAGAAAATTGGCAACTTTGCAAAATTTAGTTTCTGAGAAATGAGAATTGTGTTGTTTTTTTTTTTGAAATTGAAAGAATGTTTGGAATGTCGCACGGATTTGGACTTCTAGCTTGTGCGTGTTGAAGACCCAGAAAAAATGTTGAAGTAGGCACGTGAAGAGGATTGTATTTTGTAAGATTATTGTTACCTTCCACCCGCCAATTGTTAAGTAGTGAATACTGATTGGTGATTGGTGATTGGTGATTGGTGATTGGTGATTGGTGATTGGTGATTGGTGAATAAATCTGAACTTTTTTCCAAGATAATGCACGAGTTGGTATTATAAGAGAGGGCCTACTTTTTAATTTAAAACTAGTATTTTTGCCCGGGCAATTCCTCGGGTCAGTTACAATAAATAAATATGTTATTATTCTTAAATTTCATAATTTATTTATTTTTTGTCCATTAAGAAATTGAAAAGTTTACGTTATGACGTGATAAGTAAAAAAATTTGGAAGGTTTAAGTTTGAAAATAATAGCTTAAAAGGAATTGTGGTAAGAGAATATGACATCAATAGTCTCTTGTTAGTTACGTAATAAGAGTGTATTTATATACTTGTTTAAGTATTTTTAGTCAAGTATATTTATTATAAGACTTTATCATATTTTATTTCAAACATTAGACAATAAAATCATAGTGTATTGATGGTTAACCTCTTACTTTTCATTTCAAAGGTCATGTGTTCGAGACCTTGCAATTACACAATATTTTTTTAATTGAGGAGTATACATGGACATAAAGCATTTAATTTAGAAGTTTGATGAGAGTGCCACGTGGCACATAGACTTCCTTAGTCACGCCTTTTAATATATTTGTATAGATTATACAACGGTTGAAACCTAATATTAAGAAGAGAAATTAGACAACAATCGAAACCTAATATTAAGAAGAGCATGAACCACTTTTCTGAATTTCTGAATATAGTAACTAGCTTAATATATTTAGTGACCAGTTAGTGATTAGTTTAATCCATTCAGTAATCACGTTTTTTAATCCATTCTGTGACTACTTTAATCCATTTAGTGACTAGTTTGATCCATTCGGTAAGACGGCAAAGTTATTTTTTAAAATTGTCTGTTGTAGTTCGAGATTCCAAGGGAAATAATAGAAGGAGAAAAGAAGGGACGGTTAGATTGGTGCGAGATATCTAGGGATAGTGTCGAGTTAGAGTGAGATGGAATAGGCTTGTTAGGAGAATGTGGGCTTGAATTTGTCTAATTTTATGTTATAATTAGACAGCCTATTCTAATAATTTTTGTGCAAGTTTAGAAAATAATTCTCACTTTACTATGAAGATATAAAGTAAACACCTAAATATTGTCCATTGAAGGAAACAAGATAGCTCAAATTATCTTAAAAAAACTTCAATGCAAAATCGTTAAATGTCTTAGAAGGTAGTCAAGCAAAACCACTGTTTCAGTTACTCGTTTTACTAAAACAAACCATTAACTAAGTTAGGGGTTCATAATTTGTAAAATCGCTAATTCAAATAGCTGCTAAATATATATTTATATACACACACATAAATCGTCTTGGGTCGCCCACAATCTGGATCGACAAGAAGTTAAATGGCCTTTACGATCGTTATGGGCTACTGATATTCCCCCCAAATTAAAAAAAAAAACTACCTCTGGCAAATCTACCATAATATAGTCTTAATGTTTGCAATATTTTACATAAAAGAAAATTCATCTCATTCAACTCTTGTCCTCTTTGCAATCTCCAAGTCAAAACTATACATCACTTATTCTGTCATAATGCACCAATATTAAGAATCTTTGAGACCTCCCTGAAGTTTGGAATTGGCTTCACTTTCATACCCTCACCAAATTCCCTTTTTTTACATTTGGTACCATCTAAAATCTAAAAAAGATGTAGTTTCCAAATTCAACTTCCTAATTTGGAATACCTGGAAAGAGCGCAATGACATCACTTTTAATATTTATACCCTAAACATACATAGAATTTTCCACAAAGCTCACCTCCTTTATACATAATGATACCTAAGAACCTTAATCGACCAATGTCACTAACAGGTTCTCCCTACTCCAGTTTCACTCCTTAACCATCATCCTTCTCTTCACATTTTGGTGGCTTGAGGATCCCCCTCCCATTTCTTTCTATAAACTCAACTTCGATGGGTCAGTTCGTTCCTCCTCTATAGTAGCCAGAGTCATTATCAACAACCAACTACCAAGGGCAAACCATCAAAGCCTCCACCGACAACCTCGGTAAAACTCAAGCCTACAGAGCAGAATAAGTCACGCTCTACAATAAGGTATTTTTCTTGCAATCCAAGAAGTCATTCAAAACATTGTAATCGAGGGTGATAACCTACTTGTTGTGGTATCCGATTTTTGACTGTCTTAATTAACGGTCTGAATCCCACGAAAGTCTCTCATTGGACTATGAGTATTAGAAAACATTGAAGTCACCACCCTATTAATATCTGAATAGGGACAAATTTATTTACTAAATCATTTTCAAATCAATTTCAAGAAATATCATTTAAAACGATGATGACTTTATATGGATAAGGTTTTTTGAAAATTGGTCTTTCATACCATGAGATAGGGTTCGGGGTTTAGGTTAAGAGGTGCGAACGTCTGGAACTCGTCTCCTCTTCCGTTCTACAGAACGGGCTCTTACTAAATGCGTTATTTTCCATTTTAAAGTAATCATGGCTATTAAAAAGAAAGAAAAATCACATAGTTTGCACATATACACATCAACTATTTTTATTTAGGACCAATATATCATTTATACATGGTAGGTTTGAGCACTGAAGTTGCACTACGTACCAATCATTGCGGGATTAGAATCCACTCATGGATCAAAACCATCGTAGTTCGATCTTATGTCTCACCCTAAATGGCCAATTCCATTGGGGAAGAAAATGAGATAGATTATAAATAACTCACCTTTAGAATTAAATAAATCTATTGGAAAATGAGGTAATCACTCCAATTAGTGATTGAAATGAGATTAAGATAATCACCTTAATTAGTTATTAAATATGAAGGATTAAGATAACCACCTCAATTAGTGATTAATAAGGAAGGAAAGAAGTAATCACCCTAATTAGTGATTATTCAAGGCTTAAGATAATCACTCTAATTAGTAATTAAATATGATGAAAAATAATCGTCCTAATTAACGATCATTAAGTTTTAAGATAATCACTCTAATTAGTGATTAAGTGAGAAAAATAATCATCCTAATTAACGATTATTAAGGTTTAAGATAATCACTCTAATTAGTGATTAAATATGATGAAAGGTTAAGCTAATCACCCTAATTAGTGACTAAATGAAGGTTTAAAATAATCACCCTAATTAGTGATTAAATGAAGAGTTTGAGTTAACCGCTCTAATTAGCGATTAATCGAGGATTGAAATAACCACCTTAATTGTTTGCTTCCTAATTGAAGGCTTTTTGAGGAATAATCTTAATTGAAGATTATTAAGTCATTTAGAGAGAAATGATCAATTTGAGATCAAATTTAGAGATTTGTGTTTGGCTAATTGGAATTTGGCCATTTAAAGCGAGACACGTGAAACGACCTAAAATCAATTCGGAGATCATAATTACCAATCTAATTATGTCAAATTATATGATTAATCCATTTGAAGATTATGGAGAAGAATTTTGAAAATGTAAGATAGATCATAATACAATTTAACTTAGTTAGATTTGCAATTTTTCCTCTTAATTGAGATTGGGTCATTTAACTCATATACTATGACATATTGGCCCAACATGCAAAATTTGTAACATTGGTTGCTCATTTTATTAAAAAAGAGTTGTGGAATTATTTATGAAAATTATGCATAAACATCTCCATGGTTTTTGTTGATGTTTTTAGTTTTATCTAAATGATTTCATTTTAAACTTTAGTGACAGAACAATCTTAGGTGGTACTGGACAAAATCAGTTTTGCACAACAAAGTTGTATGATTTTTAATTATTTACACAAAATTCGTTTTTTAGAAATTCCAAATCCCAGTTTCTGAAAACATCTTGCACTTCATAGGAAAAATATTAAATCCTACAAAATATTCTTATAATACAGACGAAAAATGAAATGTAGTACTGTTGGTGAAAAATCAGTTGGTTGACTTTGCAAACAAGTCACCGCACCCATGTAGTTTGATACTGAATGTCTTGGGAGACTTAGCCCCTGGGGGTTACCGGTTTTAATTAGATAAAACCTTGCTAACGTACTTTGTTGCAATTTAATTTAGGATTAAACTACAACGCCTAATAAATTCAGGCGAAACGCAATAAATAGAGCATGCAATAATTAATCTATTAATTAAAGCACAACATTCCCATACATGCCACAAACTTTAAGAAAGAATTTTACAACACATAGGGGGATAAGCCAGGCTGGACAACTAAAGGGAAGACACGAAGGCTGTTACTTCCATGGTTCCTTGCTTCAATCGGAGAATTACAGAACTCGTCGCCAAAACATGTTCTACGTCTAAGGAACTAAACTATAACCCCAGAAGGGAGTTGGCTAGGCTAAGGCTAGGCTACGCTAAGAAGAGAGTAAATGCAAGTTGTTGTGTGTTTGTGTGTCTTTGTTTGATGATCGTTCTTCTATTTATAGAGAAGCATGATGTGTAACTTTCGTGCTTGCTTGGAGGGAAAACATTTGAATCATCTTTGATTCAAATCTCAACCGTCTTCTGGCGCTGAATAACCGTAGCCTTGCACGTTCTTCCTTATGTGGATCTGTCTAAACTCTAATGATTGCTCTTTAACCACCTGTACGCTTATCATTCTTGACTTTCATCTCCTGATGGTCCTGACAATCTTCTCCTATTGACTTTGACTTGTGTTGACTTTGTCCAATGGGCTTCATACTCTTGTTGGGCCTTCATGTTAAGACGAAATTAAACCTTTTGAGGTCTAATACAATGTACCATAATAAATGCTACTGGACATCTAAAAATGGTAGTAACAAATTGCCCCCCTGATTTGTGGAGTGATGTACTCAGCACCCACAAATTATGAGCTTAGAAGGACTTTCAATGGTTGTAGCCAATATCATCCAGTAGTATTCTGGATGTGACTTCTTTCATTGCTCTCAGGTGATCGATGAACTTTCTTTTAGGATGACTGAATTTGGTTGAGAAGAATAACCTTTCGTGTATTCCTTCACCCTTCTTTCTAGCCATTGTGAAATCCATTAAGAAATTTTCTTCAAGATGTGAACTTGTAGGATTATTTGGAGATAACCAACAAGGACTTACATCATAGGTCATGAGATCGTACCAAATTTGACATGCGCATTTGTATTGTACCAAATCTCTTGATGATGACCCGTCCATCAATCTATAGACTTTTACTTTCTTTGTTGTTCCCTTGACAAAGAGCCTCTTTAGATATCTCCAAGGCATGTTAGGTTTCCACATTTCTTCCGTAATGACTTTGCCCCATGATTTGCAAACCAGAAGAGATGTAACCTGATCATTCCTTTCAAGTTTAGGAAATATCAATTCTTTCATCAGATCTAAATTGGACCCTATTTGGAAGGCCTTAGATCCCCTTTTATTTTTCGGATCCTGTTGTGTGACAGGATTATCCCCGAAATATTTTTGGATAGAAGAAACCCATTTGGTGGATTCATTCTTAATAAATTCATCTTTATCTCCAGATATGACATTCAATGCCTCCTTGTGATGATTTGGGCATTTTGATGGATATGACATATGTTCTGGAGCAGATTGACGAAAAATATGAGTATATGTTCAATACATTTTGATTTTAAGTTTTGAATCTTGTAGAAACCACACATATATATACAGGTTGAAATGTTTCAACCGTCCAATAATTATTTCCTAACTGCCTCATTTTATGCAAAGTGATAGACAATTTTTTAGGGAATATAATAAATTAACTGGACAAATAGTCGTTTTATTTCAATTTGATGAAACAAAACTTAGACTAAAGCAATTGAATCATAATAAAACAAATGTATTATTAATGAAGTCACCATTTGGGGTAACTTGATTACATTCATTTCATGACTTATCTTTATGAAGATAGTCATTGATGACATTTTAATCGAAAATACTTGGGTCTAGAGATAACGTTTGGAAGTGATTCCCACACACTATCTTTACCATAACCTTGTATTCGTCGATTTCCAACTCGCCCCCTGCACTACTCTTAGCTTGATAGTTGTAAAGTAGTAGTCTTCCCCAGGGGAGTTGTTGAACCTTGCCTTGAAGATAACTCTATGGTAGCTACTGTCCCAAGCGTATCTTCTATCGATCAATGCGATATACATCCAAGGAAGGAAAAATTCTTAGGCTAACAGCTCCCATAATTTGCAGACGCACTTAAAAAGTACTATCCTCCCTTGATTTTCGTCTTGGCCCTCTTCTATCCTCACCACTTTGAGGGAGGTTTGAGTGCAGGAGAGAGTTAGACTCTTGGCGTAGACCCAATTCAGCCTTTGAGGCCTTGGGAAGTTTAAGATAATGGAAACCTCCTTGCCCCACTTCTTACAAACTATTAGCATTTTGTCTTGTGTCTTCCCATCTAATTTGGGCCATATGTGGATGGACAGGATATCAATATCTGTACCAACCTTTGTAGCGCTTGAATCCACCAGCCCTGGATCTTCTGGCCCCATTACAGGTGCATCGCCAAAGATGCGCGCCATTTACTCTGCCCATCTAGCCCGCTCAGTTGTAATGAAGGCTTCTTTGTCTTCCTCTATGATGTCGAGGGCGAAGCGATGATTGAAACAATCATCATCAAATTCTGCTGCTAAGTTTGCATATGCTTCGTAGTCCATTTTAATTCTTTGAAATGAAAATGTGATGATGGGATGTTATGGCCAAGTCCCTTTAAATAACCAGTTGATTTGTTCAACGGCTATTTTCATAATAACTTCTAGGACCAGTGAGTAATTGAGTACTTTAAATCCTTTTTTCGAGAAGTTTATGGACTTTTTTGTTGATTATTATTTATTTTAAGGCTTTCAATTTGTTGATAAGTTTTAAAATTAATACGTCACCTTTTAGGCATTTGGGCCTTAAATTACTTCTTTTGGGTTCATTATTCATTTTATGAATAGCAATAGCCCACAATTGATATATAATATGGAAGTAAGAAAGAATGACATAAATCATAATTACTCCATTAATTGAAATAAGATATCTTAATAATAAAACATCTTTAAGAAGATGTTTCTTGACTCAAAGATAAGTACATAATTCCTAGGACGAATTCAAGACATGCACTATCATTAGAATTAAAATATCTTAAACATTGCCTAATCTATCCAACAAGGAGATGAGTAGAACTAATGATTATTTAAGGTTCTTCCTCTTCATCAACATCAGGGACATTGTCATCAAGATGATCTTCTAGGAACATAGGGATGTCTTCATCCCTTATCCCTAGGCGTTCTTGCCATATAGGACAGGTACATTTGTACTGTATGAGTTTTTTCCAACTCAGATCCTCGTATTGGATCATTATGGATTTTCTATTGAAAACACCAAAACTACCTTCATAGATCAGAGACCTATTGTACTTCAATTCAAGTTCAGGAGGAAAGTGTTGTTTTGCAATACATTTCCCCCATGCCTTGTAGATACTTAATTGCTTCAGCAATTCTTCTTTCTCCACTTTAGGCCAAAGATTCAGTGCTAGGAAATCTATATCATTTCCTATAGTAGTAGCACTGGACCCTTGCTCCTTCAAGTCTCTAGATTGGACCGTTAGATCCATTCCAAATAGCTTGATGAGTTTGGAGTTCCATTTTTTCATTTCTTCTTCCTTGAATTCTTCCCAGTCTTCTTTTGAAACGTCTCTAATACACTCATGTTCCCTGCATTCTCCAAGATAGAGTGATGGAGTAGCGATTTGTTGATTCGCCATGCTCAAGACCTTTCTTAGGGTTTTGACTGTGAAACAAAGTTTTAGGAATGAAGAATTTCATAGTTAAAATAACCTATATATAATACTATTATGATAACTGTTATTTCTATTTATTAGGGGTAGATGAAGCGTTTGATATTATCTTTTTAGATAATATATCACGTTATCACATAACTGATTTTACTCTCTTCAAGTTATGACCCTAGTGGGTAGGAATGGGTTTACCCAATTGCCCCCTAATATGTCATGTTACTGCTAGGAATTGGCCATTAGTGGCGTATGCAGTTGGGTGGTAATTATTACTTTTTTGAAGTAATTTTTTCCGTTCCATTGCTATATGTTAAGAGTTTAGTATCCCAAGAGACACTTTATTTAATCTTAACCATATATTTTGCATTATTTTGATTTGACAGTTATTTTTGAATAACATAATATAATTTAATTTGCACAATTTAGATTGAACAAAAGAAATAAACAATGCAAAAGAAATTTAAACCAAATTAGGGAAATATTAAATTTCAGTAATGAAAATAAAATTTACAACCTAGGGCTGAAATTTCTATTTTAGAATAAAAATTACCACCTATTTAGAATTTTAGAATTCTAAATCCTAGGCCTAAATTAGTCCTTTGGAAAGCGAGGCTTGAAGGCGTCAGAGTCCAGTGAGGACTCATCGTCATCTCCAACAACAACTTCACCGGAGCCATCTCCAGAAGAGTAAGAGCGGTCTTCACCGCTGGAGAACTCCTCAGAAAGATAATCAACCCTCCTCCTTTGAGCAGGGGGCTCATCATCTTCATCCTCATCATCATCATCACCATCAGATTCGTCTGATGGTGGAGGGGTATCCTCCTCTTCTTCTTCTCCTTCCTCTTCCTCTTCTTCCTCTCTCTCTTCTAGAATTTCTGGAGGAGGGAAGAAAGGCTGGTCAGCCTCTTGAGGGTTGACCTCATGAGTCCCTGTGATACAGGACTCGGCAGATGGCTGAGGGGCGTCCATTTTCTGGAGATGGAAGTTTTTGGAGAAGGAGATTAAGGAGATAGGTTTTGGGGCTGTTGTTTCAAGAGATGAGTAGTGTGAAGATTTCCTTACACTTTCCCCTTTTTATAAAGAGATTTTACCGTCTCTTGAAAAACGGAAAGTTACGCCCTTTGGAAATGGGCTTTTGGGTAACTGACCCCTGGAAATGGGCTTTTAAGTCACGCGCCCTTTGAAAATGGGCTTTTTAGATGACTCCAGGACCTTATGTTTTAATTTGTTTAAACTAGGCTCTAACATAACCCAATTAAACAAGACCCAAAATAAAACGTATCACGCATTGTGCACGTGTTTTCTTCTTTTATTGTTTCATTTTGGTTGTCTTCTCCATTAATACCCTTTTCAAGGATTTTAGGAAAATTGGAGATCTTTCAGACAAATTTAATTCACTTTTTAAGAATTCACAACCATCACCAAATTTCAATTCACCATGTCTAATGAAAGAATTCGTGAGGATGAAATTTGTGAAGCACTTACTAAAAAACGTGATGCCATGCAATATGAGGCAGCTCGTCAATTATGCAACGCCATTAGAGTGAACCTTGGGACTTATAAGTCTCAAGTGTTCTGGTATGTGAATAAAAGCTCTGACTCTAATACTCCTTTGGAGGAGAGGATTGCCACTATTGGTCCTTGTTTTCCTTTCAAGATTCAAAAACCAAAGCGCCAAACTGTCTTAGAGCAACAGTGCTACCCATTCTTGGACTATATTATCATATAAGATAATAAGCCCAGAACGCTTCCATTTGCTCCAAAATCCCTTCAACATTTGCATTGGCCTTTGACCAGCAAACCTTTTAAAGGTTGGATTTCAGGAGTGGATGCAAGAGCATGGTTTCTGCGAATGAAACCTTTTCATGACAAATGGTCCAAGAACAAAATATTGCCCTTCTTGAGACTAGCTTCTTATGAAACCATCCCCTTTGATGGGGCTATGTCTACTGCCTTATTGGCATGTTGGGACCCTGCCATCAACTGCTTCTTGTTTCGATGGGGACCAATGACTGTGACATTAGCTGATATTGCCTTCATTACTGGGACTTCTCTAACAGGTAAATATGGAATTAAACTCCCTATCTTTCACCATGTTAAAGAACATAACCAGCTGTACAGTTAGTGTTTATCAACTTTTCGCCAAATTGCTAGTCCTTCTGCTAGTGCTAGCCAATGTGGCTTTCAGAAATTTATTGATTTCTTTATTAATAAGGATACTAGTGAGGAAGTTACTTCTCAAGAGGAAGTACTTTTTCTCACTTTTGCTTTCTCCAAATTAATAATGTCTAGAGCCGGAGGAGTAGTAACATTATGGCTATCTTTAGCTGTTAACATCTCCTCTACTTCTGAAGAAGTAGCTTTGGCTCCTATTCTATTGGGACAACTTTATAGATGTCTTTTCAGGAGTAGAGAATCCTTCAAAGGTTTTGGAATTCATACCTCTGAGTCTCCCATATTCTCTACTGACAAGGGATTTGGACCCCTATGGCTCTTGACTTGTTGGGGCCATATGTATCTACCTTGTCTGATGGTTATTAATCCCTCTTATGCTTTTAGAGCATCTAAGGGTTCAGAGGAGGAATATCTTTCTTTTGATCCCCTTTTGTTCCTCTCTAATCTTGATGATTGTAGCTGTTATGGTAAAGTCAGCTTCAATCTTGTATCTCCAGACGAGGTTTGGCATCCAAGTTTGATTCTTTTGTACCTTTTGGCTTCTAAGTCCAATCCTGGCGTCTGGAATATTTTCCCGGGTAAGATGGTTGTTTCTGTTGACAATGAAACTTGGCGCCATCTAGCAGTGCCTGCTTGGCTACAATCCCTGAACATCCACTCTAGTTCCTTAGGGAGTGGAAACTTTTGGAGCAGTGTTCTTAGGTCTAGGGATTTAATAGCTGCTGAGCCTGAATATTTTGGCTTTGAGGCTTATAATCCATAGCTGGTAGCTAGACAATTTGGATTGTTTCAAACACTAGCTATTCCTTACTTCTTGACCCGCAATGATCCTTGGACTTCAAGGGGTCGTTTTGAAGAAGGTAGAGCCCTTCAGAGTAGAACTCTCAGCCTGACTTCCATGTCCATCTCTTCTTGGAAATGGATCACTAAAGCTGTTCGAGGCTTCCATCTGTGGTGGGATCATGTATTCCCAGATAACTCAATGTGTTTTGACGCTTTGGCGAACTTTGAGGATCAACACTTCTTAGGCTGTAAGTAATTTCTATCCTAAGTTATCTCATAACTTTTTGTGGGAATGAATATTACTAAATCTTCTTTTGTGCTTTACTTTTAACTTTTTAGCAAAAGCTGGCAAGAAGAAGCTAAGAGTGCCTAATGGTATGACAGTAGATTCTAGATTTCACCAGTTCTATTGGAATACCATAGACAAAAAGGTTCCACCTCATACCTTTTCGGAGGATGAAGATGATGCTGCTTATGATCAAGGGGCTTCCTATGGAGAGGTCCAAACTGTGGAGGACATTCAAACCATGGGGCCACTGGAGCAGATTGACCCTTTCAAAAGAGCTGCAAGGAAAAGAGATTATAATTGTCTCTCTGCTTCCAAGGACACTCAACCCAAGGGGTTAGTGGAGCAATCTGAGCCTTTTAAGAAGGCTACAAAGAAAAGAGATTATGGCTGTATTTCTGCCTCCAAACCTTTAAGGCATTCCAGCAGGAAACGTCCTAAGTTAGAGGTTTCTTCAGAGATACCACATTATATCATCTCCTCTGATGAAGATGATGACAAGACCATATCTCAAATGCTCAAAAGGAAACTCCCAGGAGTCAAAGCAAGTATGAATTTCACCTTTACTCTTTTTATGAGAATTAAGTTTCACTTTTTGGAATACTGATTAATTTATTCCAGGTTCCTCTGGTGCTGATGACGTTGAGCCTAAGATTGTCAGTGATCCTTCTTCTGAGAAGTTATCACCTCTTGGCTCTGCCAGCCTTTCTTCAGGAGATGTTCCCAAGATAGCTAATCCAGAGTTAAGTTCAAAGGGTGGTCCTGTTGATGAACCTGTCATCAATCATCCCACTTCAAGTGGTGCTTCCCCCAATTGGAGAATGTGGCTAACCTCTCTTTGGAAGGATGTGCTGCCCCCCAGTTGGAAGAAACTGAGCATTTTCATGTGGAATCTCCTGATGAGGACTTGCTTCATCAATTTGATGAAGATTTCTTGGATACAAGTCCTTTAGATATTAAAGTTCCAAGCTCTCATGATGCTACCACTATTGTTATAGCAATTCCTTCTATTGCTGGAAATGAAGTTCCAAAAGATGTTGTTCCTTTAGAGGTTACACCTTTACGGAGCAGTACTGAACTTGTGATTACCTCTATTTGCAAAGATTCTTCATCAACTTCAGCATCTACTTCAGGGACTGGTCTGCCTTTCTTTCCTCATGAATTCATTTTAGACTTCCTCTATATGAGTCCATGTCCTCATAATACCAGACTTCACTCTCTTGCTAACTTGGCTTCTCTTCTTTGTGATGCAAAGGGAAGCACTCAAGAAGCAAGTGTGATGAAAGAGTCTGATGGAGAGAAAGAGGTTAATCTGCAGACAGCTATCATTGTGAGGGATCAACCTACCTCTGTCAACAGTGATCATTCCAGTGATGGATCATCTGAGCACATAAAACAAGAAGATAATATATGGGACCTCTGCTTGACCTTGACCAACAACCCTTAGGATCAGGCTTCTGCACAGGCTCTTAAGTAGATTTTGGAATCCCTGATTTCTCAAGGATTTGAGTACTGGATACCTTGTCTTGATTATGTTAAGGAAACTCTTCTTCTTCAACAATGTAATGCTGAATCAAGAGTCCAACCTCTAAAATTATCAGCTCAGAAACTTTAGGAAGAGGAGGCTTCTTTGGAAGCTCAAGCTAAATCCTTCAGAAACTTCAGTAAACAGATCTAAGATTCTTTAAGTTCTTTTGATCAAAAGATGAAGCTTCTTTCCGAGGAGAGGTATTTTTTACAAAATCGCCTGGCTGAGATTAATAAAGAGGAGATCAATATCATTAACGAGAAGTCTTCACTCCAAAGCTCTATTGATACTGAAGAGAAGAAGCTACACTAAGGGCGAACAAATCTTACTCATTTGAGGCAAGAAATGTTCAAAGATATGGCTATACAACAAAGCTTGATTCTCCAAAAAGAGAAACTTTGTAATGCTTGGTCAGCCATTAAGCACCTTAGTTTAGTTGTTAGACAATGTTGGAATGTCTAAGATGTAACATTATTATTAATGTTGTAATTTTAATAATCCCTTGCTGTTTGAAATAATTCTGCATGTTTTTGTTGAAACACGAGATCATGTTGTTCCCATATAGATGGATGATATTTCTTTAGAAATTTGCCATTCAAGACTCTATCTTTTATGTTACCATCTATATCTTTCAATAGGTATGCATTTCCAGACATTTTCTTATGAATGATGAAGGGACCCTGCCACTTAGGTGACCATTTCGCTAGCTTTGGATCTTTGTAAGCTGCTTCTGGCAGGAACATTTTCCACACTTTATCATTCTCTTGGAATTCTTTAGGCACTACTTTTTTGTTGTTGGCCCTAGCAACCTTTTCTTTTTGGATTCTCATTTTGGCTAGGGCTTGTTCCTTAGCTTCTAGAGCATCCATAACTTCAATATTCATCGCCTGTGAATAGTCATCTCCTGATAATCCCATTTGTTGGGCTACCCTTGATGATATTACATTCACTTCAGCTGGGATCACTGGAGTATGTCCATAAACTAAGTTAAAAGAAGTAACTCCTGTTGCTTCCCTTTTAGAGGTCCTGTAGGCCCATAGGGCATATAGCAACAACTCATCCCATTTTCTTGGGTTATTGTCTATGAGTTTTGAGATCCCTTTTACAATGATCTTATTGATAGCTTCAACTTGACCATTTGCTTGAGCATAGTAAGGCGTTGAATGCAATTTAGTAATCCCAAACTGGTTAAGATATTCCAGTAAGTTAGGATTTCTAAAGACTGTGGCTTGATCAAAGGTTATAGTTTCTGGAATTCCAAATCTTGTAAAGATTTTCTCTTCCAAGAAATTTATGACAACCTGGGTATTAATCTTGTTGAAAGCCTGAGCCTCCACCCATTTGGTGAAGTAATCAGTCACCACTAGGATGTATGAATGCTTCTTAGAGGATGCAAGATTGATTTCTCCTATGGTATCCATTGCCCATCCTCTGAAGGGCCAAGGTTTAAGAATGCACTTAAGTTCTGAAGCTGGTGCCCTGCTGATGGGTCCGAACTTTTGACATCTTTTGCAACCTTTAGCATAATCTATACAATCCTTTCTCATAGTAGGCCAATAGAAACCATGTTCGTGCAACAACCATCTCATTTTTAGGCCATTTTGATGAGCACCACATAGTCCTTGGTGAATTTCTGCCATGAGGGTTAGAGCTTCTCCAGCATCCACACACTTTAAAAGTAATCCTTCATGATCCTTTCTGTGTAATTCACCAAACTGCATGCAAAACTTAGTTACTGCCATTTTGACTCTATTTGGCACTTTTGTCCTAGTTGGGTCCTGCAGATAATGAATAATTTCGTCTCTCCAGTCCTTTTCCTCTCTTAATATTGAAATTCTATAAACTTCCAATATATCCTCTGATCTTTCTTGATCAGATTCAATGAGAGGTTCTAGGATCTTCTCTTAGAGAATAATATCTTCATTTTGTGAAGGTATTTCTTCTCTAGCAGAAGCTATTTGGGACAACTGATCTGCTACTTTGTTTTCTTCTCTAGGAATGTGTATGAAAGTGATTTCCTTAAATTGTTTAGACAATTTTTGTGCTTTCTTACCATACTCCTGAAGTACTAGTAATATACTTTTGAATTCCTCATTTATTTGATAAATGACTAATTGAGAATCCCCATATATCTTTGTTTTCTTAGCTCCTAATTTTAGCAACATCTCCAGTCCAATTAATAAAGCTTCTTATTCAGCTCTATTATTGGTGCATGGACCCTTGAGGGTTACTGCTAGTTTAGTTGGGATCCCATTAGGAGATAGAATATATATTCCAGCTCCTGCTGTTTCTCTCGTGTTGGATCCATCAAAGAACAAGACCCATGGAAGGATGTCCTCATCAATGATTCCTGAGTCACAGCAAGGATGGGTTGCTAAGAAATCAGCTAGAGCTTGACCTTTCACTGCCTTTTGTGGCACATATATTAGGTCGAATTGTAGTAAATGTAAACTCCATTTGCTTAACCTTCCTTTTATAAAAGGCTGGGATATCATATATTTTATGACATCTGTTGGAGATACTACTTCCACTGTGAAGGCCATGAAATAATGTATGAGCTTGATTGATGCATCATATAAGCACAAACACCATTTTTCTGCCATGGTATACCTTTTCTCAGTGTCATGCAGGATTCTACTTAGATAGAATATAGCCTGCTCATGTCCTTTCTCATTTTCTTGAGTCAGGATACTACCAATGGAATCTTCACAGGCAGACAGATATAACCTTAGTGGCTTTCCATTCTGCCTTGGAGGTATCAATACAGGAGGACTTGCCAAATCTTGTTTGATTTGGTCAAAGGCCTTTTGATGCTCCTCGTTCCATTTAAATTATGATTCATGTTTTAATCTTAGCAAAGGTGAAAACTTTTTAGTTTTTCCAGCTAAGTTGGCCATGAATCTTCTAACATAATTGACCCGTCCAAGGAATCTCTGCAATTCCTTCTTGTTAGAAGGTGGCTTGGCTGCCAACACTGCTTTTGCCTTGTTTTGGTCAATTTTCATTCCATTTTTGTGAATGAGGAATCCTAAGAAGTTACTAGCTTTAACTCCAAATGCACATTTGAGTGGATTCATTTTTAGGTGATATTCTCTTATTCTAGTGAATGACTTAACCAAATGCTCTTTATGTCTTAAAAAGTCATTTGATTTTACGAGGATGTCATCCACATATACTTCCATGATCTTACAAATCATGTCCTTAAAGATTGCGTCCATTGCTCGTTGATATGTGGCTCCAGCATTTTTTAATCCAAATGGCATGGCCACGTATTCAAACAAGCCTAATGATTTTGGACATCTGAAGGCTGTTTTGTTACAGTCTTCATGTGCAATCCTTAACTGGTGGTATCCTGCATACCCATCCATAGAAGATATGTATTCATATCTTGATGCTGCATCTATTAGGAGATCAGCCACTGGCATGGGGTATTGATCTTTAGGTGTTGCTCTATTTAAGTCCCTAAAGTCAATGCAGATTCGTATCTTACCATTTTTCTTAACTACTGGAACTATATTGGAGATCCAGTCAGCGTATTGGCAAGGCCTTATGAACTCTGCCTTGAGGAGTTTGTTTATTTCCTCTTGTATAGGCTCTGTTAGTTCAGGCGCTAGTCTTCTAGGACTTTGCGCCACAGGCTTAAATCCTTCCCTGATAGGTAGTTTATGCTCTACTATTCTCCTATCAATGCCAAATATTTCATGATGTTCCCAAGCAAAACAGTCTATAAATTCTTATAGAATTTTTATGATTTCCTATTTTTCTTGGTTAGTAAGGAGCTTATGTAAGTAACACGTGGATTTTCATTATCCCCTAAATTTATTTCCTCTAGTGGATCATGAACCTCTTGTTTAATATCCTCACTTTTAGCCCATACTTTCTCATCCTCCTCTTCTAAGGATTCAGTTTCGTATAAAGTTGAGCAACATGCATTAGAGTTTATAAGAAAATCCTCTTGGTGTTTTCTAAAAACTAAATCTTTCATTACTTGATCAACGATAGGGGTAAACCCATTACAGCATTCTTCTTGGTTTATAAACATAATAAACTTTTATGAGAAAAATACATCCTCACTCTACAAACTAATGAGAGCTAAGGGTTGATCATAGTCTGGCGCCTGTTGAATATATTCATATTTTGATTGAATGTCTTCAACTTCTGGGACGTCCTCGACTTCTTCAATGAGGATTGCACCTAGAGTCTTCTACCTCTTGGTGAGTTTGTGACTCAAGTTGTAGAGCAACCTCAATTTTGATGGTAGGAACTGACTTTAGAGAGCCCCTAATGAAAACAGAATCAGGAGATGTAATTAGAGAAACTTCCTCATCTGCTTGAACTATCTCAAAAGTGTCACCATTCCACAAGATCAAAACTTGGTGGTGTGATGATGTAACCAATCTCTTCCTAGTATTGCATTATAATGAGTACCATTTTTGACTATGAAGAAACCGGTATAAGTAGTTTTAGTTCCTACTCTTATCTTTAAGATAGCCATTCCTTCCACTTTTTCGGATAAACCAGAAAAACCAGTTAAATTGATTTGTATGTTATGCAAATCTTTTCTAGTCTTTCCTAGTTTTCTAAACACAGAGAGTGGCATAATATTAACAGTAGCTCCAGTGTCTACTAATACTTTGCCGAAACGAACTCCCTCAAAATCAACATTTAGAAATAAGGCTTTAGTGTGCTTATTATCAACATCAACTGACCTAAAGATTTTATCTATGATTATTTTCTCTAGGTTAGATTTTAAGGATGTCTTATTAGGCACTTTCTTAAGAGGTGCATTTAAGTAAGATGACAAGTTTTGAGAAGAAGTAATTTTAAATTTACCTGTCCTCTCTTCCTTGTCAACTTCATCTGCCCATGATGTGGTATTGGTCTGGAATTCTGGTTGGCCTTCTGACTTTTTGAACTCTGTTGGTAGCATGACCACATTACACTGTGCGTTTTGTCCCTCTCCCATCTCCGTTAGAGGCTCGCTCATCAGTGGGTCTCCATCCAGAATTAAGTCACTGTCTGAAACCAATAAGTCCAAATCCTCAGATCCAAACTCCGAATCATAGTCCTCACTAAAGTCATTTCCTGGTTTCTCTTTCATAAGAGAATTGCCTCCTTGAGGTCAAAATTTTTTTCGCGCCTTGTTTTTTCTCTCGGCGCACGTTAAGAAACCCTCTTAACATACGCCGTCGCCATGGCAGGAAGATCCAAAGGAAATGCGAAGAAATCACAGAGTAAGAATAAGTCGAAAGAGAAGAAGAAGGGTCCTTCTAGTCCTATTACTGGTCAAAAGCACAAATATGTAGCATAACTTCATGGGATTGAAATGTTACAAATTCAAACCCCCGAATTTGATGAACCCGTTTCTCCAAGAACTTCACTGGAACAATTGCAAAATCAACAAAAGGAGAAAGCGCAACTTTAAGAATGGCTAACAATCATGAAGAAGACGCAGAGTCGATTGGATGCAATTGCAACAGGTAATCATCAATCTCGTCAATTGGTGTCTGAATTTGAGGAAGTTGCAAGACCAAATTCACCTTTAAAAAATGCAATTAAAATTGACTTAGAAGATGTACAAGATGAAATAAAATACTGGGAATCTTCTGTTGTGTGTTATGTTGTGGGTGCCAACCCTCATTGTCCTGTGATGGATGGGTTTTTGCGTAGAATCTAGAAATCTTTTGGTGTTGATAAGGTTGTAGCAGTTAATAAGGGTATCTTCCTGGTTAGATGTCATAATGTGGATGATAGGGATAAAATCTTGAATGATGGATTCAAATTTTTTGATAATAAGCCTTTGATTGTGAAAAAATGGCATGCTGAGATGGATTTCAAGAAGGAGGAATTGAAGACTGTTCCCATATGGATTCAATTGCCTGCTCTTGATTTGAAATACTGGGGGGAAAGGTGCTTATTCAAGTTAGTGGCTGGCATTGGGAAGCCGATTAAATTGGATCAAGCCACCATTAATAAGGATAGATTACAGTATGCAAGAATCATGGTAGAGGTTACTATGACACAAGGGTTTCCAGAGTGGATTGAATTTGAAAATGAGAAAGGTGCACAGATAAGACAAACGGTGGTTTATGAATGGAAGCCTTTGCAGTGTTCCAAATGTCACAATATTGGACATTCTGTCAATGAATGTAAGAAGCAGCAGCAGACAGTGGTTCAGAAGAAGTGGGTTCCTAAGAAAGTGGTGCAAATAGACAAAGATGGGTTCCAGCAGGTTCATGGGCATGCAGTTGTTTAACAACATTCAAAGGAACCAGTAATAGTGGGTAATTCTTTTAATGTTTTGCAAGGAGAAGAGGATGCAGAAGGAGAGAAAGAGCACACACAGGAGGTGCAGAAGAGTGTGATTCATGGTGAGGAGGGGGAACCTCCTACCATGAATGGATAATATCCTTTCATGGAATGTGAGAGGACTTAACAGCAGGAAGAAGCAAAATGAGGTGAGAAATTTTTTAATTTCTCATAAAATCAGGCTGTTTAGTCTTCTAGAGACTAAGGTGAAAGCTCCTGCTCTAGGGGAGTTTTACCTTAATGTTTGTCCAGGGTGGTGTATAACAACAAACAATGCATGGCATGGCAATGGGAGGATCATCCTTGGATGGCACCCAACAGCCATGAATGTTAATGTTTTATATAGTTCTAGTCAACTCATTCATACTGAAGTGGAAGTAGTAAATGGTGGTAAAAAAAATTTATGCACTATTGTCTATGGCTTGAATGATAAGCAAGGCAGGATGGCAATGTGGAGTGACTTAGTTGGGCTTAATCTCCAAAATGATCCTTGGATTATTTTAGGAGATTTCAATGCAATAATGAATATTGATGAGAGATTAGGCCAGCCGGTTAGAGCTAGAGAGCTTGATGATATGCAGAGGTGTATGCACAGTTGCAAGATGATGGAAGTTAAGTCTTCAGGGCAGTTCTTTACTTGGAACAACAAGCAGGATGGGGTGGATAGAGTGTTCTGCAAACTTGATAGAGTTCTAGGGACTGCTGAGTGGATTGAAGATTGGCCAATGACAGAGGTTATTATTTTCCCTGAGGGAGATTATGACCATTATCCATTGCTCATTAAGTCATATCAAGATGATAACAGGAAGAAGCCATTTCATTTTTTTAATATGTTGTGCCAGCATAGTCAGTTCATGGAGATTGTCCAGCAGACTTGGCAGCAGAATATTATAGGAAGTAAGATGTTTCAAGTGGTCAGTAGGCTCAAGCTTTTGAAGAAGGAGTTGAAGCACTTAAATAACTATCAATTTGGGGATGTTTCAGTGGTTTACTCTCAAACCTATCATCAGTTGCTTGAAGCACAAAAGCAATTACATGATCACCCTGGGGACTTGAGTTTTAGAGCATTGGAAACATATGCCAGATTAGCTTGCAGAGTAGCTCACAAGAATTACACAAGTTTCCTCAGTCAAAAAGCCAAGATCAAATGGCTTAGAGAAGGTGATGACAACACAAAAGTTTTTCACCAGAGTATAAAGATGAGAAGAGTTCAGAACAGAATAAATACCATAAGAAAAGAAGATGGTACATGGGTTCATAATTCAGCAGAGGTAGTGGGGGCTTTCCTAGATTTCTATCATGATTTGTTAGGGAGTAGAAAAGACACACAAAAGGTTGAATTAACAATCATAGCCAAGGGCAAGGTTCTGAGTGCAGATCAACATATTTTGCTGAATTTAGATTTTAATGCTGAAGAGATTAAAGATGCTTTATTCTCTATACCAGATGATAAATCACCTGGTTTGGATGGATTTTCAAGCTGTTTTTTCAAGAAAAGCTGGAGTATAATAGGAAGGGATATTGTGATGGCAGTTCAAGAATTCTTTCAGAGTGGAAAAATTTTGAAAGAAATAAATGTGACAGCAATAACTCTAATTCCTAAAATCACCAGTCCTGCAGCAGTTGGTGATTATAGGCCTATTGCATGTTGTTCAGTGTTGTATAAGGTTATCACCAAGTTAATATGCACCAGAATGAGCATAATTCTTCCTGATTTAGTTTCCTAGACTCAAGGTGCATTTATCAATGGCAGGAGCATAATTAGTAACATCCTCTTATGCCAAGATTTGGTGAAACGTTTTGGTAGAAGGAACAATAAGGTGAAGGGCATGCTTATGAAAGTTGACCTCAGAAAGGCATATGATTCCATTGAGTGGGATTTTATTCAATAGCTGTTTGCAGCCCTGAATTTCCCAACTCATTTCATAAAGTGTGTCATGGAATGCATTACTACCCCTAAGTTTACTCTGCTTATTAATGGAGCAAATGAAGGATTTTTGGAAGCAAGAAGAGGTGTTAGACAAGGAGACCCAATGTCCCCATTGATCTTTGTGTTGTGCATGGATTATCTCACTAGGATCCTCACATACATTGCTGAATTAGATGAATTCAAGTATTTTATTGGGTGTGCTAGTTTGAAAGTGAATCATATGTGCTTTGCAGATGACTTACTACTCTTATGTAAAGGAGAGGTCAAGTCTCGCTTATCTCGATCCGCAAGCCATCAAACTTTTTCTTGAATCAAGTGGCCTTCAAGCTAATAATAGCAAGTCTGCAATTTACTCTACTGCCATGGAGGAGCAGGATGTAAGTAGGATTACTCAGATTTCAGGGTTTAAAACTGAAAGATTGCCTTTTCGTTATTTGGGAGTGCCAATTAGCTCCACAAAACTGAAGGAGGCTGATTATGAGATATTGGTTGAAAAATGATTTCTAGAATCAGAACCTGGAGTACAAGGAACTTATCCTTTACAGGGCGTGCTCAGTTAATAAATTCAGTTCTCAGTAGCATTCATAGCTATTGGGCTCAAATTTTCATCCTGCCAAATGCCATAATTCACAAGATTAATATAGTATGTAGAAACTTCCTGTGGAGTGGCAGTGCAAATAGTGATAAAAAGGGTTATGTCAATTGGGCTTCAGTTTGCACTCCTAAGACAAATGGGGGTCTGGGTTTCAGGCATCTTAGTAGTTGGAATAAAGCAGCTATAGGGAAGCTAGTTTGACATATTGGCAGTCAGAAAAATGAGCTTTGGGTTAAATGGGTGCACTCTATATACATCAAACAAGGTGATTGGTGGTCCTTCCAAGCTCCTGCAGGAGCTAGTTGGGTGATAACGTAATTATGTCAAGTTAAAAATGAGTTGCAGCAGATGGGGATGAGTAATTGGTCTAATCAGATTCAATACTCCATCAAGCAGGCTTATAATCACTTCATTGGTGATATGCCAAGGGTTCCTTGGTCAAAAGCTATATGGAACAGAATGTGTGTGCCAAAACATAGGTTTATAACCTGGTTAAGCATACAAGAAAGACTGAAAACAAAAGAAAAATTGTTTCAGTATCATATCAGCACTGATGATATATGTTGCCTCTGTGGTAGTTCTACAGAGACACATAATCATCTTTTTTTTACTACTATTTTAGTAAGCAGTTATTGTAAAGGATGCTTGAATGGTTAGGCATTGATTGGAGAAACAGGACTCTTATTCAATAGGTTTCTTGGATCAACAGAAGATCTGATGGAACTAAAATGCAGAAGCAGGTGATGTACTTAACCTTGACTGCAGTGGTGTATATAATTTGGCGCTCAAGAAATGAAGCTTTTTGGGATATGAAAGTAAATAAAATAGATCATATAGTGAAAGATATTAAATGTATAGTTATACATAGAGCAAACTTTTGTAGATCCACAAAATAGAGTAGGAAAGATGTAGATTGGTTTACAAATTTGTAGTTCTGGCTTTCTTAGCCATGTTTAGTTCCCCTCCTCTCTTTGAGGCTTAGGTTGTATTTTGTTTGGTTTGATCAATACATTTACTTACTTACCAAAAAAAAAAGAATCGCCTCCTTGAGGCTGCTGGTTATCATGCTTTGTAGATGATATACCACATTGCTCCTCTTCCAGAGGTAACAACTTAGTAATACTAGCTTGTAGCGCCTCCTCATTAATTCTGATGTTTGCTATAAGGGACTCCTGCACATTTTGAGTGCTAATCTGAGCCCTTGCTGCAGCAGCTTTTGCACTTAACTCCTTCATCTTGATTGTCCTACTTTTAGGAAAGTTTTGGACATCTTGTAGTGGCCAAGGCCTAACTGCTGACTTGATCTTTGACTTCCCTTGGCCCCCAGGGGAATTCACCCTATTTTTGAGAATTTTGGGAACAGGAGTTTGGCTTGGCTCCCTTTCTTTCCCTTTTAAGGAAGGGCCTAAACTGGGACTGTCTTGTTTCCTCGGTCCTTGACTTCTGGACCTTTTATGGAATGGACGCTGGTAAGCAGGCACATAGGCAGGATCATTTGGGATGATCTGGGTTCTAACCATTTCAAAGGTCAACCTGTCTGCACATAGTGAGCACATTCCATTTCTCAGAGCCTTCAACCCTTCTATCGCCCTAGTCTGCAATGTGAATTTTTGAGCAGCCTCATTATAGGTTTTGGCTCTTTCCTCATGCATCACCAGGTTTGGCGTTGGGTTGGATTTATCAGGCGCCTTAGCTTTGGCTAAGTTAGCCTTGTAGGCTTCTAGCTCCATGGCATGATGTTCCATTTCTGATACAACTAGTCATATGAGACTTAATTGCCTAGTTAGGAACCCTCTGAAAACTTGGCATTGGTCTGTTGTATGTGACCCATTCATATGCCATCTGCACATATCTTCCAATCCCTCTTCATTGGCTATCTTTGGCATAACCAAGATTCCTTCATCAAGAAATCTGTTGAAGACTTGGTTACCTATTTCGGTAGCTTGAGATGCCTGCAAAGTAACAGTAAAAACATCATTAGTCTCTACCATACCACAGAATAGTCCAAATGGTTCGTTCATTCCAACTACATTAACATCTTCATCATCAGGAAACATGATATTTTGCTTATCAATTTCATCCTGGATTTTATTTCTAAAGACAATACATTCACAATATTTTTTACACTTAACTTCTTCAGCAGTTCTTGTTCTATGTCTCCCTACCAATTTTATCTTTTTGTTAGATAATAACCAGTCAAAGATAGAGTTAGATTTCTTAGCATCAAAAGTATGTGTCCTCTTTTGTCCAGATTTCATATCCTTTGGCGCTAGAAACTCTTTCTTTTCTAGGGGAGAACATTTATAAGGTGCTCCTTAAATGATTTCTGCTACGTCCACTTCTGGTGCGGTCTCAAAGTGGAAGGGCTCTTCATTCTGAGCAAATAAGTTTTGGTGTCTTGCTGCACTTTCAGCTTGTAGATTCCTTTCATACCTCACAGCCAATTCTGCTAATTCAACAAAATCGTCAAAGGCATGACCATCAAACCTTTTTCGAAACTGAATTAACATTCCCTCTTGAGCCATTTGTACAAATTCTCTTTCAGGAATGCTAACATGACAACTGATCTTGGCCATTTTGAATCTAGATAGGTAGTCTTCTATAGACTCTCCTAACTTTTGTTGGATTCTGGCCAGATCACTTAAAGTCACTCCTGGTTTAGTGCGTGCAAAATGATTTGTAAATTGCACTTGCATGTCTTGCCATGAGTGAAAGGAATTCGTTGGTAAATTAGTGTACCACCAAAAAGCAGTCTCAGTAAGAGACATGGAAAACATTCTAAGTTTTAAGAAATCATTGTCAGCTGCTTCCCTACACTGACAATTGAACCTAACTAAATGTTCTTCAACAGAAACTCTATCATTTTCGGAGAACATGGTAAAGTCAGGTATCTTAAACGTTCTAGGAAATGGATTGGCTCTATCAATCCATTCAGGGTAAGGTTTTTGACCTATTTGCCTCTGATTTTTCCTAGAATTATCCCCTACTAGTCTTTGGACTAGTGCCTCAACTTGTGCTGCCAATGGATCCTGATGCACTCCTGGATAGCCCATATTCCCATTCCACATGTTTTTAGTTTGATCATATGCAGGATTAGGGTTAGGATTGAAAGGTTGATTTTGATAACCTCCCATAGGGATCTCCTGGTGTTGCATAAAAGCATGATTGGCTGCACCTTGCGCCATTTGCGGTGGGAATGTGTGTCCATTTCTGGGCATCCTCTGCTGATAAGCACCAGTTGCTTGGGAAAATGGAGCTCGGGGTTGAGTATAACACGGAATATTCCCATAATGAGGCGTACCAGCCATAGTTGGTTGGTTATGAGGCATGTAAACATAGGGTGAAGAAGGAATCCCAGCCATATTTGGTTGGTTATGAGGTGCATATGCATGCGGTGTACTATTGTTATTTGTAACAAAAGTATCTTGCTTCTGTCCTCCTCGCGATGGTCCAAATTGGTGTGTGTTGTCACCAACTTGTCCACCACCCATGGAAAATGAAGGTTGGTGATATCCTGACGCCTGGTGCCAGCCTGACTCCACGTCCGCTGCCATTCCATCACTTCTCCTAAGGTTCCCATGATTGCCCTCTCCATGACTCAAGGGTATTGCCCTTGTTTGGTGCTCATGAGAGGAAGTTTGTGGATCGCCTGAAATAAGTATATCTCTAGTTTCAGGGTGGGAGAACTATACCCTCGGAGGATACCCTAGTGGAGGAATATCTGGCTCTGTACCAGAATTTCCCCTTGCTCTATTCAACGGGGCCTCTTCTAAGGCCTTAACTAGTTTCTCATTTAACTGATAATGTTTTTCGACTAGTGGTTCTAGACGAGTAACTACTTCAGTGGCAAGAGATGTTGACATTATCGAGAAAGTTGCACTCATAGTATCATTGATATCTACAAGTATTCTATCAATCTGCCTAGAGTTAATTTCTCTATTCTCTTCACTTATCCTTTGTAGGATGTCTGTGAAGACTCTGGCAGACTCATGGGCTAGAGTCCTATAGTTGGAATCAAATTGTTGTCTCTAACTCTCTCTGGCTACTAACAGTAAATTCTTAAATATTTCTGTGAACTTTCTATACATTTGTTGTATAAGTCCACGACCAGTACTACCTGGAGATGAGCCTTCCCTTTGTGGGGTCTCTCCATTTGAATCTTCATGACCATGGTGAATTGGTTCACCATTGTTACCATGCACCCTATTTTGCGGAGGAGTTGAATAACTCGTTTCCAAGTTTTGGAAACTTGTTTCCTCCTGAGCAACTTCCTTATTCTTTTTAGAACGTGTGTCCGGCATTTTCGTAAAAACAATTGTTTTTTACAGTTAGTTTTTCGAAAGTATGAAGAAGAAAGTTCACAATTTGATTATGAATCTTCCTCTCCCACTGTGGTCGCCAAAAAACTTGTTGGTGCAAAATCAGTTGGTTGACTTTGCAAACAAGTCACTGCACACCTAGTAGTTTGATACTGAATGTCTTGGGAGACTTAGCCCCTGGGGGTTACCGGTTTTAATTAGATAAAACCTTGCTAACGTACTTTGTTGCAATTTAATTTAGGATTAAACTACAACGCCTAATAAATTCAGGCGAAACGCAATAAATAGAGCAAGCAATAATTAATCTATTAATTAAAGCACAACATTCCCATACATGCCACAAACTTTAAGAAAGAATTTTACAACACATAGGGGGATAACCCAGGCTGGACAACTAAAGGGAAGACTCGAAGGATGTTACCTCCATGGTTCCTTGCTTCAATCGGAGAATTACAGAACTCGTCGACAGAACATGTTCTACGTCTAAGGAGCTAAACTATAACCCAGAAGGGGGTTGGCTAGGCTAAGGCTAGGCTACGCTAAGAAGAGAGTAAATGCAAGTTGTTGTGTGTTTGTGTGTCTTTGTTTGATGATCGTTCTTCTATTTATAGAGAAGCATGATGTGTAACTTTCGTGCTTGCTTGGAGGGAAAACATTTGAATCATCTTTGATTCAAATCTCAACCGTCTTCTGGCGCTGAATAACCGTAGCCTTGCACGTTCTTCCTTATGTGGATCTGTCTAATGATTGCTCTTTAACCAACTGTACGCTTATCATTATTGACTTTCATCTCCTGATGGTCTTGACAATCTTCTCCTATTGACTTTGACTTGTGTTGACTTTGTCCAATGGGCTTCATACTCTTGTTGGGCCTTCATGTTAAGATGAAATTATACCTTTTGAGGTCTAATACAATGTACCATAATAAATGCTACTGGACATCTAAAAATGGTAGTAACAAGTACGAAATTAAAACTGATTATAATTACAGCATCACATTTTCTTTTTATGGAGATGTTAATGCACAACTCTTCTTGAATTTTTTATGAAAATATTTTTTGGTGATGAACAACAACTTGATTAAGGAAAATCACATAAACACATTGTTTCCTAAGAGTCTCTCCATTAGAGTTGACTATTCTAGGTGGGGTGATTTAAGGTTGGGAACCTATTAGGACTTCCACATACTCAAATCACTCCAAAGATTAAAAAAAAATGATAAGAAGAAACAAGGAGAAAGTTAATAGATGATTAAGAAAATAATCAAAAATAACAAGAGTTTCAACTTTACCTTGCAAGCTCAATGATGCACTTCCTTTTGCAAATTTTTCTACCTTTTTTGTGTTTTCTTAATTTCTAAGTGAGTTTCTAAATCCACTTAATTACTAACTTAAACTCTTTTTTTGTGTTTTTCTTTTAATGAACTTCTTTACTTACTAATTACTTTCCTAACTTTTACTTTCTTTTTCTTGAATGAGATTTTTTAGAGGGAGGAAGTAGAGAAGATGAGAGTACTATTGAGAGAAGTAGTGAAGTTGAGTTGTGTTTTAGCTCAACTTGGTTTCAAGTAAAAAGAAGGAGGGTATTTATAGGGAAATGAGGGAGATGAACTAGGGTTTCAAAGAAGTAGAAAATCAGATTTTTAACCCAAAAAAATCTAATTTTTCTCATCCTTAATCACCCTAATGACATCACTCTAATGATCTCACCCTAATGACATCACTCTAATGATCTCAACCTAATGACATCATCAAATCTCTTTGGAAACACATATATTCTTATTCTTTTTGGATTTTCTCATCAATGAAGCAAAATAAGATTTTCAGAAAATATTCTTCCCTAAACACACTAATACGTAAAAAAATACATCGAAAAACGTGCAAAACAAAGTTGATTCGAACGATGCGCCAAACGCAGCAGCCTGCGCTAGACACAGCGTCGTGCGCTAAGCGCAAGGCTCTGCGTCTGGCGCAGGCCATGCTGTGCGCTAGGCGCACAATCATGCGTCTGGCGCACAATCATGCGTCTGGCGCATGATAGTGTGCCTGGCGCACACTCGAATCTACCGGAAAAAATCCAGATTCTTCCCTCTTACACATGAGATTTGATTCTTATTCTCACTTCTTTTCATGATTCTTATTCCCTAACTAATGGATAAAGGATGTGATTAGTGGATAAATAATATATTCTTATTCTTCATCCAATGAACAATGACTTGACCATCAAGAAAACTGATTACTACCGGTTTTGGGATACGATTAAAATCCCGACGCCTAACTGCGACTCGTGTTTTTTCGTTTTTCGAAAGACTAACTTAAGACAATTAACGAAAGCTCGTCAAATTAGTAAAGACGAGCGTGATTTTACTACGAATCATTTTATTAAAACGGTGGTTGTAGTTATTGACTACAACTCACAGAAAATTTTATTTCTAAGCCGAAACTGCATGACTAATACGCAAAAATGGAAAACCATACGATGGAATGAAACTCGCGCTCTGAGACGAAACGTGCCTTTGACGGGGCGCGCGCTCCACGATGCATGACGGTTTTCGTTATTTTTATTTCTTTTCAAAATCTTTATTTATCCGAAAAAAGGGATTTAAAATTTGGTGTCTACAGAATGCCCCACATTGGTCGAATTTTGGAGGAAATGATGACCAATGTTTGAAAAAGACACAAAATTTTGACAGAAAATTTCTTTTGAGATAACATATTCTCCATTGAAAATAGTTATTATCAGTGCTATTTTGAAAACATGATTTGCGACTTCTGTTGACGCTTTTAGTAGAAAATCCCATTTAATTTTCTAAAATTGAAAATGCGACTTTGACGTCGTCTTAGATTGAAAATTCCAATTAATTTTCTAAAATTGAAAATGCGACTTTAACGTCATCTTAAAATAGAAAATCCCAATTGATTTTCTAAAATTTTAAATGCGACTTTATTGTCGTCTTAGATAGAAAATCCCAATTAATTTTCTAAAATTGAATATGCGACTTTATCGTCGTTTTTTTTTTTTTGTCTTCTGAATTTGTCTTTTGTTAATATGAGAAACTCCGACAATTAACAAGTTAACTCCAGTTTTTTTTTACAGTTTTTCATGGCCTTGATGGCAAACAAATTGTCAAATCACCATCACTTACTTCATGTGTTATCATGTCACCTTAAAGTGATGCATTGTTAAGTCATGTCACCTAAAAGGGTTGACCAAAGGTTATTACCCTCTAGATGAACTATGGTGGACCAACCATCATCTGGCAAAATTTTATCTGTTTTTCTCGAAAATCTTTCAGGCTATTTTTCATATATAATGCTTATTTGCTTTATCGGAAATGATGATCACTATATAAAATAGATTGATCAAGGTCATTATTTTCGATGATCATTATGAAAAAGGATTGTATCAATGTTCTTGATTCATCATTGACACAGTTTTTTTTTTATGTTCGGCTTCAACAAAAATTGCCACACCACAAATGCTTGGTCATTAGCCATGGTGAAGGATGCTCCTTATTATCCTATGGACAATACTCAAACTTATTATCCATGGCATGATTCATGGATGATCATCTTTTCCATCTATAAAAGGGGCATGGTTCTTCATTTCCAAATGCACCATCTTCACTACTCCAAACTCTTCTCTGACTTTCTTCTTTCACAAAAAAATGGCTCCTAACTATGATAAAGCTAATGAAATGGGGAGTCGTGAGAAAAAACAACTCTCGGGGGTTACAAAGAATTTGGAGCAACCAAGGCAATCTTCTTCTTCTTCCCGCTTCACTAAGGCTCTTATTCCTTTGCTTTCACTTTCTATCTGTTATGACATGATTCATGCTGCTTCCCAATTTTGGGATGAAACTCGTCATGTCTTCCGGTTTGGAGACCGGGAGATTGTGCGTCTTATTGAAGAGGTCGAGGGTTTGCTAGGTTTACCATCCAATGGTCCAATTATTACACCTAGATCTCCTACAAGGATATCGGGAGATTTATCAACAATTTTATATCTTCTTGAAAATTTGCATGGCAACTACCTACAATATGGTGATGTACTTCTTCTTAACTTATTGTTGACTTTCCAATTTGGCACTTGGCAATTCTCTAATAACACCAACTATAGGATTGCTAGAGAAAATGCTTGCATTCTTATGATTTTGGGAAGTACCCTCACTAAGTGTTCTTTAAACGCATGCCATGTTCGGTGTCTTTCACTTATTCCTCAAATTGTTAGTGGGGTCGTCTTGGACCACTTATTTTGGGGAAAATGTTTCTTGGCTTAGATGAACTCAAAAGAAAACCCCAAAGTTTTGTGAAGGGATGTCCATTAGCCCTTCACTTATGGTTGTTAGAAAAATTTTCTCTTATGAAACCCCATAAGAGTCTTACTTACAAAACTAATCATGTCCGGGAGAGAGGTCTTCTTCCTTTCTTCTATCAACTTAGCAAAAAATGGTGGGTGGGAGGATTATTTCCTACAGCAAGACATAATGTGGGTTACAAGCCACCTTTGCATTAGTGCAATTGTATATTGCAATTCTGGTCGCAGAGGTATACAATTACCGGGACTTTGCCAAGTCACTTTCTACCTTCCATGGAGGTGTCTAAGGAAAATTGGTTGGAGGCAACAACACATTCCTGCCCTCCAGGTTCTTCCATTTTGTACCACTTATGAGGCTGATATGAGTGGTATTCAGAGAATGCCTACTATATGGTAGGGAGCTAAAATTATATCAGCATTACCTGAACCCCACTTTCCACTGATTGATAAAGATTACCTTCAATGGCTTCTGGCGGATATTGGTCAAGACAATGATTCAGAAGGGCCTACCATGAAGAGGAGAAGGGTTTGAGATAAATATCATGTTATTTTTCAGTTTTTTTTCCTTTTTATTTTGAGTTTGTAGGAAATGAAGGCTTTATGTCTTTTTATGCATAAAATGAAGTACCCCAGTTGGGATGAATAAAAAGATCTGTTTGTGAGAATTATCTGCTTGTGTGAAATTCAATGTGAACACAATTCTAAACATGTGCACACTTTAACATTAAATATGACATGCAAATCATAATTAATCAATCATATGACACATAAAAGCGGAACACATAAAATCTTAACAATCAAAAGCATGTTTCATCATTTTTCTTTTTTTTCTTTTTTTTCGCTTTTTTTTTTACTTATTTTTCGCTTTTTTTTGTCTTTTTTTTTTTGTCTTTTTTTTTGCATACATTATATGAATATCTAGAAACACATGGCATGTTTATACGGAATAACCGAGATAGGATACAAAATCCTGGCTTGGTTACTTGACCATGACAATTACAATTACTTTGATGCCTAAGCATAGTATTTCTTCAACTGATCAAGGTTAGTGAAATGGGTGAATTCATTTCCATCAAAATCCATTAGCTTTACTGCTCCAGCCGTGGTGACATGCTTGACTAGGAATGGTCCAGACCAGTTAGGCTTGAATTTTCCTCGAGGATCATGCAATGGAGCTCTATTTTTCTGTAAGACTAGATCACCTTCTTAAATGTCTCTATCTCGAACCCTTTTGTTAAATGCACGAGCAATTCTCCGCTGATAGAGTTGAATGTTATGCAATGCTTGTAGTCGGCGCTCATCTGCAAATGCAAGCTCATCATAACGAGTTTTATACCATTGGTCTTCTGAGATTTCACTTTCTGCTATGACCCTAAGAGACTGTATCTCCACCTAAACCGGTAGGACTGGTTTCGTCCCATAAACCAAAGAATACGGGGTTGTTCCTGTTGGAGTTCTAATTGATATCCCATATCCCCAAAGGGCATATGAGAGTTTGTCATGCCATTCCCTAGTCTTCTCAGTCATCTTGGCAACAATAGTCTTGATTGTCTTATTGGTTGCATCCACCACTCCATTTGTTTGGGGACGATAAGGTGAGGACTGATGATGCTTGATTGCATATTTTGTGAGAGTTGTCTTCAGATGACCCTCAAATTGTGATCCATTATCAGAGATGATTTCAAAAGGTATGCCATACCGACAGATAATGTTGTTAATCACAAATTTCGAGACTTGCTTTGCCCCTAGCTTTGAAAATGATGCAGCTTCAACCCACTTCGAAAAGTAATCAATTGCTACAAGAATATATTAATGCCCATTTGAAGCTTTCGGATGAATTTGTCCGATTATGTCTATGCCCCAACTCGAAAATGGCCAAGGAGAGGTCATATTATGTAGTGACACAAGTGGCATATGATTGAGGTTAGCAAATATCTGACATTGCTTGCAGGCGTGGACAAAGCTGATGCAATCACCTTCAAGAGTACTCCAATAAAAACCTGCCCGCAAAATTTTATGAGCCAACATCCTTCCATTCATATGGGGTCCACATTCTCCTCCATGAACTTCTTCCATGATGGCTTGCTTTTCGCTATCATTTACGCAGAGTTGTAGAGTACCATCAAACCCTTTGTGAAATAGTCTGCCTTTTAGTATGAGAAAATGAGCAGCCAGCCTTCTGATGGCTATGCGGTCCTTCTTGCCACTTCCCTATGGATATTGCATTGTTTTCAGAAAATTCTTGATATCCTTATACCAGACATCATCATCATCTTGTTGAGCCAGTGTGGAGACAATTTGTGCTACCGTCACTATAGGTCCCTTCCTTTCTTCAATTAAAATTAACTGGATCTTTGTACCATTTTCCCATGTTAAATTAACAGCGAGATTGGCTAAAGCATCAGTGAAGCTATTTTGTTCCCGAGGAAGATGTTTGAAGCTGATATCATCGAAATAAGGGATTAACTCCTGAAGATATTCTGTGTAGAGCTGAAGTCTCTCATCTCTAACCCTCCAAATTCCTATTGTTTGAGATATGATGAGATTAGAATCTCCATATATAGTGAGATGTCTTGCCCCTGCTACCAAGGCGGCCTTTACTCCATATATGCAGGCTTCATACTCAGCTGTATTATTTGTTGTTGGGAAATCCAGCTTGACAGCAAATGGAATATGGACTCCATCAGGATCTACTAACAAAACCCCTGCTCCATTACCTCTCCTATTAGAAGCTCCATCAAAATATATGCACCATTGTGGGTTGTCAATGAATAATAGGTACTCATCAGGGAATGCATCATCATATTCATCTCCTAACACTGGTCCTTCTGCTAGGGCTTTAGATATGACTCTTCCTTTAACATATTTCTGGCTGACACATTAGATATCAAACTCAGAAAGCATAGCATGCCATCTCGCCAATCTTTCACTAAGAATGGGTTTCTCAAACAGATACTTGATTGGATCAAGTCTTGAGATCAGATAGGTGGTATGAGCTTGAAGGTGATGCCTCAACTTCTTCGTGGCATAAACAAAATAGATACATGCTTTTTTCCAGTGGGGTATATCTTGTTTCATACTCCAACTGAGATAGTATATGGCAACTTCCTTCTTTGTTCCTTCTTGATATTGGGCTAAGAGAGCTCCCATAGCCGTTTCTGTAATAGTAAGGTACAAAATCAGAGGTTCCCCTGGTCTAGGCGGTATTAGAACAGATGGATTTGAAAGATACTCTTTCATAGAATCAAAAGCTTCCTGACATTCCTCGTTCCACTCATGGGATGCCCCTTTTCTGAGCAGCTGAAATATGGGTTCACACCTCATAGTGAGTTGTGAGATGAACCTGCTGATATATTGAATTCTGTCGAGAAATCCTCTTACTTCTTTTTCTGTTTTTGGAGGAAGTAGCCCTTGAATAGCTTTTACCTTTTCAGAGTCCACTTTGATGCCGTCTTGACTAACAATGAATCCCAACAACTTCCCTGAAGTGACGCCAAACACACACTTTTGAGGGTTTAGCCTTAGATTGTACTTCCTGATTCTTTCAAAGAAGAACCTTAGTGCAGGAATATGCCCTTCACGATCTTCACTTTTCACAATCATGTCATCTACATAGACCTCCACAATGTCGTGGATGAGGTCATGAAGGATAGTGGTTGCAGCCCTTTGATATGTGGCTCCGGCATTCTTGAGACCAAAAGGCATAACTCGGTAACAGAAAGTGCCCCACGGAGTGATGAAAGATGTCTTTGTCATATCTTCTTGAGCCATGAGTATTTGATTATACCCTGAGAATCCATCCATGAAGGAAAACATTGCATGACCGGTCGTACTATCCACGAGAACATCAATGTGGGGTAGAGGAAAGCAATCTTTTGGTGATGCAGCATTCAAATCTCGAAAATCAATGCATACCCGAACTCTCCCATCCTTTTTAGGTACGACCACTATATTGGCGAGCCAACTCGGATGCTTTACAGCTTGGATAAATTTGGCATCAAGTTATTTCTGGATTTCTTCTTTCACTTTCAGACTAATCTCTGGTTTCATTCGGCGGAGCTTTTGCTGCTTAGGCTTGCTTTCAGGATGTAAAGGAATGATATGTTCCGCAATTTCTCTATTAACGCCAGACATATCAACATAAGACCATGCAAACACATCTACATCCTCTTTTAACAATGCAATAAACACAGACTGTTCAGTTGGGGAGAGGGATGAACCTATTTTGACCTCTTTTACATCATTTTCTGTACCAATATTAATTACAATGGACTCTTCCATGGGTTTTATATATGTTTCAGTTGTATCAAGTGATTCATCATTATTAAATTCACTGTCAGAAATAACATCTTGCATGCAAATGTACTTAGATAAAGGTTCACATTCAATTTCCTCACTATCAGAGTCTTCTGACTGGGTATGCAAGGTAGATTGACTGGAAGATGAGCTATCAGTATGATATCCATCTGAAAGGGGTGAAAAGGTATTTTCATGAGATGGATGTGGAGGATGGTTTCCTAAAAATATTTTAAATTCTATAGGCCTGTCTTTTGCCTGACACTTAATACTCCACCTATGTTCAATGCTTTCGCCAAAAGCTATCATCAAAGACACCGGGTCAAAATCCTCTTCCTCAGAGGACTCAGAAGTGAAAAGTTTCTTAAGGACTCCATGTTCCAGATTATCCACCCTGTCATTTTCTTTTTTCATTTTTTGTTTTTGGACAAACCAACTTTTGATTAAGTCCATATTTCTAGCCTCATTGAAGAATATCTCCAATCCCGGTAAAATCTTATGTTCCTTCCTACTAAGCCAAGGTTCTGGAAACTCGTAGTACATCTCAGTATCTCCTTGTTGCAGGATGAACTGACCGTTGAGGGTAAGAGAAGGTTCTTTGATGTTGTGAGAAGTCTTTGCCGGATCATATCCTAATCCATGTCGGTTTTGCTTGTCTACTATGGGGATTGGTTGCTTTATTCCCCTTACCATCATGCCCTAATCCAGGATCCTTGAGTATAACCCATCTTCATCATGATTTGAAATCCTTTGGACAGAGGTTGCATGGCAAACCCTACAGGCTCTTTGACCGCATTTGTGGATATGGCTGAGGCGTTTGTTTTCTGATGGTAATTGGTCATCCTTAGAGAAGGGACAAATTTCTTCTTTTTGGACCTAAAGGTAGAGAAAAAGAATTAAAAGAAAAAAAGAAAAAAGCTACATATTGCAGAATGCATTGCAGAATGCATTGCAGAATAAAGAAAAGTTTCGAAAACGATTTCGCCATATTTTGACTAGAATGGTCGACCTTTACAAATTTTTTTTTTTCATCTTTTGATTTTCTTGAATGATTTTACTGTCATTGGGGTTGAAAATAGATTTTTTTTTCATTCTTCCATTCCCTGCTTTAATATTGATCAAATACAGAAAATATAGAGATTAGGGCCTGTATCCCCATTGATGTGTCAATTCAGCATTCTGAAATTGCTCCTATGATGACTGGCATCTTGAGTGCTGATCACATTGCTCGAAATACAATGGTTAATACATTTGAGTCGAACCCGAAGGTTTGCCTACATATTCCCATTGCTCCGGGTGCATTTTACGGGGAATCGGACTCAACGTAGTTCATTATTTTAGAAGGAACTAAAGTTTTTTTATTTAATAAAGCAGCTGCACTCATATTGAGTTACCTACGTACCCGAGGTGTTACATAGGTGGAGTGATCTCACAGTGCAAGTGTATGTGATGATGGGGATTCAAGCTGCACATAGTTCTCTGATACTAACGAACTGAAAGATTTTTTTTATTATTGATGGGCCAACCCCCTACGGGACGTTTTTTACCGAATATTTTTCTCCTTCTTGAGACGATCAAGTAGCTATGCGGTAGACAAGAGCTATTTTGGTGATTTGCTTGATGCGATAGCTGAGAGCATGACATTGGTTTGTGCCGTGACCATGCAATTGGTGATATTGGCAGTATTTGTGGAGATCTGACCCTACGGGATTTGCCCCTGGGCGTCTAGGAAGTGGATGTATCTGACCTTGCTCGACTAATTTGTGGAAGATATCAACTTGGGATTGCGATCGAGGGCGCACCGATACTTTCCTTGCTGGCACTTCCTTATGGGTTGGACTAATGATGCCTCGATCAACCAGGTTTTGAACTTTGTAGTAAAGATCATGGCATCGATCAGTTTCATGTCCAAATTGGCGACAATAAGCGCAGAGTTTGCTCATGTCTGTTCCAGGAAGGGGTAAACAGTGCACATGTGCTGAGATTTGAAGTATACCTTGCCTCCAAAGACGATCATACACCATACTCAATGGTTCATCTATCTTAGCATATACCCTTGGATTTATGTTGGGAGTTTCAAGATCTTCCCGAGGTCGTTTTTCTTGCAATTTCAGAGCATCGATGTCAAAGCCATGTTGTTCCATGTGACTAAGGGAGGTGTACTTGATAGTAACCATGTGACGATAATAGAAATCGTTCAGGTTCCGCAGCAATATGAGCATGAATTCTCGATCAGTAATAGGGTTGGCTAGCATTTTCCCAACTAGCTCTATCCACATAATCCAAAGAGTAGTACCAGTCCAAAGCTGGTCCTCCTAAAATTTTCTCAAACAGCATGGGGTAATCTTCTTCTGGTATGCCCCATGGGTGCAAGGCATTCACAAATCCAACTAAGTGAACAAAAGGATCACCGTTCCCGTCGAATTTCCGGAACTGTGGTAACTCACGATCATGAGCCTCGTTTTGATATTCTGGAAAGAGAATAAGTGATTCAGTGTGAACTTCTCGAATAGGACCTACTACATTAAAGTCCAGGTCAAAATCATCAGTCCTAGATCTCTTCTTTGAGTCATTATCATCATCTTGAGGATTGCCGACACAGGATTCCTCCGGAGCTTCAATTGACGTATCATGAGTGTCAATGCTTGGAGCTCCCACTTCTTCCTCGTCATCCTCACTATACTCTGGTTATGTTTCTTCAGCACTTGCATCTGGTGTGGCAGCTGGGACCTCATTCATCCATGAATTTTCAGGTGCTGCTAGAATACAGTGGATAGTGTAAGCATCCAACCTAGTGCCCTCTACTTCGTTTAGATATAATACCGATTTCCCGGTGTAGGAGATAGTCATAATTTCTGGGTCACCAGAAATAGTCACAGCACCCTGATCAGTGAGAAGCTTTACCTTCTGATGTAGAGTATAGGCTACTGCTCTATTTTCATGTAGCCACGGTCTTCCTAATAAAAAGTTGAAACATGCTTGAATGTCAATGACCATGAATTCCACCTTCCTTGCCACGGGACCACATTCAACGAGGAGGCTGATTAAACCTAGTACTCCCCTCTTGGCGTTATCATATGCTCTGACCACCTGGTTAGATGGTACCAGATCTTGTTTTGAATAGCCGAGTCTTGTTAGCACACGCAAAGGGCAAACGTTGATCGCAGAGCCATTGTCGATCAACACTCTAGGTATCTCCCATCCATTGTAGCGCATAGTGATGTGCAATGAATTGTTGTGGTTGATATTGTCGGGGAGATCATGGTCTGTGAACATGAGAGTTCGATCTACACCGTGAATGAGCCCCACCATTTGGTCAGGTGTTATGAAAGAGCTTACCGAGGCTTCATTGAGATGCTTTAGAACAGCTGCCCTATGAGGCTGGGAATGCATTAACAATTTCCAGATGGAAACATTAGCATTACTTCTTTCATGCGCTTGATAGCATCATCTTCCTTATTACTATCCTCTGTCATTGTCTCCTTGCCCTTTTCTTTCCTTCTCAATACCTCCAAAGGATTTTCATCCTCCAAATGGGATGGTTTAAAATGGCGACCTGCTCTAGTCAAATGAGATATATCCACGTACTCCTCATCACTAAGATCATCGAGGCGAGATGGGGCGGCGGTATGTATTTGGAGTGGTGGAATGTCCTCCAGGTGTTTTTCTCCACAATTGTCAAGATTGAAGAGGCATCTTCATCGGCATCGAGTCCAAAATGAAGAAGACACCATCATAATCCAAGGTTCCACACATGTCGGAGAATGGATCCTTGTTGAGAGTGGCGGAGTCTTTACAAGGCATCATTTTGACTTTTTCTTGAGTGGAATAGTCATAGACCCGGACACTTGTAAACTGCGGCTATTGGCATTTCATACATTTGAGGAACTGTCTTGTGGATTAAGCTGGATTGGATCGCATCCATCGGACACAGAAGAGATTACATTAATCGCAAATGAGGGTTTATGATTAGGAAAAGGGTTTTTTGTGATGTTGGGTGAGAGTTGTTTGGTTTAGTGGAAGTTGATCCTAAAGAAAGTTTTCCATCATCCACAAGGTTTTGAATTTGATGCTTGAGGGCCGTGCAGTTTTCAGTATTATGCCCCGGAATTTGGTGATATTCGCAGTTTTGGTTTGGGTCATAGCCAGGGTAAGGATTTTTAGGAGGTGGACGTGGATTCAAGGGTTGAATGAGATTGGCCTTTTTTAGCTTGGAGAGAGCCTGGAAATAAGTCATGTTCAAAGGAGTAAAGTTCTTTTGTGGTCGCAACTGGAATGCAGACGATGCGCCAATAACATGGATCGCATTAGTTGTTTTAGGAGCTGCTGAAACATTATTTGGGGCTCTTTTGTTATTTCCAAACTTTGCATTATAAGTGGCGCCGCTAGTAGGTTCATCTTTCTTGATGTCTCCTCTTTTCACAGCATCCTCAACTAGAGTTTCCGTAGCAATCAAAGCGATGAAAGTCGGGAAATATTGGTACGCCATATGCTTCTGGTAGACAGGAAGAAGATTCTTCACAACCATTTGCAATTGTTCCTCTTCATTAGGCCTACTCATCATTTTGGAGGCCTTGTTTCTCCACCGAGTGATGAATGAAGAAAATGTCTCATTAAGGTTTTGAGAAGTGGTCTCCAGATCCCTTCTAGTAACATCAATCTCTTCATTATATTTGTACTGGTTCGAGAACTCTCTGACTATGTCAGCCCAAGTGGATTTCTTTGTGTTTTCAAGATTGAGGAACCAATGTGCTGCAGCACCATCTAAATACTGTTGAAAGAGTTGAGCCATCAAATATTCTTCCACTCCCCAGGGACTCATTGCCCCTACATACATTTTCAGGAAATTGGTTGGGCTGCCAGTCCCGTCAAACTTTGTCAGATTAGGCATCTTGAAACCATGAGGTAACCGTGCCTTTGGGAAAAGTGTTAACCCATGAATGTCCATCCATGGTTCAGCCTTTGTCATGCCTTTTAAGACTTCCTTGAGCTTGACTACTTCTTCCTCGAACTTAGTGGGAATTTCTCTCTCATTGTTCATAGGCTCAAGGCGAAAAGGTGAAGCTACTTCCGACTCCGGAAGAGGAGGAGGAGTCATCTGGGCGCTTTGGCGCATTATGCCCAACACAGTTTGTTCAATATTATCCTGTCGGTCAAGCATGGCCTGGACAAGTCCTTGGAGCTCAGTCATTGGATCAGGTGGAGGGGTAGAGTTCTGTTAGTGCTCGTTGTTAGGAATTTTAGACATATTGCTGAAACGTGTAGCAGAGAATACAGATGGTGTAGACAAGGATGACAATATCACTAATAGAGAACGTTCACTATAGTCAGAATTTCGGCGAATCAGCCTAGATCCTGAGCGGGTCCAGGCAGAGTTCCTGTAAAATGAAATGAAAAGGTTAGCACAAAAATTTGTCCAGACTTTGTTTCTTCTTTTCTTTTTTTTTCTTTTTTTTTTGTGTGTAGGGAATGAAAGAAATGATATCTTTGAGAATTTGTTTTTTGTTTTACCCCAATTTCAGTTATCATTTATTAAAAGGTGCAAAACCTTGACTCTATCATTTGTTTTGGATTTTTCATTAGATTTTTTTTTACTTGTTATTTTTTTTTTAGACTTGGACCTTTTTATTTACTTCCACTTCTTTAGACTCATATTTTTCCGGGATAATACACAAATATTTTTCAAAATCAATTTGATAATATCCTTCCATTTCCCGCTACTACAGAAATAAGAGAAAAGAGGTATAACGAGGCATATGTCCTCATTTTGGCAAATTATAATGCCCCAGATATCGTTCTTCTTTGTAGTGATCTGCATGTATTGATTGCTTCTAAGCGCTGAAACCATAAAATAAAATATTAAATGCAAAAGGGGTCGCACCCGAAGGTTGCCTACATATCTCCATAAGTGGATTTGGATTTGGGGAAGAAGTTTTTTCTTGTGATGATTTTTTTTAATGGAGAATCAGGCCCAACGTAGTTCTAACATATTAAAAATGAAATTTTACATAATTTTTTTTTTTTTTTTTGCAGCTGCACTCGGAAAATGAGTTGCCTACGTACCCCTTTTAGTACATTACATGGTAAAGAAACAAGATAGATGCATTACAACATCAAATTTTCTTATTTTTTTAGGGGATCAAGCTGCACGTAGCGCTATCTACAAAGTACAATATGAAAAAGCAACTAAATGATTCAGGTACTTCTCAAACTTTTCGATTTTCGGTTTGTCGGGCGCCAGGCCATGTATTCTCTGGCCTGTCTGAAGACGTCTGTTCCACCTTTCCTTTTTCTTTTCGACATATAAAGGGTTGTCTTCTCGGCTGAGGAGCCATGATGCCCATGGCTTGCACACCAGCATGCAAGAGGCTCTTGTTTCATAATCAATTTCATCAAGGAAGATATAAGGTTCCATGATAGATTGAATAGCAGCTACTTTGTGTGCTAGACTCTCTTCTCCTTCACACAGAACCGCCCAAGACTCTTTGAAAAGCCAATGAAACTTCTTCTCAACCCTCTTAACTTCTCTCATGTCTGGTATCTAGTTCGGTTGATCAAGATCCTCCTCAGGAATAGGCCAGTAGAAGTAGTATTTTACCAGTTTGAGGGGTGGTGTCTCTGTGTGACCATTGTCGTTTTCCTCATGATTTAGGTGACATATATGAGGTATGTGGGATTTTTGCATTGCCACCCCCATTGCTATATCTCCTGGGACTGTGATTACCCCATGTGGAGTTATCATCTTCTTCTTTTGGTGCAATGTCGAGATGATAGCTTGGGTCTTGTGGAGCCATGGTCGTCCTAACAACAGAGTGAAAGGAGCTTCGCAATCAATGATCATGAAATTGACCTCACGTATGACTACCCCAATGGGTAAGAGCATGATTGTTGATCCTATGATTTCCTGTGTTGAACCATCATATGCAACTATGGTTGCTATGGAGGCTTCTCCTTGTGGAGGAGGACACCCGAGCCAATTAAGGGTACTGAGAAGACAGATATTGGTGGAAGCTCCATTATCAACCATTACCCCTTTTATATGTTTGGCACTGTGATCGACAGCGATGTACAAGGCGTTGTTATGAGTGTGGTTATCAGGCAGATCTTTATCAGAGAAAGTTATGGCCATGGTAATGGTTTCGGCCTGATCTGTGTTGAGAGGTCCTACTGGCATATTCTGAGCACAACAAATGTCGGCGTAGGCGATGAGCTGATCAATTGTCATCGGGATGTTGTAAACAGTTTCTGTACTGGATCCCTGGGGTACTGAAGGAACAGTACTCAATAAATATTAACCGACTCAAAATAGACTAAGGAATTTTTGAAATTTTTTCACATTATTCAATAACTGAAATAAATAAAGGACATTTGTGCATTGATCCTTGTGTCCTAAAAGTCAACTAAAAAGTGATTCATTTAGGGAGAGATTATGTTAAAGTGTCCTTGACTCACTTCCATTGTGTCCATCGAGGGTGGACGCTCCTGACAGAGCCGGTCACAATAGCTCGCGGATGCAGGTTTTACGCCCTTAATTCATTAATTTGTCATTCTAAAATTCTGACCCTTGCCAATAGACAGAGGTATCAGACCTAATAAGGAAATGGTTAAAAAGAGTGCACGTGTATGGATCGATAAACTACCAAGCACGCGTAATTTTCACATAAGCATGCTATATACAAAAATTAAATTTTGAATAGCCATGATTAACTTTTTTTATTATATATACATATGAAAAATAATGCATTGTTCAGGTTTAAACCTCATATACTTCAAGTGGAAGTATATCCCCAGTGAAGTCACCAGCCTGTGGTATCCGATTTTTGACTGTCTTAATTAACGGTCTGAATCCCACGAAAGTCTCTCATTGGACTATGAGTCTTAGAAACATTGAAGTCGCCACCCTATTAATATC